>WNGS01164437.1:11012186-11026204 GCA_020271785.1 Procambarus virginalis
CACACTGTTACTCTAGCACAGTTACACTGGCACACTGTTACACTGGCACACTGTTACTCTGGCACACTGTTACACTGCCACACTGTTACTCTAGCACACTGTTACTCTAGCACACTGTTACACAGGCACACTGTTACACTGGCACACTGTTACACTGCCACACTGTTACACTGGCACACTGTTACTCTAGCACACTGTTACACTGGCACACTGTTACACTGGCACACTGTTACTCTGGCACACTGTTACTCAGCCACACTGTTACACTGGCACACTGTTACTCTGCCACACTGTTACTCTGCCACACTGTTACACTGGCACACTGTTACACTGCCACACTGTTACTCTGGCACACTGTTACTCTGGCACACTGTTACTCTAGCACAGTTACACTGGCACACTGTTACTCTAGCACAGTTACACTGGCACACTGTTACACTGGCACACTGTTACTCTAGCACACTGTTACACTGGCACACTGTTACACTGGCACACTGTTACTCTGGCACACTGTTACACTGGCACACTGTTACTCTGGCACACTGTTACACTGGCACACTGTTACACTGGCACACTGTTACACTGGCACACTGTTACTCTGGCACACTGTTACACTGGCACACTGTTACACTGGCACACTGTTACTCTGGCACACTGTTACACTGGCACACTGTTACACTGGCACACTGTTACACTGGCACACTGTTACACAGGCACACTGTTACACTGGCACACTGTTACACAGGCACACTGTTACTCTGGCACACTTTTACACAGGCACACTGTTACACAGGCACACTGTTACACTGGCACACTGTTACACTGGCACACTGTTACACTGGCACACTGTTACACTGGCACACTGTTACACTGGCACACTGTTACACTGGCACACTGTTACACTGGCACACTGTTACACTGGCACACTGTTACACTGGCACACTGTTACACTGGCACACTGTTACACTGGCACACTGTTACACTGGCACACTGTTACACTGGCACACTGTTACTCTGGCACACTGTTACTCTGGCACACTGTTACTCTAGCACACTGTTACTCTAGCACACTGTTACTCTGGCACACTGTTACTCTGGCACACTGTTACACAGGCACACTGTTACACTGGCACACTGTTACTCTGGCACACTGTTACTCTGGCACACTGTTACACAGGCACACTGTTACACTGGCACACTGTTACACTGGCACACTGTTACTCTGGCACACTGTTACACTGGCACACTGTTACTCTGGCACACTGTTACACAGGCACACTGTTACACTGGCACACTGTTACACTGGCACACTGTTACTCTGGCACACTGTTACACTGGCACACTGTTACTCTGGCACACTGTTACACAGGCACACTGTTACACTGGCACACTGTTACACAGGCACACTGTTACTCTGGCACACTGTTACACAGGCACACTGTTACACTGGCACACTGTTACTCTGGCACACTGTTACACAGGCACACTGTTACACTGGCACACTGTTACACTGGCACACTGTTACACAGGCACACTGTTACACTGGCACACTGTTACACTGGCACACTGTTACTCTGGCACACTGTTACACAGGCACACTGTTACACAGGCACACTGTTACACAGGCACACTGTTACACTGGCACACTGTTACACAGGCACACTGTTACTCTGGCACACTGTTACACTGGCACACTGTTACACTGGCACACTGTTACTCTGGCACACTGTTACTCTAGCACACTGTTACACTGGCACACTGTTACACTGGCACACTGTTACACTGGCACACTGTTACACAGGCACACTGTTACACAGGCACACTGTTACTCTGGCACACTGTTACACTGGCACACTGTTACACAGGCACACTGTTACACAGGCACACTGTTACTCTGGCACACTGTTACACTGGCACACTGTTACACAGGCACACTGTTACACAGGCACACTGTTACTCTGGCACACTGTTACACTGGCACACTGTTACACAGGCACACTGTTACACTGGCACACTGTTACTCTAGCACACTGTTACTCTAGCACACTGTTACACTGGCACACTGTTACACTGGCACACTGTTACACTGGCACACTGTTACACAGGCACACTGTTACACAGGCACACTGTTACACTGGCACACTGTTACACTGGCACACTGTTACACTGGCACACTGTTACACTGGCACACTGTTACACTGGCACACTGTTACACTGGCACACTGTTACACTGGCACACTGTTACACTGGCACACTGTTACACTGGCACACTGTTACACTGGCACACTGTTACTCTGGCACACTGTTACTCTGGCACACTGTTACTCTAGCACACTGTTACTCTAGCACACTGTTACTCTGGCACACTGTTACTCTGGCACACTGTTACACAGGCACACTGTTACACTGGCACACTGTTACTCTGGCACACTGTTACTCTGGCACACTGTTACACAGGCACACTGTTACACTGGCACACTGTTACACTGGCACACTGTTACTCTGGCACACTGTTACACTGGCACACTGTTACTCTGGCACACTGTTACACAGGCACACTGTTACACTGGCACACTGTTACACTGGCACACTGTTACTCTGGCACACTGTTACACTGGCACACTGTTACTCTGGCACACTGTTACACAGGCACACTGTTACACTGGCACACTGTTACACAGGCACACTGTTACTCTGGCACACTGTTACACAGGCACACTGTTACACTGGCACACTGTTACTCTGGCACACTGTTACACAGGCACACTGTTACACTGGCACACTGTTACACTGGCACACTGTTACACAGGCACACTGTTACACTGGCACACTGTTACACTGGCACACTGTTACTCTGGCACACTGTTACACAGGCACACTGTTACACAGGCACACTGTTACACAGGCACACTGTTACACTGGCACACTGTTACACAGGCACACTGTTACTCTGGCACACTGTTACACTGGCACACTGTTACACTGGCACACTGTTACTCTGGCACACTGTTACTCTAGCACACTGTTACACTGGCACACTGTTACACTGGCACACTGTTACACTGGCACACTGTTACACAGGCACACTGTTACACAGGCACACTGTTACTCTGGCACACTGTTACACTGGCACACTGTTACACAGGCACACTGTTACACAGGCACACTGTTACTCTGGCACACTGTTACACTGGCACACTGTTACACAGGCACACTGTTACACAGGCACACTGTTACTCTGGCACACTGTTACACTGGCACACTGTTACACAGGCACACTGTTACACTGGCACACTCTTACACTGGCACACTGTTACACTGGCACTCTGTTACTCTAGCACACTGTTACACTGGCACACTGTTACACTGGCACACTGTTACACTGGCACTCTGTTACTCTGGCACACTGTTACACTAGCACACTGTTACTCTGGCACACTGTTACTCTTGCACACTGTTACACTGGCACACTGTTACTCTGGCACACTGTTACAACTAGCACACTGTTACACTGGCACACTGTTACTCTAGCACACTGTTACACTGCACACTGTTACACTGGCACACTGTTACTCTGGCACACTGTTACTCTAGCACACTGTTACTCTAGCACACTGTTACTCTGGCACACTGTTACCCTGGCACACTGTTACACTGGCACACTGTTACTCTGGCACACTGTTACACTGGCACACTGTTACACTGGCACACTGTTACACTGGCACACTGTTACACTGGCACACTGTTACTCTGGCACACTGTTACTCTGGCACACTGTTACACTGGCACACTGTTACACTGGCACACTGTTACACTGGCACACTGTTACACTGGCACACTGTTACTCNTAAAACACGTTCACTTCCTGCTCTTGAACCTGTATTCGAACAGAACACCAGCAACACAAACCCGTGATGGATCCCAGCAAGCTGAACCTTGCAAGATTATCCAAGTGTACATGCTTCGGTTGCAACCTCAACAGTACAACCCCCCATCCCACTCCCACACAAACACTCCCAAGACCCGAAGTAGACTGCTTCCAGCACGCCTATTTCCCTTGTTTTGATTTCAGCCTCATTGGCATTGTTGACACAGAGGGAGTCAGTATACCGCGGGATTACGCCGGGCGGACGGGCCTCTCTGCCACCCTACCGTAGAGAGAGACTTCAACTCAACTCCTGGATGTAATATATGTCTTCATTATGTCGCAGATGCAAATGTATCTGTTCATATTAATATCCCCCTCTTAGGGGTCACAATTACGGCTGGTTAATTGGTTATTAGAGGGTAGGGATCGATCACGGTCAGTGTTAGCTGCGTCAGGGACTTGTCACTCCACACAGACATGGAGGGAACTCACTCGACACAGAGATGGAGGGAACTCACTCGACACAGAGATGGAGGGAACTCACTCGACACAGAGATGGAGGGAACTCACTCGACACAGAGATGGAGGGAACTCACTCGACACAGAGATGGAGGGAACTCACTCGACACAGAGATGGAGGGAACTCACTCGACACAGAGATGGAGGGAACTCACTCGACACAGAGATGGAGGGAACTCACTCGACACAGAGATGGAGGGAACTCACTCGACACAGAGATGGAGGGAACTCACTCGACACAGAGATGGAGAGAACCCACTCGACACAGATGGAGGGAACCCACTCGACACAGATGGAGGGAACCCACTCGACACAGAGATGGAGGGAACTCACTCGACACAGAGATGGAGGGAACTCACTCGACACAGAGATGGAGGGAACTCACTCGACACAGAGATGGAGGGAACTCACTCGACACAGAGATGGAGAGAACCCACTCGACACAGAGATGGAGAGAACTCACTCGACACAGAGATGGAGGGAACTCACTCGACACAGAGATGGAGGGAACTCACTCGACACAGAGATGGAGGGAACTCACTCGACACAGAGATGGAGAGAACCCACTCGACACAGAGATGGAGAGAACCCACTCGACACAGAGATGGAGGGAACCCACTCGACACAGAGATGGAGGGAACCCACTCGACACAGAGATGGAGAGAACTCACTCGACACAGAGATGGAGAGAACCCACTCGACACAGATGGAGGGAACTCACTCGACACAGAAATGGAGAGAACCCACTCGACACAGAGATGGAGGGAACCCACTCGACACAGAGATGGAGAGAACTCACTCGACACAGAGATGGAGAGAACCCACTCGACACAGATGGAGGGAACCCACTCGACACAGAGATGGAGGGAACCCACTCGACACAGAGATGGAGGGAACTCACTCGACACAGAGATGGAGGGAACCCACTCGACACAGAGATGGAGGGAACCCACTCGACACAGAGATGGAGGGAACCCACTCGACACAGAGATGGAGGGAACCCACTCGACACAGAGATGGAGAGAACTCACTCGACACAGAGATGGAGAGAACCCACTCGACACAGATGGAGGGAACCCACTCGACACAGAGATGGAGGGAACCCACTCGACACAGAGATGGAGGGAACTCACTCGACACAGAGATGGAGGGAACCCACTCGACACAGAGATGGAGGGAACCCACTCGACACAGAGATGGAGGGAACCCACTCGACACAGAGATGGAGGGAACCCACTCGACACAGAGATGGAGAGAACCCACTCGACACAGAGATGGAGAGAACCCACTCGACACAGAGATGGAGAGAACCCACTCGACACAGAGATGAAGGGAACTCACTCGACACAGAGATGGAGGGAACCCACTCGACACAGAGATGGAGGGAACCCACTCGACACAGAGATGGAGGGAACCCACTCGACACAGAGATGGAGAGAACCCACTCGACACAGAGATGGAGAGAACCCACTCGACACAGAGATGGAGGGAACCCACTGACACAGAGATGGAGAGAACCCACTCGACACACAGATGGAGGGAACCCACTCGACACAGAGATGGAGAGAACTCACTCGACACACAGATGGAGGGAACCCACTCGACACAGAGATGGAGAGAACCCACTCGACACAGAGATGGAGAGAACCCACTCGACACAGAGATGGAGAGAACTCACTCGACACAGAGATGGAGAGAACTCACTCGACACAGATGGAGGGAACACACTCGACACAGTCGGGACTCACTCGACACTGCGTTACCAGTCCCCGCCCTGTTAAAACTATTGTTTAATTTACTATTATAAGAAGGGACAGTCTTTTCTTTCTGTTAGTCCTCCATAATAATTTTTACTGCAATAAATATGAACTTCACTTGAAGACTTGTGTGTAATATGTAATCTACTTGAAGACTCGTATGAATAAATATTTTATTTCATCAAAAACTTGGCAAATTATTGATTTTATTGGAATAAGTTACATGAAATATTCAAGTGATGCTTAGGACCCAACTGCAGATAAATTCTATATGAAAACTTGTGTGGTATTTAAGAAACAGAATAAGTAGTTCGAAAACAAAGGATTAAATTTTCGTCTTGATTAATTTCAAAAAATTAGATTTTTTTTAATGGAGAACGTGTGTGATCGACGTGTAGTAGATATATTAATGATATTTTTGAGTAATAAAATTATTCGATAATTGTTATATTAAATGTTTCTTATGTCGATTGATGTATATATGACAATCAATATTTGCAACACTTGCAATTTGGCTGACATCAGGTATTGTGTTTGTTGAAGGCTTGACAAGTACAGGCTGTTCTAATGCTCACACAACATAAACAAACAAAAAAAGCCCCACAAACTTCACAATGTAAATATGGGCAACAGTTGTAAAGTCAGAAAAACGACTTGTTAAAACATAAATTAACTCAATAAAACAAATAAAAATTACTTTAACACCATTAACACAACTGTGTACACTTGATGGAATAATATTAAAGCAAGTGGTTCCAGTTGTAGAACCCTCTGATTAGTAATTAATAATTACAGTGGTAATTAATCGATAATGGCGCACTTTCCATTAAAATGCAGTTAAGGAATACTATTTTTACCTATCCTAATGTGGCGTTTTATTAGAGTTTCACCCACACACATTTGTTCTAATTATACTTTACGGGTTATTCATGCCCCTGCCACCTCTTGAGGGGGCTTAACCTTCATCAATCAATCAATCAATCTAGTAACACTGTCTATCTCTTACCTCTTTCCACTGAACATTATTCGTAATGTATTGTGATAAATTATTAGTGAATTGAACACCTTAATTACAGTTATTTAAACAAGATAACAACTGTCATCTTGAAGCTGTCAGCATCAGCCAAAGTTCATAAAGTTTAGACACCTGAAATATTGTAAATATGTGACAGGTCACGATCATATAGGCCATGGTAGGCCTATAGTTATATATCTGCGCATATAAGAGTGGTAATCTTGCCCACCTCACGTGCTAGTAACCCCCAACATCACCACCTCACGTTACCAGACGTTAGTTACACTGAATTCCGTAACTTGCGTTACCCGCGAGGCCCCGGCGACGTGCGGGTCTCCTCTGGAAGCTGGGCTTGTAAACAACCGATGAACCAGAATCAGAACCAGAAAGAAAAACAAAACAAAATCATCTCTTTCTTTTTCAATAAAAAATAGATCTAGTGTATTGTTATATCGTTGTAGTAAGTGTGATTATTGAAGGCTCTTGTGGCAAGGGAAGGGAACTATCAGGAGAAAGCGCCATGCCATTAGCACTGGGAAGGAGTCAGGATAAGGATTTGGGATGGGACGTAGGGGGGGGGGGGAAGGAATGGTGCCCAACCACTTGTGGACGGTCGGGGATTGAACGCCGACCTGCATGACGCGAGACCGTCGCTCTACCGTCCAGCCCAAGTGGTTGAGTTGTGGCAAGTGAGTCTATCGCGGTTGATGTGATAGTACACCGGTTGACGAGGTTTTTGATCAACTGTTCTTTTCTCAGAAGGAGAGTCCGGGGACCACGGCCAGAGGCCAACACCCACAGCCCCGTTGGTCACAGCTATGTCTAGTGGAGCACACGCATCTCCAGATAAATCTAGTAAAATAATTTAAAGTTTCACGTTGAAATATATCATAATAGTCAGGGAATCTCTCTCACACACACACACACACACACACCACACACACACACACACACACACACACACACACATGGGACAGGAGTCATTGCTGTAAACAACTGATGCTCGAAAGGCGGCATCCAAGAATCAATGCTCGATCCTGCAGACACATATAGGTGAGTACATATAGGTGAGTACACACACACTCACACACACACACACACACACACACACACACACACACTGTGCAATAATATTCGGAGCAAAGCAAAGGGAACGCGAAACGATCTTCACAAATCTTCACTAATAATGTTGCAGCATGACTAGTGAAGATTTTCAAGTGGTCACAGGATCCCTACACAAGGTCGACCTATTGGTGCAAGCAGTGGCAAGTGCCTTGCAAAGGAATCAATGTAGCAACAGGCAATTTGATCCAAGTAGAAAGACTAATATGGGCTCAGCTCGAGTATCAGAAGTACTGACCCAATTTTGATATGAATAACATGTGTTGTTCAGTATTCATCACACTGAACAACGCCTACAGGAGAGGCTAGACTTTATATTTTTTTACGCTCGATTTAATAAAAATATTTTTTTGCATGGTCACAGTGAAAGCGTCAGCCTACGCGAGTCCTTCGATATCATGCCCACACCTTTGTTAAGAAACTAACGTATTTCCCCCCTATTTATACGTGGGTAAACACTTATTTTTCGTGTTTTACAGTCATTAAACAACGGTTTTAGAGCTGTGTGAAACTAGCAAAAAAGCTAAAATAGCTCAAATTTAATGTTTACTCTCAGGTAAATATACATACAAGATGCGTAACAAACATAACGTTGGATTTCTTTATAGAGTTAGTGTATATACAATGCCTAAAATCACTAATTTCCATTCCATAATTGTTTTCATTCTTAGGCAAAATCTTGAATAGATCTCGAAGATATTATTTCCCTACTCGTGTTTGCTGGCATAGTGGTCAGAGTTCGAGCCCAGGTAAGGGTTCTGATGTTTCTTTTCAAAACAAGTTCATGTAATTTATATATATTACATGAATACTCACAAATAAAAATATGATAGTTTTATGCAAGGAAAAGAAAGAAAAACTAAAAACCCGATCACTTGTATGAACAAATGGGTTATAATTGTTCACGAAAACTCCTGGGAAAAGCACCTTCTTGTTTCAATGAATTGTGATGCATATATCTACACAGACACACACACAGACAACACACAACACACACACACACCACACACACACCCACCTATACAGAATAGACAGACCCTGTCTCACATCCTCTCTCTCTCTCTCTCTCCTCCTCTCCCTCTCTCTCTCTCTCTCTCTCTCCTCTCTCTCTCCCTCTCTCTCACACTGGAATTTGTAGTGTATGGACGAGGAAAGGGAGTCCTGGACTGCTTCAAGACGAGTGTTGATATATTTTATGTTTTGTACATATTTTTGCTTTTTTCGTATATCTTTCATTAGGTTTTTATCCTAGTATTTTTAATTCATAGATTTTTTTTTTAATTTTGTTGAAATTTTGTCTTGATAATTTGTTGCTAACTTCGCTTTAGCTAAGTAAAATAATTACTCATTATTTGAAACGTTTGTTTTGAATGTATATATTGAAGATGTAATTTTTTTTAGTACTCCGGTACTCATCTTAAATCCTTATCCTGACCCTTCCGAGTGCTACATAGTCGTCATGGCTTGGCGCTTCCCCCCCTGATAGCCCCTTCCCTTTCTGTTACTCTTTTTCCATGGCACTCTGTTACTCTGGCACACTGTTACTCTGGCACACTTTAACACAGGCACTCTGTTACACTGACACTCTGTTACTCTGGCACACTGTTACTCTAGCACACTGTTACACTGGCACACTGTTACTCTAGCACACTGTTACACTGGCACACTGTTACTGGCACACTGTTACACAGGCACTCTGTTACTCTGGCACACTGTTACACTGGCACACTGTTACACTGGCACACTGTTACACTGGCACACTGTACTCTAGCACACTGTTACACTGGCACACTGTTACTCTGGCACACTGTTACTCTAGCACACTGTTACACTGGCACACTGTTACTCTGGCACACTGTTACTCTAGCACACTGTTACACTGGCACACTGTTACACTGGCACACTGTTACTCTGGCACACTGTTACTCTAGCACACTGTTACACTGGCACACTGTTACTCTGGCACACTGTTACACTGGCACACTGTTACACTGGCACACTGTTACACTGGCACACTGTTACTCTGGCACACTGTTACTCTGCACACTGTTACACTGGCACACTGTTACACTGGCACACTGTTACACAGGCACACTGTTACTCTAGCATACTGTTACACTGGCACACTGTTACACTGGCACACTGTTACTCTGGCACACTGTTACTCTGGCACACTGTTACACTGGCACACTGTTACACTGGCACACTGTTACTCTGGCACACTGTTACTCTGGCACACTGTTACACTGGCACACTGTTACACTGGCACACTGTTACTCTGGCACACTGTTACTCTGGCACTCTGTTACTCTGGCACACTGTTACTCTAGCACACTGTTACACTGGCACACTGTTACACTGGCACACTGTTACTCTGGCACACTGTTACACAGGCACACTGTTACTCTGGCACACTGTTACACAGGCACACTGTTACACTGGCACACTGTTACTCTGGCACACTGTTACACTGACACACTGTTACACAGGCACACTGTTACACTGGCACACTGTTACACAGGCACACTGTTACACTGGCAGACTGTTACACTGGCACACTGTTACTCTGGCACACTGTTACACTGGCACACTGTTACACTGGCACACTGTTACACTGGCACACTGTTACACAGGCACACTGTTACACAGGCACACTGTTACACTGGCACACTGTTACACAGGCACACTGTTACACTGGCACACTGTTACACTGGCACACTGTTACACAGGCACACTGTTACACAGGCACACTGTTACTCTGGCACACTGTTACACAGGCACACTGTTACTCTAGCACACTGTTACACAGGCACACTGTTACTCTGGCACACTGTTACTCTGGCACACTGTTACTCTGGCACACTGTTACACTGGCACACTGTTACTCTGGCACACTGTTACACTGGCACACTGTTACTCTGGCACACTGTTACTCTGGCACACTGTTACACTGGCACACTGTTACACTGGCACACTGTTACACTGGCACACTGTTACACTGGCACACTGTTACTCTGGCACACTGTTACACAGGCACACTGTTACACAGGCACACTGTTACTCTGGCACACTGTTACACTGGCACACTGTTACACTGGCACACTGTTACTCTGGCACACTGTTACACTGGCACACTGTTACACTGGCACACTGTTACTCTGGCACACTGTTACACTGGCACACTGTTACGCTGGCACACTGTTACTCTGGCACACTGTTACTCTAGCACACTGTTACACTGGCGCACTGTTACACTGGCACACTGTTACACTGGCACACTGTTACTCTGGCACACTGTTACACTGGCACACTGTTACACTGGCACACTGTTACACTGGCACACTGTTACTCTGGCACACTGTTACTCTGGCACACTGTTACTCTAGCACACTGTTACACTGGCGCACTGTTACACTGGCACACTGTTACTCTGGCACACTGTTACACAGGCACACTGTTACTCTGGCACACTGTTACACTGGCACACTGTTACACTGGCACACTGTTACTCTGGCACACTGTTACTCTGGCACACTGTTACTCTGGCACACTGTTACTCTGGCACACTGTTACTCTGGCACACTGTTACTCTGGCACACTGTTACTCTGGCACACTGTTACACAGGCACACTGTTACACTGGCACACTGTTACTCTAGCACACTGTTACTCTGGCACACTGTTACACAGGCACACTGTTACTCTGGCACACTGTTACACTGGCACACTGTTACACTGGCACACTGTTACACTGGCACACTGTTACTCTGGCACACTGTTACACAGGCACACTGTTACACTGGCACACTGTTACACTGGCACACTGTTACACTGGCACACTGTTACACTGGCACACTGTTACTCTGGCACACTGTTACACAGGCACACTGTTACTCTGGCACACTGTTACACTGGCACACTGTTACACTGGCACACTGTTACACTGGCACACTGTTACTCTGGCACACTGTTACACAGGCACACTGTTACTCTGGCACACTGTTACACTGGCACACTGTTACTCTGGCACACTGTTACTCTGGCACACTGTTACTCTGGCACACTGTTACACTGGCACACTGTTACACTGGCACACTGTTACTCTGGCACACTGTTACTCTGGCACACTGTTACACTGGCACACTGTTACACTGGCACACTGTTACTCTGGCACACTGTTACACTGGCACACTGTTACTCTGGCACACTGTTACACAGGCACACTGTTACTCTGGCACACTGTTACACTGGCACACTGTTACACTGGCACACTGTTACTCTGGCACACTGTTACACTGGCACACTGTTACACTGGCACACTGTTACACAGGCACACTGTTACTCTGGCACACTGTTACACAGGCACACTGTTACTCTGGCACACTGTTACACTGGCACACTGTTACTCTGGCACACTGTTACACTGGCACACTGTTACTCTGGCACACTGTTACTCTGGCACACTGTTACTCTGGCACACTGTTACTCTGGCACACTGTTACTCTGGCACACTGTTACTCTGGCACACTGTTACTCTGGCACACTGTTACACAGGCACACTGTTACACTGGCACACTGTTACACTGGCACACTGTTACACTGGCACACTGTTACACAGGCACACTGTTACTCTGGCACACTGTTACTCTAGCACACTGTTACACAGGCACACTGTTACTCTGGCACACTGTTACACTGGCACACTGTTACTCTAGCACACTGTTACACTGGCACACTGTTACACTGGCACACTGTTACACTGGCACACTGTTACACTGGCACACTGTTACACTGGCACACTGTTACACTGGCACACTGTTACTCTGGCACACTGTTACTCTGGCACACTGTTACTCTAGCACACTGTTACACTGGCACACTGTTACTCTGGCACAGTTACACTGGCACACTGTTACTCTGGCACACTGTTACACAGGCACACTGTTACACTGGCACACTGTTACACTGGCACACTGTTACACTGGCACACTGTTACACAGGCACACTGTTACTCTGGCACACTGTTACTCTAGCACACTGTTACACAGGCACACTGTTACTCTGGCACACTGTTACACTGGCACACTGTTACTCTAGCACACTGTTACACTGGCACACTGTTACACTGGCACACTGTTACACTGGCACACTGTTACACTGGCACACTGTTACACTGGCACACTGTTACTCTGGCACACTGTTACTCTAGCACAGTTACACTGGCACACTGTTACTCTGGCACACTGTTACTCTGGCACACTGTTACTCTGGCACACTGTTACTCTGGCACACTGTTACTCTAGCACAGTTACACTGGCACACTGTTACTCTAGCACACTGTTACTCTGGCACACTGTTACTCTGGCACACTGTTACTCTAGCACACTGTTACACTGGCACACTGTTACACTGGCACACTGTTACTCTGGCACACTGTTACTCTAGCACAGTTACACTGGCACACTGTTACTCTGGCACACTGTTACTCTGGCACACTGTTACACTGGCACACTGTTACACTGGCACACTGTTACTCTGGCACACTGTTACACTGGCACACTGTTACACTGGCACACTGTTACACTGGCACACTGTTACACTGGCACACTGTTACTCTAGCACAGTTACACTGGCACACTGTTACACTGGCACACTGTTACACTGGCACACTGTTACACTGGCACACTGTTACTCTAGCACACGTTACACTGGCACACTGTTACTCTGGCACACTGTTA
>WNGS01164437.1:11062710-11092484 GCA_020271785.1 Procambarus virginalis
TTTGCATGAAGGGTTTGTCCTCCCGATGACTGCACCAGTACAGAGTGTTGGAGAGGCGTTTATCTTGAGGATGATAAGAGTTTCAAAAGTGCTTGTTGCGTTGTGGTGTAGACAGAGGAGCGGCGACTAGAACAGAGGTGTGAGTTAGAGGGAGACTTGCCGCACCGTAGGGCGGTGTTGTGTTTATGGCGTCAGCTGATCCATGGTGTTGCGACGAGGCGGTTGTTTTCTGTGTTTAGCTGTTGGTGGCGCCAGGTATAAATGTGGCGCGGGTCAGATGTGACCCAATTTGTTGGTCGACTGGAGATATTTAGCCAGTGCTTTGACTATTTGGTATTTTCTTGTAACGAGTGGTCACCGCCTCCTAATATATGCTCGATGGTAAAGGGTATTTTAAGTGAAATAAGTACTTGTTTGAGATTTACTCTGGCACTATAATGTCGGAAGCAGTGAAGGAGATAGTGTTCGACTGTTTCAGGCACCTGACAGTGGATGCAGAGTTCGTTGATGTCTGTTCTATACTTAGAGCTGTGTGCTGCCAGTTTGGTGTGTCCCAGCCGTAATCTGGTCATCGCTATATCAATTTCTCTGCTTTTATATCTGACATGTTTCCAAGTTTCCCTTTCTTTTTAATGGACCCATAGTATAAAGGTGAGCATGACGTTTTCCATTTCGTCGCAAAATCTTGAGTGATGGCATGTTTGAAGGCTCCTTTACGTGCAACATGGGGAATTGGATGGCGAGTAATGTGAGGTGTGTTGTGCATTGCTTTGGTTAGTTGATCTACTAGTTCATTATGGAGAATACCACAATGCGCTGGGACCCATTGGATAGAGGTGTCATAACCGTTTAATCGATGTTCATGAAGAAGTTGAAGACATTGGTAAACAAACTCCTTGCACGTTGTTGAAGAGTACGTAATGGCTTGAATCGCACTCTTGGAGTCACTGCAGATTGTATATGTCCCGATTGGTAATGTTGTGATTATTTGGAGAGCTTGATATAAGGCATATAATTCAGCTGTGAAAACAGATAGTTGGTTTGGTAACCGCCATCCTGCTTGAGATAGTATTCCGGTATCCATACAGCGCTAGTGACCGAGGGAACGTTGTTCATGATGATGCGAGATCCATCTGTATAATCTCTGTGGTATTTGGGTAGCAATTTTTCATTGTTGAGAGAAAGACTGAGGCTATGGCTGAGTTTGGTGCAGACTTTGGAATGTTGTCTTCGAGTTGTATTGCTGTATTAGGAGTTGTATAAAGCCAAGGTGGAATAGGGGGGACAGTAAGTTGGGAACATACTAACGTATTGCTACTCTGAGGCTCTTCTCCATCCCTGTTCCTTGTACACATAATTTTCCTCTATCGACACATACTTTTACTGCCCCTTTTCCCAAATCCATTCTATACCGTTATCAGTTTAAACCCAAACAAACAAACTCCTCCAACCACAGATATCAACAAATTTCGAAATGCTACCACCCCAGCCCGAGATACATGAACCCCATCCCGAGGATACATATTGTTCCTACCATGGAAGTGTTCCCAGTTAATCCTCTTCGAAACTTTTTATATAAAAAGAGATTGAAAAAAGCTTGATTTACATTCCTTAGAATAGGGAAGATTTATAATGACATGATAGAAATGCAGACGTGGATGAATGGGCATAACGTGGAGAACATTAGTTAAAGACTTAAGCTATGAACTCAGAATAGAACAGGAAACAATGACTAGAAATTATATATGTTTAGATGTAGCAAATATTGGTGTCGCCACAGGATGGTTGATATGTTGAACAGATTACTGAGTAACATAATAGATTTGAGATCACTTGATCGTTTCATGCTTAGGTTAGACATATGCGAATGATCACAGTGAATTCACAATGGCATGATGAATCAATAAAATTCATTTTGAGGTAATGGAGTGACTGAACCAGTTATCTGGTGATTCCCTAACACTTGCCTTAACCTACTCAGCCACGATAGACAAAAGTCGATCAACTCAGAAGTCAACTGAATACACTGGGAGGTTCTGGAGGTCCACAAACTGGGTCCCAACTAGGATTTTACAGTCGATCCGCCTGCACTCTGGCCTGTGGTAATGGTGTTCACACTCTTACGCCCCGCTCAGATCACAGTGAAATCACAATGGCTTCATGTATAAATGAAAATCAATTTGAAGCAATGCAGTGACTTGAACCAGCGTTTTGGTGATTCCCAGACACCCGCTGGGAATCATTGTGGCAAAGAACAACTCGGCCACGATGAGAGAAAAGTCGACATACTCAGAACTCCACTGAATTCTGAGTTGTAATATTATAGTTCCCAACTATAAAAATCTGATTTTTATTCTGACTTTTTATTCTGAATTTTCTGAAATTTTCCCAACTATAAAATTCTAATGCTGGTTATAGTTTCCCAACTATAAAAATTCTGGTTGAGCTCCAGTTCGGGGCCTCCAAAACCTCCAAGTAATTCAGTTGGGTTCTGGGTTGGTCGACATTTATCCCATCGTGGTAGAGTGGGTTAAGGCAAGTGTTCGGGAGTCACCAGATAACTGGTTAAGTCACTCCATTGCCTCAAAATGAATTTTATTGATGCATCATGCCATTGTCTGGGAATCACTATAATGCTGGTTCAAGTCACTTCATTCGCTCAAAATTATTTTCATCAATGAATGAGTTTGGATATACATTGATTGTTGCCGCTGGAGACGGCTAGCTCCATACCCATCACCCATACCCATCCTGTGAGCGGTAGCGCAAAAAGTATTACAGAGGGCACAAAAGTTCTTTATTAGACCTCAACGGAGATTATTTCATTAACAATTTCATCTATCCTCCATACCTTATAATTACAATGTCAGTTAGTTACAGAGAATGTTCTATTTCAAGAGCTATATATTTACAGTAAATCATTATACATTAATGTAGGTCTTATCGCTAATACATAATTGTTTGAGCAATGGAGATATTATAGAGTCATAGGGAAGCTGCTATTTGTTATTGTTAGTCTTCACAATACACTACTTGTTTCTTAATCTCATATGTCGTTTATCTACTGGGAGCGGCAAGGATTTCAGGAATTTTATCCTTAGTAATAAGATGGTTTGGTATTTCATACAACGTATATTTATCTCTAAATGGCTCAATTTTACTACAGTCCAAGATATAGTGTTCGAGTTTGTGTGCCTGTCTTTGTCCACACACTTCATCTAGATCCCTATACAAGCCGAATTGTCAGAGATACTTGTAGCCAAGTCTTATTCGAGCTGTGACAACATCAGTTAGTGTGCTGACTTTTTACTAGCCCCATACGCGTGCAAGTAACAGAATTAGAAGACTAACAGACGTTGTGATGAAAGCAATTAACCCTTGTGCAGCATTAGGACTTCTGTAGTTTCTTTAATTCTTTGTGTTCTTATTGTTTTATGTCCTTAGGATTCCATTCTTTTGCTCCCACCTAATAGTTTGAATTAGTCAAAAGATTTGTAACATTCTAGGGAGATCACCTCAAAATCTTCATTACACACAAAATAATTTTAGAAATACTAAATAAATGTGAATAAATTTACTGAGCCTTCCTATATCTGGCCTAATATAGTGGAGATCATGTCTGTGTGGCTGTAGATGGAGGCTAGAACACCCACGTGAGTACTAAAGGCCAACAGGCTCCATAACTTAAGCTTGCACAACAAACACGCAATGTTATTGTTACGTTGAACCAACGTAATAATGTTGTTTCAACGTGGCAGTTACGTTGTGTTTGTAGGTAGGACGGATAGCTGGTGGATGAGATGAAGGACAGGGAGGATGACTGGTGGAATGGGTGTGGGACGGGTCGCTTGTGTGGTTGGTGGATGAGGTGTGGCTGATGGTGGGATCACACACCTCACTAGCCTAACACAGAGACTAGCCTAACACAGAGAGGAGCAACACTCTAGCCTAACACAGATAACGAAAGCCGTGTTTCCCCAGGAGTACACAGCAATAAGGAAAGAGAGGGAATGGTGAATATTAGGAGAAAGCGCCCAGCCATTACGACTATATAGGAAAGAGAGGGAAGGTAGGGGAGGAGGCGGAGTGGCCCTACTCATGAGAAAGGAATGGAGTTTTAAGGAGATGGCTATCCCGGGCTGTGAGGGTTTCAGAGACTACATAGCAGGCACCACGACAATGGGAGGACCAAGAATAGTAGCAGCAGTAGTATACAACCCTCCACCAAATGACAGAAGACCCAGTCAAGAGTATGAAAACAACAACATGGCAGTTAATACTATAATTGAGAGGGCAGCATCTGCTGCCTGTAGAAATAGATCCCACCTGCTCATCATGGGGGACTTCAATCATGGAAGGATTGATTGGGAGAACAAGGAACCGCATGGAGGCGAGGATACGTGGAGAGCCAAACTATTGGAGGTGGTGACTAGAAACTTTTTAACCCAGCATGTCAGAGAACCCACAGAGAGGAAATGACGAACCAGCGAGACTCGACCTAGTCTTCACTCTGAACGACTCCGACATAAGAGAAATCGGTTTTGATGCCCCAGTAGGAATGAGCGACCACAGTGTACTGGTGTTTGAGTACCTGATTGAAGAAGGGTTATTGAGCTCGAGGAAGGATACTGAAAACAAAAGGTTAGCATACCGAAAGGAAAAAACTGATGAGATAAGAAAATTCCTAACAGATATAGCATGGGAAACAGAGCTCAGGGAAAAGACGGCCCAAGACATGATGGACTACATCACGCAGAAGTGTAAGGACGCAGCAAACAAGTTTGTCCCAGTCCAAAAGGGAAACAGTGAAATGAAGATGAGAAACCCATGGTTTAATCAGAGATGTAGGCTAGCTAAGCAGCAAAGTAAAAGGGCATGGAGAAACTATAGGAATAACAGGACACTTGAGAGCAGAGAAAGATATCAGAATGCCAGGAATGAATATGTCAGGGTGAGAAGAGAGGCAGAAAGACAATACGAAAATGACATCGCAAGCAAGGCAAAGACTCAGCCTAAATTGTTGCATAGCCACATCAGGAGAAAAACAACAGTGAAGGAACAGGTAATGAATATAAAGATAGGGGCAGAAGGATTCACTACAAACGACAAGGAAGTGTGTGAGGAACTGAATATGAAATTCAAGGAGGTCTTCACCTTAGAGCAAGGAGAAATCCCAGAGATAAGAGAGGGAATAGCTAACCAGGATCCACTGGAAGAGTTTGAGATTACCAGCGGGGAAGTAAGGAAGTGTTTACTAGAGTTGGATGTGACAAAGGCTATAGGCCCAGATGGAATCTCCCCTTGGATACTAAAGGAAGGAGCAGAAGAACTGTGCCTGCCACTCTCCATAGTGTACAAAAAATCACTGGCAACAGGGGAACTGCCAGAAATTTGGAAAGCAGCTAACGTAGTCCCGATATACAAGAAAGGGGATAGACAGGAGGCACTGAATTACAGGCCAGTGTCCCTAACCTGCATACCATGCAAGCTGATGGAGAAGATTGTGCGAAGAAAGCTAGTGGAACATCTGGAGCGAAGGAACTTTGTAACACAGCATCAACATGGGTTCAGGGATGGCAGGTCCTGCCTCACAGGGTTACTTGAATTCTACGACCAGGCAACAAAAATCAGGCAAGAAAAAGAAGGGTGGGCAGACTGCATATTTTTGGATTGTCAGAAAGCCTTTGATACAGTACCACACAAGAGGCTAGTGAAAAAGCTGGAGATGCAGGCGGAGTGAAAGGGAAGGTACTCCATTGGATAAAGGAGTACCTAAGCAACAGGAGACAACGAGTCAGTGTGAGGGGTGAGGTCTCAGATTGGCGAGACGTTACAAGTGGAGTCCCGCAGGGGTCAGTCCTTGGACCTATACTGTTTCTGATATATGTAAATGATCTCCCAGAGGGTATAGAATCGTTTCTCTCAATGTTTGCTGATGATGCAAAAATTATGAGGAGGATTGAAACAGAGGATGATAGTAGGAGGCTACAAGATGACCTAGACAGACTGAGTGAATGGTCCAACAAATGGCTGTTGAAGTTCAACCAGAGTAAATGCAAAGTAATGAAACTAGGCAGTGGAAACAGGAGGCCAGACACAGGATACAGAATAGGAGATGAAGTACTTAATGAAACGGACAGAGAGAAAGATCTAGTTGATATCACACCAAACCTGTCTCCTGAAGCCCACATAAAAAGAATAACGTCTGCGGCATATGCGAGGCTGGCTAACATCAGAACAGCGTTCAGGAACCTGTGTAAGGAATCATTCAGAATCTTGTACACCACATATGTAAGACCAATCCTGGAGTATGCGGCCCCAGCATGGAGCCCGTACCTTGTCAAGCACAAGACGAAGCTGGAAAAAGTCCAAAGGTATGCCACTAGACTAGTCCCAGAACTAAGAGGCATGAGTTACGAGGAAAGGCTGCGGGAAATGCACTTACGACCCTGGAAGACAGAAGAGTAAGGGGAGACATGATCACAACCTACAAAATTCTCAGGGGAATCGACCGGGTAAACAAGGATAAATTATTCAACACTGGTAGGACGCGAACAAGGGGACACAGGTGGAAACTGAGTACCCACATGAGCCACAGAGTCGTTAGAAGGAACTTTTTCAGTGTCAGAGTAGTTAATGGATGGAATGCATTAGGCAGTGATGTGGTGGAGGCTGACTCCATACACAGTTTTATATGTAGATATGATAGAGCCCAGTAGGCTCAGGAACCTGTACACCAGTTGATTGACAGGTGAGAGGCGGGACCAAAGAGCCAAAACTCAACCCCCGCAAGCACAAATAGGTGAGTACAGTGAGCAGCAACACACACCTCACTAGCCTAACACAGAGATGAGCAACACACACCTCACTAGCCTAACACAGAGATGAGCAACACACACCTCACTAGCCTAACACAGAGCAGCACACACCTCACTAGCCTAACACAGAGAGGAGCAACACACACCTCACTAGCCTAACACAGAGAGGAGCAGACAGTTACTCTCCTGGTGAGGCAGCTATCACTTACTACACAACCGCCACTCAGGGACCGCAGTAAAGTGCCAAGGTATTGAATTCCACTTTTCTTAATACACTGGAACAATTTCTCGGTGTCCTTTCTTTAGAGCGATTCGAAGGTGAATTTGTAGCTCTATCTTACTGTCGTTCTCGCTATAATTGATTTTACCATATAGTTATTTATTGCAATCACTTATAAAAAATATCCCAATATCGTATTGGCCTTATTTCAGACATTTAAGCATTGATTTTTTGACCTTGAAATCGCACTCATCATGACCTCTAGATCATTTTTTGCAATAAGACTAAGCAATTTCAAAACTATCCGTCTTATCTTGCAAGTTCGCCGAAACGCTATGTGACTTTAGGCATAGTATGTATTAGCTCTATCTAGAAATCCAACATTTGTTTACAACTCATTTTGTATGTATGTACTTTTACCTGAATAAACATTATTATTTGTAGTAGTATTATTATATTATTATAAGTCTGTCATCATTACCTAGCCTCAAAACCTTATATTTGACAGAGTTAAAGGGCATCTGCCAATCTTCTGATTATTTAAGAAGCATATATAATCCTCTTGAAGTGATTTTGAACCTTTTCTGAATTTATTTTGTGGCTTCTCTTCATATCGTCTGCAAATATTGCTGCTTAGTTCATGTATTTGATTATTAGCAGAGGTCCCAAGACAGAGCCTTGGGGTACTACACTCACACAATGGTTTCCCACTTTGACTTTATACTAACTCTTCGTTTCGTTTCGTTTGATATATCCATGTCCTTATCCAACTTACGATAACACCCAAAATACTGTGAGCCTCTAACTTTCTAATCATTCTTTCGTGCGGTTCCGTATCAAAAACGTTTCTACAGTCATGATACTCAATGTCTCAATCCTCTCCACTATCAACTGTCTCAAATATGCTGGAATACAATGAAAGCAAATTTGTCAACAATGATCAGAACTTAGTACTGTTGTGAATCATTAATTAATACATGATTTTCAAGATGCAGATAAATGGCTTTTGCGAGTATGGACTCAAACAATTTTCCCACATTAGATGTTCAGCTAATTGCCCGGTTTTTCGACTGAAATGATGTATAACTCTTCTTAAAAATCATCACCACATCAGCAACCCTCCATGACTCTGGGACTAACTTAAATGATTTATTGAATACGAATGACAAGGGCTCAACGAAGCTCTTCTATAGGTTTTTAAGTATCTTAATAAACACCTCATCCGACCCTTGGTACTTGTTTTGCTTTAAATGTAGTGCTAACAACTTCCTGGTACCAATTATACTATTTAGTCCATCCTCATCACCACCAACAGAAATTTGTTGGGTTGAAAGCATAGTATTAAGACGACAGAGTTATGGTAATAGATCTTGAGAAAGGAGGCAATAAAACTGGCATGGAAAAAAAGGTTGCATAAAATTAATAGTGTCGCAGACGGGCAGAAACAAACAATAACTTTATAATGTATTACACAATTATTTGGAGTCGAAGAAACAAAATGGAAGATCTAAACGGTCTTGTCTGCACAGAAACGCGATATTATTGTAATAACCGAAACGTGGATGAATGTAGAAAACATGGAACTATGAACTGAATATCAAATAGAGCGATTTAAATTATTTTACATGAATAGTCAGGTTAGACGAGGTGGAACTAGCCATAATTATTAGGGAAAATTTTGAATGTAGTGACAGAGGGGGGGAAGGGGGGGGGAAATTAAGCCACATTCATAAACTATTTTGTTAGAACTGAATGAAAATAATAAGTCTTAAAACAGGACTTATAAACTGGCCACCAAACTTCGCATTCAGACCAACATACGACCAACGCAATCAAAAATACATCATACATGCTGTATTTCATCCCATACAGTATGTATGGGATGAAATATCTAGAGCATCTAGATCAGTGTTTGTGTTATGGGTGACTTTTGTTTTAGTTAAATAAACTGGATTTACATAACATGGAATACCGAAGATTTTTACGAATTGATGATTGCTTCCTTAAACAAAATATTAAGGAGCAAACATGGAGAAATATTATTTTAGAATTAGTGTTAGCTAACAGGGAGACACAAATGACCCTGAAATAGGGAGCGAGCTGGTTACAAGTGATCAACTACCTACCTTGTTGCTACCTTGTAGAGGTTCCGGGAATCAACGGCCCCGCGGCCCTGTCTCCGACCAGGTTGTCAATTCAGATTTGACAATCATCTTAATAATTAAGATGAGGAAGGGAGAAAAGAAGGCAGGAGATACACCATAAGTGGAGGGCAACTACTGGAAATTAAAAGAAAGAAGCATTTAGAGTAGAAACAATCCTGCAATAACATAAGTGGTACACATACACAGGGTAACATCAACAGCACCTGCGACACTGGCAAACATACGCTCACCATTTACAAACCTAAATGAGGACTCTTCGAGGCAAGCTACATTTGTTACACCAATCCTGCAGTATGCTGCACCAGTCTGGAACCCGCGCCGTGTGAAACATTAAAGTACTGTACAGAGGATTGCAACAACATTGGTGCTTGAGCTAAAGGGAGTTAAATTAGGAACCTGTGCTACTGGAACTAGCCTTCATAACCCTTCAGGATAGATTAAGTAGAGAGTATATGATCACTACATATAAAATACTAGTCAGAATAGAAAAACAGGAACAAAGACCGCCTCTTCAAATTAAGAGAAAGAAGGACAAGAGGAAATATAAGGAAATACTTTTATCATGTAAAGGGGTCAACTAAGAGAATACAATGAAAGAAGTTGTGGAAGCCACCTCCATCTACAGCTTTAAGGCCAGATTGGACAAAGAATTCGAACATTAGAATGGTTAAAGTACATTGCCAAAGAGTTCAATGTGGGTGGCAGGCGGGGCAGACAGAGCTAGACTTGACTTCCCCGTAGTCACTGAGAGAGAAGTGCTTATAGGTAAGTACCCGAGAAGCACCCTCCCTCAATACCCGGGGGTCAAAACCTGGGGGAAGAACTCTCGCCCCTGACCTGATCAACCAGGCTGTGACTCATACGTCAGGCTGCGAGCAGCCGCGTCCAACAGACTGGTTGACCAGTCCAGCAACCAGGAGGTCTGGTCGACGACCTGTCCGCGGGGGCGCTAAGCCCCGGAAGCACCTCAAGGTAACCCCGGGGTCAGGACCTGGGGGGGGGGGGAGGCAGAACATCAACCTACTACACGAAGCAACGCCTTTTGACCAGACTAATGGGCTGTCCGTGTCGCAGAATCCCACTGAGGGCGGAGGAGGCTCCACGGGCGATGGCGGCCCCGCGTCTCCACCGCCACGCACCACGCTTAATGCAAAGACTTCAGTGGAATGTCTAGCGAGCACTGAAGGCAGGGAGGAGAGGGAAAGGGGGAGGGTTGTTGTGAGGGGTCAGAGTAGGAGGAGTTTTGAGAGAGAGAGAGAGAGAGAGAGATTACTTCCGGTTTCAACGGGAGAGATAGTGAAAAAGATAAGGCAAGAGAATCTGTGATTTATTAACGGCAAGTCGCTCTACAAATGTGTGGAAGAAGATGAAGCCAAAGAAAATATTCAGGAATTGGCAATAAAAGTTTGCCAGAAATCACCAGTTAGTGAGTCTGTTGTAGTGAGCCAGAGATTATGAGTGACTGTTACAGTGAGCCAGAGATTATGAGTGACGCGTCGTTCTGAGTGTGAGAGGGGAAGGGCCACGCTATATGCGAGCTCCACGAAAAACAATATATATCTAGGGATATTTCAGTGATTCAGGAACAAAACACAGTCAGATAACTTTTAAAGTGTGTCTCAACATATTAAACAATATACCATAGTGATTACCATCCGACCGTTTGTGTTCAAGGAAAAATAAGTGAAATTCGTGTGTAGTCAAGGTCTGCCCTCGTGGTGCCAGGAGGGCTTAGGCGATAGTTGCCAAGTCGTCAATAAATCACATTCCTCGCTATTGAAACATCAAGAAATCAGTGCCCATAGTGCTAAGCTCTCTATGCAAAACCTGTGTTTATTATACAAAAAAATTAAGATAACATATCTTAATATCAAGTGAACAAGTTATACACAAAATAAGTCCGTCGTGTGTATGTAAACAAGGGCCATTTGGAGGTAGGCTCACCCCGAGTGCCCACTCACTGTGTGTGTATTCTTCCAAATAGTGTAACGTACTCAGGTAACTAGTGCCCAGACACAGAAACTAGACGCCTCAACTGTAAGATAACTAGTGGGAAAATGCAAGTAATGTAATCTAACAAGTGAACAAAACAAATTAAGAGTGCGACACGTGGTAGCAACACTGGCCGTCCATATACTGCCTCCTCCAGGCCTGTCTCAAGTTGGTAAACACCGACGGTCAACACCCACGGTCATCACCCACGGTCAACACCCACGGTCAACACCCACGGTCAACCCCCAACGGTCAACACCCCACCTTGTAAGACCTGGTAAGACCACCACCATTGAACAGAAGTGTTTCAACAAAAATGTCTTTGATAAAAACGTGCATAGAATGCAACATGAAGGTAGATTACCAACAGAGCTTTCAATGCCAACTCTGTTCAGCAGCCATACACAAAAAATGTGCCAACATGACTAATAATTCAAGGAGAAATGGTCCCAGTGACCACTCTGTGTACTGGCTCTGCAAAAAGGATGATGTAACTTTTTTGAAGATGATGGAAATCCTGGATAAAACTCCCGCTGAAAACAGAGAATCACTAAAAATGCCTGCATAGCAATTTCTAATGTCTTCAAACAAACTGTACATGACACCAAGGTACAACCAGATGCGGCACAGAGCTCGGTGGCAGCGGCGCCTGAGCAGAGCGGGGAGTCAGGGACGCCTGAGCAGAGCGGGGAGCCGGGGACGCCTGAGCAGAGCGTGGAGTCGGGGACGCCTGAGCAGAGCGCGGTGTCAATGGCGCCGAAGCAAAGCGAGGTGCCGATGGCACCAGAGCAGAGCACGGTGTCACAGGCCCCAGAGCAGAGCACAGTGTCGGGGACGCCGCAACAGAGTGTGGTCCCTGGCAAAGGGAAACAAACAAAACAAGGCCCCAAAATCTGTTGGTATTACAAATGGGCAACCTGTAAACATGGGATATCGGAAAGAACAAATGGAACATGTAAGTACGATCACCCTAGAAAGTGCAGAAACCTCCTCAATACAGGTAAATGTACTAAAAGCTGTGAATTCTTTCACCCAGAAATTTGCAAGAACTCTTTGGACAGGAAAGAGTGCTTCAATGCTGAATGTCCAGCTTTTCATATAAGAGGTACCAGGCGAATAAAACCGACAGACCGCCACTATGAAAACAGCCACTACTCCATCGACCGGGAAATTTTTTTTAGCAAGAGGAGGAGGAGAAGAATGGCTAAAAATGACCAGACTCTATCACCAACTCGGTCAAATGCTAGAGAGAACGCAAACACAGTGGCCTCCTTACCAGAGCCTCAGATATTAACACCAAGTAAAGCATCCAGCACTTCCACTAACACGGTAACATCATATATATTTTCCAACATCCAGGGTATACAAACACGCAAATCCAACAAAGTTCACTTTATAGATGGTCTCCTCCATGAGGCGAATGCAGTGTTTGCAGCCCTAACGGAAACTCACACAAAGGACTACCTTGATGGTGAAATATGGATCTCAGAGTACAATCTTTTCAGATGTGATAGGAAACGCCGGCTTCAGGGTGGGGTCGGCCTCTATATCAAAGACACACTCATCTGTACTGAGCTGCTAAACACCTCAAATGATATGGTGGAAGTGCTGATAACCAAAATAGAGATCCTAAATGTAGTTATTGTCCTTGTATACAAGTCACCGGAGGCAAACCCTCAGCAGTTTAAAGACCAACTAATGAAAATAGAACACTGCTTGGAAAACCTCACAAATCCAGCTCTGAACATCATCTTGCTTGGGGTCTTCAACCTACGTCACCTGAAATGGAAGCACCTGGCTAATACAGTAATATCAGAAAGAGTACCAGGAAGTAGCCTAAATGAACAGGCACATGCAAATGACCTGCTACGGACGTGCCTTAAAGGTTTGCCTTAAACCAGCAAATAGTAGAACCAACTAGGAAGGAGAACACGCTGGACCTCATTTTCACTAATAATGAATTGATCGGGAACATAATGATTACAAATACCTGTTACTCAGATCACAACTTAATTGAAGTTCTGACAACCATGGGGAATAGACCTTCAAAACCAGTCCAAATTCCCGGTGGAGGAGATTTCAGCAAATTCAACTTCAATAATAAACAGATAAACTGGGAGCAAATAAACCAGGACTTCACAGAAATATACTGGGAAGAACAGCTAGAAAATGCAAACCTGAACCAGTGCCTGGAAAAAATAAGCTCAGTAGCACTAGAAATATGTTCAAACCGCATACCCCTAAGAAAAAAGAGAAAGAGATGCAGATTGGAACGGGAACGTCGTTCCCTATATAGGCGAAGAAAACGAATCGCAGAATAACTTGAGAGAACAACTTGAACAACCTTACCTCAAGAACGGCAAAGAAGGTTAGGTAGAGAAATAGAAACAATTGAACTCAAGCTACAAGAATCATACAAAACCCAGGAGAGGCAAAGAGAGCAAAACGCCATCAGTGAAATAGAGAGAAACCCAAAATATTTTTTTCTCCTATGCAAAATCAAGATCAAAAACCACATCTAGTATCGAGCCCCTGCGAAAGGTAGATGGAACTTTCACCGATGACAACAAAGAAATGAGCGAGTTACTGAGGAAGCAGTACGACTCTGTTTTCAGTGAGCCATTAAACGCACTAAAGATTGATAACCCAAATGAATTTTTCATGGATATGATACCAACATCAAATCATATATCAGACGTCACCCTATCTCCACTGGATTTTGAAGAAGCCATAAACAGTATGCCTATGCATTCTGCACCAGGCCCGGATTCTTGGAACTCTATATTCATCAAGAACTGTAAAAAACCACTATCGCAGGCCCTTAACATTCTGTGGAGACAAAGCCTAGATACTGGCGTTATCCCTGACATACTAAAAACAGCAGAGATAGCACCACTCCATAAAGGAGGAAATAAGGCAGAGGCAAAAAATTACAGACCGATAGCACTAACATCGCACATCATACAAAATTTTGAGAGAGTGCTAAGTAAGATCACAAAATACTGGAATCACAGTATCTCCATAACCCCAGACAACATGGTTTCAGAACAGGGAAGCTTTTGATAAATGTGACCATGGTGTTATTGCACATAAAATGCGTTCAAAAGGAATTACCAGAAAAATAGGCAGATGGATCTACAATTTCCTGACTAACAGAACCCAATGTGTAATAGTCAACAAAATAAAATCCAGCCCATCAACCGTGAAGAGCTCAGTCCCCAGGGTACTGTGCTTGCTCCAGTACTTTTTCTCATCCTCATATCGGACATAGACAAGAACACAACCTATAGCACTGTATCATCCTTTGCAGATGACACTAAGATCTTCATGAGAGTAGGCAACATAGAGGACACGGCAAACCTCCAATCAGATGTAGATCAGGTCTTTCTATGGGCTACAGAAAATAATATGATGTTTAACGAAGATAAGTTCCAGCTCATGCGCTACGGAAAAAAATGAAAATATAAAAACGTAAACCACGTACAAAACTCAGACAAATCATAACACAGAACGAAAAGGCAATGTAAAGGATCTGGGTGTACTCCTGTCGGAAAACCTTACCTTTAAAGAACACAATAAAGTAGCCGTCACAACTGCAAGAAAAATGACAGGTTGGATAACAAGAACTTTTCATACTAGAGATGCTATACCGATGATACTTTCAAAACGCTTGTGCTCTCTAGAGTGGCGTACTGCTGCACAATGACAGCCCCTTTCAAAGCTGGATAAATTGCTGACCTGGAGAGCGTGCAGAGATCCTTTACTGCTAGAATCCACTCAGTAAAACATCTAAATTACTGGGACCAACTAAAGAGCCTAAATCTGTACTCCCTTGAGCGCAGGCGGGAGAGATACATAATAATTTACACGTGGAAAATAATTGAGGGGCTGGTCCCAAACCTGCACACAGAAATAACATCACATGAGACCAGAAGACATGGCAGGATGTGCAGAATACCCCTGTTGAAAAGCAGAGGTGCAACAGGTACTCTGAGAGAGAACTCTATCAACATCAGAGGCCCGAGACTGTTCAACACGCTTCCACTACACATAAGGGACATAACTGGCAAACCCCTCACAGTGTTCAAGAGAGAACTGGATAAGCACCTCCAAAGGATACCTGATCAACCAGGCTGTGACTCATACGTCAGGCTGTGAGCAGCTGCGTCCAACAGCCTGGTTGATCAGTCCAGTAACCAGGAGGCCTGGTCGATGACCAGGCCGCTGGGACGCTAAGCCCCGGAAGCACCTCAAGGTAACCTCAAAGTCAAGGTGTAGTGGGCCAGAGATAATGAGAGAGACAGTAGTAGTGAACAAGTGATCAAAAGACTGACACTGGACGAACCACTACCAAAACAACACACCCTGGACCAGGGTGGAGTGGGGGGAGAACGACCAAAGCCCACCAGAAGTAACACGCAATATGGGAAATCATTCCTATTTGCTAACATACAAGCCCTAAATTCAAAATCAAGAAATAAAAGTTAGTTCATAAAGGGCCTCCTAATAGAATTGAACTCAATATTTGGTGCATTTACAGAAACCCACACAAAAGACCACATGGGTGGTGAAATCTGGATCCTAAACTATAATCTATATAGATATGACAGAGTAATTAGGTCAAGTGAAGGAGTAGGTCTGTATATTAAAGAGGAACTGGCATGCACAGAGCTCCTGACCTCGACCAATGAGGTGGTAGAGATACTTGGAATCAAGGTAGAAAATATAAATCTAATTTTTATTCTAATATACAAACCGTCAGATGCAACAGTTGAAGAAGTCACTGAGCAGATCCACAAAATAGAGAATATCCTTGATAAACTAGCAAACCCAGTACCAGATATCTTCCTTGGAGACTTCAGTCTACCCAGTTTAAAATGGAGAATTGTAAACAATAACATTATAGCAGGAAATCAACCTGGAAATAACCAATCACAGGTTAAAGAACTATTGACATTCTGTGACAAATTCTCGCTCAGTCAGCAGATTACAGAACCAACTAGGAACGTAAACACGCTGGACCTGATATTCACGAACAATGATGAGCTAATCAAAGACATTACTGTCTCAGACACTACGTACTCGGACCACAAGCCCATTGAAGTGCAAACTAACACTAATAACGGTAGTAGGCCCAAGAGAAACAACAAGCGAGAAGGGTTATTCAATATTAATAATAAAAGGATAGACTGGGAGAAAATAAACAGGGAACTTGCAAACACTCAATTGGAAAATGTTCTAAGTAATAGAAATCCTACTATAAGTAATAAAGGAATAGAAAAACTGACTTCTGAAGCATATGAAGTCTGTCTGAAACATGTTCCTTTGAGGAAAGCCAGAAAGAGGTTCAAAGTAGAAAGAGAACGCAGACGACACTACAAAAGAAGAAAAAATTAACGGAAATGCTTAAGCAGAAACGACTTTACATACAAAGAAGGAATAAGTTAAACAGGGAGATTGAAGAAATCGAACAGAGACTGAAGCATTCATATCAGACTGAAGAAAGGCAACTAGAACAGAATGCAATCTAAGAAATAAAGAAAAAGCCAAAATATTTCTTCACATATGCTAAATCAAAAGCAAAAATCACTGTCCATATTGGTCCTATTCGTATTAGTGAAGGTTCATACACTGAGGATGACAACGAAATTAGTGAAATCCTATAAAAGCAGTATGAGAACATGTTTAGCACTCCTATAAACAGCATGAAAATGGAAGATCCAGAAAACTTATTTATGCGTGATATCCAAGCCCCTGTAAATATAACTGATATCAACACGAGCATGACAGATTTTGAAAGAGAAATTGACAATGTGCCCATGCACTCGGCCCCAGGTCCAGACTCATGGAATTCAATATTTATACAGAAATGCAAAGTGCCAGTAGCATAAGCACTCATTATAGTGTGGAGGAAGAGCTTGGACATGGGGGAGATACCAGATGTGCTGAAAGCAGCAGACATAGCCTCTTCACTCAAGGGAGGGAGCAAAGCATTGGCAAAGAATTATAGATCAGTTGCACTAACGTCCCACATAATAAAAGTATTTGAGAGAGTGATCAGGAGTCAGGTCACTAGTTTCATGAAAGCCAATGACCTCCACAATCTAAGCCAACATGGATTTAGAGCAGGAAGTTCATGCCTCTCACAGCTACTTGAGCGTAAGGACAAAATCACTGAGGCATTAGATGAAAATCAGAATGCAGATGTGGTAAACACGGATTTCGCAAAGGCATTCCATAAATGTGACCATGGAGAGATAGCACACAAAATGAGGTCAATGGGAATAACTGGTAAAGTAGGACGCTGGATACTCAGTTTCTGTCGAACAGAACACAAAGATTAACAGTCAACCATATAAAATCGAGTCGAAGCGCAGATAAAGCTCTGTACCTCAAAGTACAGTCCTTGCACCACTGCTTTTCCTTATTCGCATATCAGATATAGACTCAAATACAAGGTACAGCTTCGTACCATCCTTTGCAGATGACACAAAAATCAGCATGAAAATTACCTCTGCTAAGGATATTGAAAAACTACAAGCCCATATTAATAAAGTTTGCGACTAGGCAGCAGAAAATAATATGATGTTTAGCAGCGATAAATTCCAGGTACTCAGGTACGGTAAAAATGAGAACCTTAAACATACAGGGTACTAAACACAGTGAAATTTGCCAATAATAGAAAAGCAACATGAAAAGGATTTGGGAATAATGATGTCTGACGACCTAACGTTTGGGGAGCATAACCAAGCAAATATTGCGGCAGCCAGAAAAATGATAGGATGGATTACGAGAACTTTGAAATCCAGGGATCCCATCACAATGATTGTACTTTTGAAATCACTTGTGTTGTCCCGTCTTGAATACTGCTCAGTACTCACTTCCCCATTCAGAGCAGGAGAGATTGCTGAAATAGAGGAAGTACAGAGAACTTATACAGCACGCATAGACGCGATAAAGCATCTAAATTATTGGGATCGTCTCAAAGCTCTCCAAATGTACCAGTTAGAAAGAGAAGGGAGAGATATAAAATAATATACACGTGGAAAATACTGGAGGGCCAGGTCCCAAATCTGCACAGTAAAATAACATACTGGAGTGATTCTCTCCATACAGTTCTCTCTGATTGTGCCATAGGCACAATCAGAGAGAACTGTATAAACATCAGAGGTCCACGGTTGCTCAACATCCTCCCAGTGAGCATAAGAAATATTGCCAGAACAACAGTGGACATCTTGAAGAGAAAACTAGATAGTTTCCTCCAAGGAGTGCCGGACCAACCGGGCTGTGGTGGGTATGTGGGCCAGTGGGCCGCTGCAAGCAACAGCCTGGTGGACCAAACTCTCACAAGTCAAGCCTGACCTCGGGCCGGGCTTGGGGAGAAGAAGAAGTCCCAGAACCCTATCAACCATGTATAAAGTGGGAATGAGTGAAACTGTTGTAGTGAGCAAGTGTTATGGTTGTGGTCAGATAAACAATCTTCGTCCTCATGGTTTTATTCTCCGCCAGTAACAACAACAAAACAATAATCAGGTACATGAAATATTGTTAACAAGATCATAAACAAAAGAGCATCTGCTCCAAACATGCTACCTCCAACATCTGTAGTACTCAATCCCAACATTCCTCCCCTTTTAAATAAACTCTATCCCTACAGGTTAAGTCTATCAGGCGGTCGTATGACTCTTCCTGATTTTCTCAACTGGGAGTCCTGACCTGTTACTTCTGGGAAACATTCTTCTGAATTACTCCTTGCAGAGTCCATAGGGTTGACTGTATCCCCATAACCCTCTGCTGCCCCTTGCTCTGCCTCACGGTCACCTGCAGGTGCTGCTATCCCTTCATTATTAGGATGGATATCACTAGTTGCCCCACCCCCATCTGAAGGGTCTTCAAAATTCCCTGTGAACCTTGGCATGAGCTGATCGGCATGCCTTTTCCAATTAATGTTCCCAAAACTCTGCACTTGCACAGTGAAGTTCCTGCGGCCCAGGACTTCCCTAATTTTCCCTTCCACCCAGGGCTTTCCACTTCCAAAATTCCTTGCATATACTGCATCCCCCTCATTAAACAACAATTCCTCTCCCTGAGCCAACTGACTGGCCAAGCTAGTTACCGATTTCTCTTTTTTGGGATCTGTCTTTACTGCTTCCATGTGCACTTTAAAGTGTCTATTAAACAGTAATTCAGAAGGAGATTTACCAGTAGTAGAATGAACAGTTTTTCTTTGATTATATAAAAATCTACAAAGCCTTGTATTAATAGTACCTTCCGTAAACCGCTTTAACCCTTCTTTCAAGGATCTCACTGCTCTCTCTGCTAGACCATTTGAAGAAGGATTATAGGGGGCAGGTGTTACATGTTTAATACCATTTTTTCTAAAAAAATCCTCCATTTCCACAGAAACAAAATAAGGAGCATTGTCTGAGACAATTATGTCTGGCAATCCAAAATTACAAAATGTTTTCCTTAGTAATTCACAAGTTACAGATGATGTGGTGGAATTACACACATGCACATCCAGAAATTTGGTGTATGAATCCACCACCACTAGGTAATATTTATTATCCATAGGTCCCGCATAATCTACATGAAGTCTAGACCAGGGTTTTCCAGTGCATGGCCAAGAAAGTACTGGGGCCTGGGGTTTCTGATAATTCTTAAAGCAAATATGACAATTTTTTGTTACCTCAGCAATATCCTGGTCTATTTTTGGCCACCAAACCCAACTTCTAGCTTCTGCTTTCATAGCATTTATGCCATTATGGCCTACATGCAGCTGTTCCAAAATCTTACATCTCAGTTCCCCAGGCACCACCACTCTATTCCTATACAAAAGTACATCCTGGTGAATACTAAGGTCAGCCTTCACTGCAGCATACTCTGACAATAACAAATTATCATTCCAACCATATTTGACATATTTCAACAACAGACTTAATTTGGGATCTCTACCAGTTGCCTTCCTAATAGTCTGGAATGAAATATCCTCAAAAGACATAGCTTCCACCAGGTTAACATACTCCACTGGAATACTGGAATTTAATTCTTCTGTCACAGGCAATCTACTTAATGCATCAGCTACTACATTATCCTTGCCTGGCTTAAACTCTAAATCATACTCAAACTGTGAGAGTAGTAATGCCCATCTTTGAATTCTAGCATTGGCATTAACTGGAATTTGCTTACCTCTGCCAAACAATCCTAGCAGGGGTTTATGATCTGTTCTAGCAAGAAATTTCCTCCCCAGCAGAAAATACCTCAGTTTCTTTACAGCAAATACCAAAGCTAAAGCTTCTTTATCTAACTGAGAATAATTCTGTTCTGCAGGAGATAACTTCTTGCTAGCAAAATATACTACTTTATCCTGACCATCTACTTCCTGTAATAATACACAACCCACTCCTACTGGGGAAGCATCTACCTCCAGTTTTAATGGGAGTCTACCTGTAAAATTAGTGAGCACTGGAGAATTGATCAATTCCTGCTTAATATTCCTGAATGCATTTTCCTCTCTTGCTGCCCACTTAAATCTAGCCCCTTTTTTCAACAATTCATACAAGGGTGCTAATTTTGTTGAAAAGTTCTTCACAAACTTACAAAAATATGTAACCATCCCAACAAAAGACTGTACTTCCCCAACTGATGTTGGGGCTGGGGCATCTATTATAGCAGCTACATTTTTGTGAGAAGGAGTAAAGCCCTTACCTGAAATATGGTACCCCAGGTATTCAATGGCCTTGGTCTTCAACGTTGTTTTTCCCTTATTAATCTTCACATTGTGCTTTTGCAAAAGATTCAAAACTTGTTCTAATCTAGCATCATGCACTTCCTCATTCTCTCCACATACAATAATGTCATCTAAAAACTAGCCACACCTTCAATGTTAACTAACAACTGGGACATGAATCTCTGAAAAATTGCTGGAGACGAGGAGAGTCCAAAAGGAAGTCTTTTATACTTAAATAACCCCTTGTGGGTATTAATCACTAACAATTTCTGGCTCTCCTCCTCTACAGGAATTTGCAAGTAAGCATCCTTCAGGTCAATCTTAGAAAAAATTGCTCCTTTGCAGACCACTGACAATAACTCATCTATCTTAGGTAAAGGATACTTCTCACAGTGTATGCGGTTGTTCAGTTCCTTGAAGTCTGCACAGATTCTCAAAGATTTCCTATCTGCCTTCAACACTGGTACAATTGGGGCTGCCCACTCACTATGTGTAATTGGCTCTAAGATGCCTTCTGCCACATGCTTTTCCAGGGCTGATTCTACCAATTGCTTGTAATGAAACGGCACTGTTCTTGCCTTGAAAAATTTAGGTGAAGCCCCACTTTTCAGGTGAATTTTTGCAACCATGCTATTAATTGGCTTATCTGCCTCCACTGAATATTTATCTAACATTTGTTCGGCACTTTTAATTGTTTTAACTATCGACAATTCATCTAGGCCCGCCAAGAAAATTCCCACTTTTTCCATGAGATCCTTACCACATAGGCTAGGATTATGTGAATCCACTACATAAAAATCCTGGACAATTTCTTTTCCATTATAACCTACTTTTGCCGACACCTTGCCATAGACCTTAATCGGTACATTATCATAAGCACTTAAAGATTTTTTACCTGGTTTTACATTCAATTGCAAGGTATCTGCCCAATCTCTAGACAATGTTGACACTGCCGCACCAGTGTCCAGTTCCAAGGGAACTAACTTCCCATTAATTACAAAATTCACCACTTGTGACTTCACTGAACATACCTTTTCTTTCACCGAATATAGTCGGTTTTCCTCACCTGCAGCTTCTTCAGACGGTTTACCTTCCTCTACCGCCTTGACTACAGTACCACTACCTCTTCTTCCTGCATTACCTGGTCGTCTCCTCTCCCAGGCCTTGTTGTTCCTGTTCAGAAATTCCCTACACACTCTCTGCAAGTGTCCCTCCTTGTTACAAAAGTTGCATATATATGCACGAAACTTGCACTTGCTACTTATGTGCCTGTATCCACAGTGTTTGCATCTGGTCTGGCCCTGTACGACCATAATTTCCTGAGTAGAAGTCTTACTTCCAAAAGCCCTTTCCAGGTTCAATATCTTCTCGAGCACTGTCCATGAAGTCATCGATTGTAGATCCAAATTTTCTGCCACCAGGTTAGGGAAATAATTCTCCTTTTCCACTGCCATGAACAACTGGTCCCTAACCCTACCGTCCAACTGTGCTCCGAAGTTGCAGAGGTTAGCCAAAGCCTTCAAATCCGCAAATAAATCCTGTACTGATTCGTGCTGCTTTTTCGTCCTCTTCTGGAAATCCATCAAACTCCTGTGATATGATGGTTTCACCACATACTGACGTTTAAGCAGAGCAATCAGGTCTACATAGGTCTTCGTGTGAGGGCTCCGGTGCACACAAATTTCCGAGAACACTATATGCTTCCGAGCCCAGTGAAACTAAGAGTACCGCTTTCTTGTTGGCGTCCTCCTTAATCTCCCGGCACTGAAAGTGTGCTTCCAGCAGGCTGAGCCACAGGTCCAACGAGATCTTGGCAGTGTTTAACGGCTCCATTGACATGAGCGGCGTAGTCATTGTCACGGTGGTAGCACACTGTACTGTTGTGCGCGAAGCGTCCACTCGTCCACACGACGTACCCTGCTCTCTCTTGATCCTCACACCACGTCTCGTACCCAAGCTCTCTGCCGGAGATGTTTAATCCTCGTCGCCACTGTTATGGTTGTGGTCAGAGAAACAATCTTCGTCCTCATGGTTTTATTCTCCGCCAGTAACAACAACAAAACAATAATCAGGTACATGAAATATTGTTAACAAGATCATAAACAAAAGAGCATCTGCTCCAAACATGCTACCTCCAACATCTGTAGTACTCAATCCCNTACTCACAACCAACCTTTCACTGAATTTGCTAATGACCAAATTAGATTGTTTGAAAAATGTTCGCTCCGCTAAAGCCAAAACGTATGAGGCACTTAAAAATTTAGTTTTAGTGGAGAATTTTTTAAGAGAATATGCCAGAGAATGTTGCACGTTACATTAGAGTAAGACAGAGTTGATTCTAATTTAGTGATTTGGCCAAGATGGCAGAAAACTACCAGTTAGTGGGCAAAAGGCCCAATAAAAATTATTATATCCCACAAAGTAACAAAATTTATACCCACAGCCAGTCCAGACCAGCCCATTCTAACCCTATAACTAATGCACCTTCTGTTTCAGACATAACTAACCCTGTTAAATTGTCTAGCCCCACGGCACCTAAGGGTGAACCAAAGGGCAATCCTGTTAGTAATGTCTCTTCTCCCCAACGAATCTGTGGTCACTGTAAACGTCCAAACCACATTACTAGCCGTTGTTGGCAACTGTACCCAGAAAAAAGACCAATGCTTGTGTTGCGACACAGGGCTGGGGCCTTCTGAAGGGTTAGGGAGTAAGACCTCCACCCACAGTGGTTGGACCTGCTTACCCCATTCTTATCGAAAGGGATACTACTTTTGTCTGAGGGTTCTTCCTGGAAGGACGTGGTGATCTTCCGAGACACCGTTGCCATCCAGACTTTAATTTTAGAGAGTGCATTGCAAGGTGCCAACATTCTTGACACTGGAGAGGTGGTACTGGTCGAGGGTGTCACTAGTGATACTCGAGCAGTACCCCTCCATAAGGTTACCCTGGAATCTGATTTCCACAAGGGTATTTGTACAGTCGGAGTCACTTCGTACCTACCTTTCCCTAATGTTGATGTAATATTGGGTAATGATCTAGCCGGGGATAGGTAGGGGACTCCAGACTGCCTATTATGTTGCTTACCCCTAAGGTTTGCCTGGATCTACCTGCCACAGAGGATAATGTTGTGTACCCTGCGTGCGCGGTAACCAGGTCTATGGGACTTAAATATAAGGGCAGCCCTGTGCTTGCCAAGGTGGTAAATCCCGAGGACACGAGAAACTTTCCGAGCGGTGAAAGCCAAGTGGACCTTGCAGACACATTCAAGGCCCGACTCGATGATGTGGCCGAGGACACTGCGGAGAGCCTACCATCACCTCCTATCGAGAGTAGTGAGGAGGTGGAGGAGAACACTGTTGGGCCTCGGCCAATGGCATCTGACCAAGGCCTGGACGCCTCCTTGAGTGAGTTACAGAAAGCTGTCTTGCAGAATGCCATGAAGTAGCCATCTCTAAGGAGGAAATTGTAGATTCAGCAACTGGGTACTACTACAATGATCAGATTTTGATGAGAAAATGGAGACCACAGAGTGGTCCCTTGTCAAATGAGTGGGAGGAAGTCCACCAGGTGGTGTTGCCGACCTACTATAGAGAGAGAGTTTTGACAGCTGCTCATGATGATCCTATGGGGGGACATCAAGGTATTAATATTACTTATCACCAAATTTTCAATATTTTTTCTGGCCCAAGCTGAAAAGCGATGTGGCAAAATTTTCTAATTCATGTATTGCTTGTCAACTTGTTGGGAAACCAAACCAGACCCCACCTAAAGCTCCTCTTAGGCCTATTGTCATGCCAGAGGAACCATTTTCTCATGTGGTAATGAACTGTGTTGGTCCATTACCTAGAACTAAGTCTGGTAATATTTACCTAATCACGATGATGTGTATCACGACCCGTTACCCAGAGGCTTTTGCTGTAAGGAACATCCGAGCAAAGACTGTTGTTGCTCATATGTTGCATTTTTTTTCCACTTTGGACTGCCTCGGGTCGTGCAAACTGACAATGGTACTAATTTTAAGTCTGATATTTTTTAACAATTCTGTAAGGACCATGGAATAACTCATAAGGTTTCCAGCCCATACCATCCAAAGAGTCAGGGGGTAATTGAGCAGTCCATCTAACTCTGAAGCAGATGTTGAAGACATCGTGCGAGAGTTCCCATACCTTCTGGGATGAGAACTTGCCTTATGTTTGTTTGCTGCTTGAGAGGGGTTACAAAGTTCACTGGGTTGTTCTCCTTTTGAGTTAGTCTTTGGCCATAAAGTTCGTGGACCCTTGCAAATGTTACAGGAAATCTGTAGGGAACGTAATGTTGACCGAAGGTTGGCTTTCTTTGCGCAACACCACCAGAGACTCAAGAACTGCAAGGCGGTTGCACTAAAGTATTTTGGGAAGGCCCAAGAAAATATGAAAGAACGACACGATGCTAAGGCTAAGTTGCAGGTATTTCAGCCTGGTGACCCTGTCCTGGTATTAAAGCCTCGACTGGGGAACACTATGTCCCACAAGTACGAAGGCCCCTATATTGTGACAGAAAAGGCTGTGGACCTCACGAACAAAGTGAGGCACTCTGACAAGCGTAACCAGGTAATGCTTGTACACTTGAGCCGGCTGAAGAAGTTCCAGGGCCCCAGGCCCATTGCACTAACCAATGTTTCCATTTCCAGTGAGGGAGGGGATGATTGTTCTGGGGACCCAACTAATCTCTTCTCAATAATTCTAGTTCTGTGAATGCTGTGGAGGAGACTGTCCCATTTGCAGATGGCCCAACGTGAAGAGGTGCAGTCGTTGCTTGACGAATTTCCAGTCTGTTCAGGGAGGTCTCGACCCAGACTGATGCCATTTACCATGATGTCAAGTTGACGGACTACACCCCCATTTGCCTTCAACCCTATCGAATGAGTCCGGAAAAGAAGGCCATCGTACGGGAAGAGGTTGACTTCCTGCTCCAGCACGACCTCATCCGGCCGAGCCAGGGCTCTTGGTGCTCACCCTGCCTTTTGGTCCCCAAACCAGACGGCTCCTGGCGATTATGCATCGACTATCAGCAGCTCAACAAGGAGACCATGGTGGATGCTTATCCGCTGCCCCTCCTCGAAGACTGCATCGACGAGATCGGAAACGCCACGTACGTCTCGAAATTCGACCTCTCAAGGGTTATTATCAGATCCCACTCACTGAACATGCCAAACAACTGTTTTCGTAACACCCGATGGTGTCTTTGAATATCAAGTGTTACCGTTCGGCTTGCGTAATGCCCCTGCCACATTAGGTGAGTACAATTAGGTGAGTACATTCCAGAGGCTAATGAACTCTCTGCTCACTAATGTGCCAAATTGTCGGGCATATCTAGATAACATTGTGCTTTTTGACAGTAATTGAAATGACCACATAGCTAGGTTATACCAGTTGTTCACAGTTCTGAAAAGTGCAAACTTAACTTTAAATGCAAAAAGTGTCATTTTGGTCAAGGCACAGTGACGTACCTTGGTTATGAAGTGGCCAAGAAAAGTGTTACCTCGGCAAGATAAAATCAGTGCCATTCTGGAGTATCCAGTGCTCCGGTCTGAAAAATCTGAAAAAGGACGTTCAGAGATTTATCGGTATGTGTGCGTACTACCAACGCCTTTGTCAGAACTTTTCCAGGGTTGCCACTCCTCTCACATATTTGTTGCAGAAGGCCGTTAAATTCAAGTGGTCATCAGACTGTGCAGAGGCGTTTAAAATTTGAAATTGATCTTAGCTGCCACCCCGTGCTCGCTAGTCCAAGGTTCGATCGACCATTTAAAATTGATGTTGATGCATCTGACTCGGGTGCTGGTGCAGTGTTGTTGCAAACTGGGGATGATCAAGTGGAACTCCCAGTATATTATTACTCTGTGAAATTTGACAAGGCGCAACGCAATTATTCAGTGGTAGAAAAAGAGGCATTGGCGCTAGTGTCAACATGTAAAAAGTTCGAAGTCTACCTCACAGGTAATATAGTGGAAGTGTACACGGACCATAACACACTAGTGTTCATAAACCAGATGAAGGTGAAAATAAACGCATCCTCAGGTGGACATTGTACCTACAGGACTTCAATCTTTCCATTACCCACCATCCAGGCCGGCTCAACGTGATAGCCGATGCTCTGTCCCGTTTACCTGAGTAGCATTCATCTGAGCCACAGGAAGCCATATACCAACTGTCATGCTTTAGTTATTTTTTTTTAGGTTCTCCTGTGACATTAATATTCTGTGTCAAATTTACTACTTCCCCATTTTTTTTTTGTATTTGCTTTTTCTTTCAGAGAATTCTTTGTGTTTTTCTTGTAGAGAAATTTTTGTTTTGGTTGATTTTCCTTTTTGGCATAGATTTTCTTTTTTATTCTCTGTATACTCTTACAACAAAAATATGACTACTATTCTAGAAGTCACATTTTTTTTTCTCTGAAGAGGGGAGGAGTGTTACGACCCTGGGTTCCTCAGTGGAAACCAGAGGTCAAATTGAGCTATAAATAAATTACTTTACATTATGTGTTGTGCTTGTTGACGCGCCACTGTTTCTATCTTCCTTGCCAGATGTAAGACGAATCTTGTTTCTCACATAGCATTCAGACTCTTGAGCTTGTTTTTGTTATCAACTAATCTAGCTAATCGAACTAATTATCAACTATTCTTAGAACTATTAAAGTAACCAGTTTTATGTCCGTGAAGATTTGTAATGTTTACAAGTGGCACGATCAGCTTTTGTCTCCCCGGCAACACCTGGAGAGAGCCAAGACTGGAGGCTCCTGCGTTCTTCTCTGTTCGGGCTGTGTGGTGTAGAGACCTACCTGGGGGACTCTGCCTGGATTCTCCTCCTCCTTCTCTCTTTCCCTTACCTTATCCTGTGTCTAGTTTACAAAGCTAAGGATCATGCTGCATGTTCGTTTTCTGGCATAAGTGTGTAGTAATATGTATAGGCTACACTAGTGTTTATATTTCTAGCTCCTCTTCACATGAAAAGTAGAGCACGATATCTTCACCTTCCTGACTAATGTCAGCGGGTTTGAGGCCAGTAACGTCCTTCAGGACCTTTAAAGTATTGCATTTTCCGATAGCATGACCGTCAAGTGGAGTCGCTCTGACCTTAAGACGTTTGGGTCGCATTGTGACCACACTGCGCTTGTGATGTGTTGGCGGGAGATGTCTCTCCCGTCCTGTGTGAAGACAGATTGACAAAGCTAAAATTACTTTCTCTAGAAAGGTGAAGGAATAGGGGTGACATGATAGAGAGGTAAGAGTGAATGGGCATGATAAAGGGGATATTAATATCCCATTAAAAATATTAACACGAGACAGAAAACGAACCAATGGGTATTAATTGGATAAGTTTTAAATTTGCGAAAAAGACTGGGTAAATACTGGTTCGGTAACGGGGTGTGACGCTGAGATACATGATAGTTCATGCTCTGTGTCTCTTCCCCTTTGCTACGTGCAATGGCCGATGGTGGGTTTCATTCTTTTCTATGTTCAATAAACGATCCTCGGCCGGACACTATAAACATAAAGCTTATGTTTAATATGCGATCTTATCTATAAAATGTACTTTGAAAATGGCTAAATGGCTAGGAAAATGGGTTTAAATATGCTATTTCAGTAAACTAACTTATCCGTCACCCACCAACACCCACACGACCGTCATCCACCAACCCCACATGACCGTCACCCACCAACCAACCACACGACCGTCACCCACCAACACCCACACGACCGTCACCACCACACACCCACACGACCGTCACCCACCTACACCCACACGACCGTCACCCTCCTACACCAACACGACCGTCACCCACCTACACCACACGACCGTCACCACCAACACCCACACGACCGTCACCCACCACACCACACAACCGTCACCCACCTACACCCCACACGACCGTCATCCACCTACACCCACACGACCGTCATCCACCTACACCAACACGACCGTCACCCACCAACACCAACACGACCGTCACCCACCTACACCAACACGACCGTCACCCACCAACACCAACACGACCGTCACCCACCTACACCAACGACCGTCACCCACCAACACCCACACGACCGTCATCCACCAACACCCACACGACCGTCACCCACCAACACCAACACGACCGTCACCCACCAACACCCACACGACCGTCACCCCACCAACACAACACGACCGTCACCACACCACCAACACGACCGTCACCCACCACACACAACACGACCGTCACCCACCAACACCAACACGACCGTCACCCACCTACACCAACACGACCGTCACCCCACCAACACCAACACGACCGTCACCCACCAACACCCACACGACCGTCACCACCAACACCCACACGACCGTCACCCACCAACACAACACGACCGTCACCCCACCAACACCCACACGACCGTCACCCACCATCACCCACACGACCGTCCACCCACCTACACCAACACGACCGTCACCCACCTACACCAACACGACCGTCACCCACCAACACCAACACGACCGTCACCCACCTACACCAACACGCCGTCACCCACCAACACCAACACGACCGTCACCCACCTACACCACACGACCGTCACCCCACCTACACCCACACGACCGTCACCCACCTACACACCAACACGACCGTCACCCACCAACACCAACACGACCGTCACCCACCAACACCCACACGACCGTCACCCACCAACACCCACACGACCGTCACCCACCAACACCACACGACCGTCACCCACCTACACCCACACGACCGTCACCCACCTACACCAACACGACCGTCACCCACCTACACCAACACGACCGTCACCCACCTACACCAACACGACCGTCACCCACCAACAC
>WNGS01164437.1:11093828-11120342 GCA_020271785.1 Procambarus virginalis
ACTCCCATGAAAGATCCAGAATCTCATCGAATCTCAGCTATTAATCCTCACAATTATTCTAACTTGAGCAAGGTATTAAGAGTGACAGCACATGTGTTTGACTTTCTTGCTAAGATAGGAATCAAGCATAAGTTTCCCAATCCTATCATCTACTGGATCAAACGTGCACAACAAGAGACATATGGAAGTGAATATGAAAATCTTCCAGATAAATTAACCAAGTCTCTAGGTATCTGGTATGATACCAACACTCATAATATATTAAGGTGTGGAGGACGTTTGCTTCATGCAAAAATTGATTTGGACACAAAGAATCCAATCCTTCTACCACGTCACCACATTATTACAAAACTTCTAGTTTTACATCACCATCAATATGGTACTTTGCATGGTGGAGTGTTAGACACTCTCACCGACCTCAGACAGAAATATTGGCTTCCTCAAGGTCGTCAAACTGTCAAATCAATCATTAAGTTCTGTATAATCTGCAAACGCTACGATGCCGAGTGTGTCCTTACCCAGGACCTCCACCACTCCTAAAGAGAGAGTAGTTCATCTTCGTCCGTTTGAGACCACTGGTGTCGATTACACAGGAGCCTTGCTTCTCACTGGCAATCCGGATAAGATACCAGTGAAAGCTTATATTTGCCTCTTCACATGTGCTACCACACGAGGCGTACATTTAGAAGTGACTTCTGACATGAGTGCTGAAGCCTTCATCCAAGCTTTTCGTAGATTTGCAGCTCGCAGATCCTGTCCCAAACTCATGATATCTGATAATGGCTCAAATTTTGTGGCAGGAGAAGCCTGCTTACGAGAGATATGGAATCATCCAGAAGTGCAGTCTGTCATGCAGAGACGACAATGCCACTGGAAATTATTGCTCCCAGAGCCCCCTGGCAAGGTGGGTTCTACGAACGTGATAGGGACTGTCAAGAAGTGTTTAAGGAAGACCTTGCATCGACAGAAAATTAGTTACTCAGAACTCCAAACACTCGTCGTGGAAATTGAGGCGCGAGTCAACAATCGCCCATTAACTTATCTATCAGATGATTTCTCACAGAGAGAGCCTCTGAGTCCTCGCATTTAATACATGGAGGCCTGCTGAGCCCTCTGATACCTTTGGCAGAAGAGGACCCCGTCGATCCTTCCTATGTAACCAGGAGTGACTTAGTACAAAGTTACCAACATCTCTCAAGAGTAATTGAAAGGTGGAATGAGGTGTGGACTCGAGAGTACCTCACCGCTCTACGAGAGTACCACTATGGAGCTTCGAGCCCCTATAATAAAGTACAACTTAAACCAGGAGACCTAGTATTAGTTGACAGTGATGGACCAAGGTCAGAATGGCCTATAGGCAAAATTGTTGCAATCCACCCAGATCACCAAGGCATCCTGAGAGTAGTACGAGTTTTGTGCAAAGGCACTACTACCTAAAGACATTAGAGAAGTTGGTACCTCTCGAATTAGCAGAACGAGAGTGTTTATCAGAACCAGCTTCAACAGTTTCGAGGACAACAATTCTGATCCACCGAGCACCCGCCCCACTAGAGCAGCTGCTCAACAATGTAAAAGGAAACTACAAGCCTATTATAGCTCTGACTAAGAGCAAATAATTTTTCATCCAATTTGAGTGATCATGATGATACTGTGTTGTGATGTCTAGTAACCAATCAGCTACAAGTCACAATGACCCAGACATTCACTCACAGTAGATTCTCAGTTACTGAATTGTATGATTTATCATTAATTTGTTTGTGTAAGCTATTAATTATGACATTAAATTCATGTCTTAAATTCTTGTATGTCCTTGACAATTACGGGACATCCGTTGTGTGTGTACTAACATACTAACATACTAACCTTAATACTAACTTCGGGATAGGTACGTCAGTACTCAACATGGCACTGCGACCCGAGTTTTCTCCCCCCGGAGTTATGTTGGAAATTTCCAACACTTCATCTACTAATGTGTATAATAATTACCATCACCTTACTAATTGCAGTAGTTCTTAACACCACTAACAGTAGTGTTAATATAATTTAATCTGAGCCTATTGCTGATAATATGACTCCTGATCATGTAAAATAGAGTTATTAATTGAAATTATTTAGTAACAGTTTTTATTCTGTTACGATCGAATGCTCTGGAGAAGTATAAATATCATCTCCATTTCTCGCTAGAGATCATTTATCGAGAATATAATAATTATTAATCCCTATAATTGCAACCCAGTTCATATTATCGCATTTCATCCATAATTGCGCGAAAAGAATAATTCGTGTTAATAATTTCTGTGGTGAATGCGAGAGCGGGTTGGAGAAGGCGGCGACGCCATTACAACAAAGACTTGGTCACGAGGCAGCGTTGGTGAGACACATGGTGGCGCTGGGAATTCTTATCGACAAGAATTACGTTGATACCCAGTTAACAAGTGACAATTACTTGCATGTGTTCTCTAGTGCCTCGTCAGTTAATAACGCGTCAACAATTGGAGCCAGGACTCGTAATTAAGTGTGCACAGCAGTGAACATTGGACGGCAGACGCGAATTTCGGCAGACCTCAGTATTGTACGCTCACTAAGTATTCCCCTGGTTTTGATGCATCAAAGTAGGTAGTACATTTGTGAGTAGTTTGTCGTCAGGAGGAGTGAACATCAAAAATAACATGTTAGTACTGTTTATCACTCATCTCAGTTTCATGAATATCTGAATAATTTGTAGCCTAGTCAATCGCTACTTAATTCTTGTATTACAGCGTGTACGAGGTGCCAGCAAGATTCTCATCAGTCGTGTTATTTACCTCGAGTTCTTTCTCTATTGGGATTCCGTGACCACGAGGACGAATGATGAACTGGCGTTAGAAATCGTCTTACAGCTAAGACACATTTTTCGTATAAATTTATTCAACTTGATTATTGATTCTATATAATTCACATAAAATTTTCTATTGAATAATATTGCCAGATTTGGTAATTAATGTTTATGCTCTAACTGTGCTCAGTATTTATGCTCAGTGATTAATGATCTTTAATATTCATGACTTGAATTACCATAATTTGAATCATTTGTAGTTTAGATTTACCATGTTATTAACCAACAATGAACTAGTGACGAACCACACTGGTTCCTAGATATATATGAACTTCTAGAAATAACCCCCATGTTGATATTTGAGGCTTGGCTTTAATTAATAATACAGTCTATTTCTTAATTTCTAGTGATTATTCATTGAATGAGTATCCATAGACACTGGTTCTCTAGTGTCATTCAAATGATCACTTTTATTTGTTTTCCTCTTTTCTCAAAAGTGGGTGGTCCTTCGATTTATTTCAATACATTAATTAATTAATTTAGTATACGAGTTCAAGCCCCAGATACCCAACAATTATATTATTATTCTTTGACTCATTATATTGAAATTTGTGTGTAGTGAAGTGATGTATTGGGCGAGAAGAGCCTTTTGAATGATTTACTGAGAAAAGGACTTGCAGGGAGAATGTGTGAATAAACTTTAGAGATGAGACTACAGAAGTCATGGTGGCAGAGGCTGTCGAAAAATTCTTATCATTACTCTCTCCTATGGTAACTGCATTTAGACGCTCCTCGCTTCCGATTGTATATGCTTAGGAGAGTACATAGTGCACAGTTATCGCTCGCGGCAATTGTTTAAAGTCCCTAGCTGGCTTCCCGCGGCACTCCTGATTACGCAAACAACTAGGGCTTCACCCCCCCCCCCCCTGCTGCTGCTCTAAGGGGGACCTTCCGTCCACCTGCTGTAGGGGCCATTTGTCAGCGACACTTGGTTTGAGCAATCTTAAAGGCCGTCTGCCCCTGTCAAGAGTTTTCATGCCTTCTCACCTATAAACTTTTGTGAAAACCATTACGGAGACGTACTGACCCGGCAGCACGATGGGTGACCTACATGACGATCTGGCTATGAATGACCGGTAGCTAGACTGTCCAATTTGTGGCAGAACCTTTCGAGACTATAGAGCAATGAGTGTCCATCTGAGCCGCATGCACCGAGTCCAATACCACCAGGAACACGAAGAGGCCGCGAGTAGAGTGGGTAGGCCCAAAGCGAGGTGGACCGATGAGGAAAAACGCTTCCTGGCAATGGAAGAGGTGAGGCTGGAAGGCAGACCCCAGGTAGGCCGGGAAGGTATGAACCAGAGGCTGCAACAGTGTTTCCTTCGCGAATTTGGAGTCCATTAAGAGTCAAAGGAAAAGGAATGACTACAAAGAATTAGTGGTGGAATACAGAAATCGTGCGAAAGGCGAGGGCTCGGAGTCTTCATTGTCTAACTCAGACAGGGAGGACGAGCAGCCTAGCCCATTAAAGAATCATAGACGGAGAGGCAATATCAGGGCGGCGGTGGGCGCCCCCCATGGCGCCAAATCAGACATGCCCCCCTTCATGATGGGACCCCCCAGGAACTTCTTGGAAGGGAACCATGGTGGAATTTCCTGCAGTTATTGTACCCAGGGGCCAGGAAACTGGATGGGGGGAGGACTCCTTGATGAGGCAATCACTGACTTGGTCAGTGGTAACGGCGATAATGTGGATAGGATCCTTGAGCTCTTGAAATAACACTTTCTCTGCAACTAGCTAACATTGTATGTATAAGGTGTGAAGGATAGATGAAATTGTTTATGTAGTAATCTAAGATGAGGTCTGATAAAGACCTTTTGTGCCCTTTGTAATGCTTTTTGTGCTACCGCTCACAGGATGGGCATGGGGTGCACAATAAAATAGCCACCTCCGGCGGCAACAATCAATCAAATCATGCTCAAGTGGTTACTTCTGCCAAAAGAAATGGTGACCACGCACTGAGCCCTCACCCTGCTCATAGACAGAGACCTCCACTGATTAATCGTGCCGATCCAAGCCAACCTCCGACCGGACGAAAGAGGGTGCAAAGAGCACAGTATCAGAGCCTGTACGAGAAGGATCGTTCCAAGGCAGCTGTGCGCGTCCTCTCCGGAGAAAAGGCTGAAAAGTAACCCCCACTGAGGTGTAGCCAGCTCGTCTCTTTCCATTCTGGGAGACACTCTTCTCTAAACCCACAACACCGAACCGCCGCCCAATTCGTGACTGTAATCCCGTTAATCAGCAACTAGGGGACCCTATAACATTAGAGAAAATCCTTGTTGTTCTCAAGGCAAGTAGTACTGCTGCTCCCGGCCCAGACAGTATTACTATACGTTTACTTAAAGCTATACCAATCAGGGTGTTTGCAAAGTTGTTTAATCTGTGGTTGGTAAACGAATCCCTGCTAACAGACAGTGCTGTTAGCTAAGAAACCTAACCCAGACTTTCTTTCCCATTATCGCCCCATAACCATGTCATCTACGGAGGCTGTTCCATAAGATTCTGAGCAGCAGACTCTCCGAGGCAGTCAGGATCGATAGGCGGCAGAAGGCCTTCGTCCCTGTGGACCGGTGCCCTTAAAACCTGGTGATCCTGGATTCCCTCCTAGCTGAGGCTCGTGCACTCAAGCACAACACGCACTTAGCGTTTCTGGATATGGAAAAGGCATACGATAGTGTCTCCATCCATCTAGCGGCCATGAAACGTAAAGGCATTCAAAAGCCTTTAAGGACATACATCATGTCGGGCTACGAACGGTCCTCAACTGTAATTACCAGCCAAGGGGAGAAGTCGAAGGACATCCTTATCACTATGGGGGTGAAACAGGGTGACACCCCTGTCTCCATTTATCTTTAACCTAATAATTTATGGGATAATTACTAGGGCTAAGGACTTGGGGCTAAGGGTTGGACTGGGGGGCTAAAAGGTATCAGCACTGGCATTCGCTGACGATCTGGTTATGGCAGCAGAGACAGCTGCAGGACTACAGGAACTTATAACAAGTATTTGCCACACACTGCGTGGCTCTGGTCTTAAAGTAAATGCTGCGAAATGCCGTACACTAAGCATAGCGATCGATGCACATCATAAAACGTGGCAGTCCCCACCAGGAGGGCATACTACGTCGGGGACGATGAAATTGGTACTATGAGTGTGGCAGACGAGTCTAAGTATTTAGGAATACTTATTGGGGCCGGGGGTAGAAGCCTATCCTATGGTGCCCTGTTTGAGGATGGCCAAACATCCCCCAGGCCCCCCTCAAACCCCAACAGAGGCTATACTTACTTAAACACCACCTAATCCACAAGATGAACCACTAGCTAGTTCTCGGGGGAGTGTTCATGGCAGAGTTAGTGAGGCTTGACCGGTGGTTGTGCACGTGTTACGACCCTGGGTTCCTCAGTGGAAACCAGAGGTCAAATTGAGCTATAAATAAATTACTTAACATTATTTGTTGCGCTTGCTGACGCGCCTTTGTTCCTATCTTTCTTGCCAGACGTAAGATGAATCTTGTTTCTCACAGAGCAATCAGACTCTTGTTTTTGTTATCAACTAATCTAGCTAATCGAACTAATTATCAACTATTCTTAAAACTATTAAAGTAACCAGTTTTACGTCGGTAAAGATTTGTAATGTTTACAAGCGGCACGATCAGCTGTTGTCTCCCGGCAACACCTGGAGAGAGCCAAGACTGGAGGCTCCTGCGTTCTTCTCTGTTCGGGCTGTGTGGTGTAGAGACCTACCTGGGGGACTCTGCCTGGATTCTCCTCCTCCTTCTCTCTTTCCCTTACCTTATCCTGTGTCTAGTTTACAAAGCTAAGGATCATGCTGCATGTTCGTTTTCTGGCATAAGTGTGTAGTAATATGTATAGGCTACACTAGTGTTTATATTGCTAAGTTACTCTAAGGGGTCTCAGTGGTACCACGTGTGCTCAAGTGGTACCAAGCTGCCTAGAGTCCTTGCTAGTGTCCCTTGCCTAGTAGACTTTACCCTAGCTTGTCCTAATTGTAAAACCTTGTATCCTGTCTATGTGGACCAAGGCTTTTAAAATAAGATAGTGTGGTAAAGTAATTATTGTTATGGTTATTTATTGCATATGGGGGTTGTTAATACGGTTTAATAAATAAGTTAGTTTTTGAGGTGTATCCATTACTCCTGTTGTAGTGGCGTAGTTGACTGTATCCCAGACGACAGATCTGATCTAAAACCTTAAAGCATAAACAGGAACCTCTGTTCCTTGGGGGCCGGGCTTAATTGTGCCACTACCCTGTTACATCTTGATTCTAACTGCTGACCCTTCTCCATAATACTCTAGATCCCCCATAACAGCTCCATAAACTCATAACAAGTGGTTGGCCTGACCGGGAGGAACATTTTAATTGTAAAAAAATAGATTTTTTAGTGCCAAAACTAAAAATTCTTGTTTTCCGCAGAACGGTTGTGTGTTAGCCTAGGGCCCAACTCAACTAGCAAAGGATACATCTTGCACTGACTGGACACCCAGCTGGATCCCTTCATGATTAAAGTTAGTGTGGCCTTGTGTTAGGGGGCCATGCAAATTTTTGTTTTTTTCCAATTTTTATTTTTTAATTTTTGACTTTGTTAGGAGCTAAATTAATTAGTGATGGAGGCTAAAATGCATGAACTGGCAAAGGACCCTTCAGTGGTAGAGAATAAGAAGCTCACCAAATCTAATTTAGCATTGTTAGGCAAGGAATTTGGCCTCGAGTTAAACGACACTGATAAAAAGTGGACCTTGGTGAATAATATTTTACAGCATTGTATAGACCAAGAACTATTGCCAAGTGATACAATTTTATGCCAGCCCAGTTCAGGGGAAAGTGTAGCTAGTAGAAATATGGAGTTAGAATTACAACTAGCCCAGTTAAGACTGTCAGAGCAAGAGGCTAGAGTAGTCGAACAAAATGCTAAAGTTGAAGAGCAAAGGCTCAAAAATGAGGCGGTGAGAATTAGAGCAGATACTGCTGTACCATCACCTGCCGGGGACTCAAACCCCAGGCATTCTGATAAAAAGCATAACTTGCCTGAATTTTCAGAGTCAGACCCTGAAAGATTTTTCAACCATTTTCAGAGACTGGCCATGTCCATAAACTGGCCAAGGGAAGAGTGGGTGAAAATCTTACAGGGGCGGCTTAGGGGTAAAGCACAAGATATTTTTATAAACATGCCTGACGACGAGTGTTTTGAGTATAGTAAAGTCAGGGAACGAATTTTGAGGGCGTATGAAATTACTCCTGAAGCTCACCGCCAAGCTTATCGCAACTTTAGGCCTACTCACAACCAACCTTTCACTGAATTTGCTAATGACCAAATTAGATTGTTTGAAAAATGGATTCGCTCCGCTAAAGCCAAAACGTATGAGGCACTTAAAAATTTAGTTTTAGTGGAGAATTTTTTAAGAGAATATGCCAGAGAATGTTGCACGTTACATTAGAGTAAGGACAGAGATAGATTCTAATTTAGTGGATTTGGCCAAGATGGCAGAAAACTACCAGTTAGCGGGCAAAAGGCCCAATAAAAATTATTATATCCCACAGAGTAACAAAATTTATACCCACAGCCAGTCCAGACCAGCCCATTCTAACCCTATAACTAATGCACCTTCTGTTTCAGACATAACTAACCCTGTTAAATTGTCTAGCCCCACGGCACCTATGGGTGAACCAAAGGGCAATCCTGTTAGTAATGTCTCTTCTCCCCAACGAATCTGTGGTCACTGTAAACGTCCAAACCACATTACTAGCCATTGTTGGCAACTGTACCCAGAAAAAAGATCCAATGCTTGCGTTGTGACACAGGGCTTGGGGCCTTCTGAAGGGTTAGGGAGTAAGACCTCCAACCCACAGTGGTTGGACCTGCTTACCCCATTCTTATCGAAAGGGATACTACTTTTGTCTGAGGGTTCTTCCTAGAAGGACGTGGTGATCTTCCGAGACACCGGTGCCATCCAGACTTTAATTTTAGAGAGTGCATTGCAAGGTGCCAACATTCTTGACACTGGAGAGGTGGTACTGGTCGAGGGTGTCACTAGTGATACTCGAGCAGTACCCCTCCATAAGGTTACCCTGGAATCTGATTTCCACAAGGGTATTTGTACAGTCGGAGTCACTTCGTACCTACCTTTCCCTAATGTTGATGTAATATTGGGTAATGATCTAGCCGGGGATAAGGTAGGGGACTCCAGACTGCCTATTATGTTGCTTACCCCTAAGGTTTGCCTGGATCTACCTGCCACAGAGGATAATGTTGTGTACCCTGCATGCGCGGTAACCAGGTCTATGGGACTTAAATATAAGGGCAGCCCTGTGCTTGCCAAGGTGGTAAATCCCGAGGACACGAGGAACTTTCCGAGCGGTGAAAGCCAAGTGGACCTTGCAGACACATTCAAGGCCCGACTCGATGATGTGGCCGAGGACACTGCGGAGAGCCTACCATCACCTCCTATCGAGAGTAGTGAGGAGGTGGAGGAGAACACTGTTGGGCCTCGGCCAATGGCATCTGACCAAGGCCTGGACGCCTCCTTGAATGAGTTACAGAAAGCTGACCCCAGTCTTGCAGAATGCCATGAAGTAGCCATCTCTAAGGAGGAAATTGTAGATTCAGCAACTGGGTACTACTACAATGATCAGATTTTGATGAGAAAATGGAGACCACAGAGTGGTCCCTTGTCAAATGAGTGGGAGGAAGTCCACCAGGTGGTGTTGCCGACCTACTATAGAGAGAGAGTTTTGACAGCTGCTCATGATGATCCTATGGGGGGACATCAAGGTATTAATATTACTTATCACCAAATTTTCAAATATTTTTTCTGGCCCAAGCTGAAAAGCGATGTGGCAAAATTTTCTAATTCATGTATTGCTTGTCAACTTGTTGGGAAACCAAACCAGACACCACCTAAAGCTCCTCTTAGGCCTATTGTCATGCCAGAGGAACCATTTTCTCATGTGGTAATGAACTGTGTTGGTCCATTACCTAGAACTAAGTCTGGTAATATTTACCTAATCACGATGATGTGTATCACGACCCGTTACCCAGAGGCTTTTGCTGTAAGGAACATCCGAGCAAAGACTGTTGTTGCTCATATGTTGCAATTTTTTTCCACTTTTGGACTGCCTCGGGTCGTGCAAACTGACAATGGTACTAATTTTAAGTCTGATATTTTTTAACAATTCTGTAAGGACCATGGAATAACTCATAAGGTTTCCAGCCCATACCATCCACAGAGTCAGGGGGTAATTGAGCAGTTCCATCTAACTCTGAAGCAGATGTTGAAGACATCGTGCGAGAGTTCCCATACCTTCTGGGATGAGAACTTGCCTTATGTTTTGTTTGCTGCTTGAGAGGGGTTACAAAGTTCACTGGGTTGTTCTCCTTTTGAGTTAGTCTTTGGCCATAAAGTTCGTGGACCCTTGCAAATGTTACAGGAGAATCTGTTAGGGAACGTAATGTTGACCGAAGGGTTGGCTTTCTTTGCGCAACACCACCAGAGACTCAAGAACTGCAAGGCGGTTGCACTAAAGTATTTTGGGAAGGCCCAAGAAAATATGAAAGAACGACACGATGCTAAGGCTAAGTTGCAGGTATTTCAGCCTGGTGACCCTGTCCTGGTATTAAAGCCTCGACTGGGGAACACTATGTCCCACAAGTACGAAGGCCCCTATATTGTGACAGAAAAGGCTGTGGACCTCACGAACAAAGTGAGGCACTCTGACAAGCGTAACCAGGTAATGCTTGTACACTTGAGCCGGCTGAAGAAGTTCCAGGGCCCCAGGCCCATTGCACTAACCAATGTTTCCATTTCCAGTGAGGGAGGGGATGATTGTTCTGGGGACCCAACTAATCTCTTTCTCAATAATTCTAGTTCTGTGAATGCTGTGGAGGAGGGACTGTCCCATTTGCAGATGGCCCAACGTGAAGAGGTGCAGTCGTTGCTTGACGAATTCTCCAGTCTGTTCAGGGAGGTCTCGACCCAGACTGATGCCATTTACCATGATGTCAAGTTGACGGACTACACCCCCATTTGCCTTCAACCCTATCGAATGAGTCCGGAAAAGAAGGCCATCGTACGGAAAGAGGTTGACTTCCTGCTCCAGCACGACCTCATCCGGCCGAGCCAGGGCTCTTGGTGCTCACCCTGCCTTTTGGTCCCCAAACCAGACGGCTCCTGGCGATTATGCATCGACTATCAGCAGCTCAACAAGGAGACCATGGTGGATGCTTATCCGCTGCCCCTCCTCGAAGACTGCATCGACGAGATCGGAAACGCCACGTACGTCTCGAAATTCGACCTCTCAAGGGGTTATTATCAGATCCCACTCACTGAACATGCCAAACAACTGTGTTCGTAACACCCGATGGTGTCTTTGAATATCAAGTGTTACCGTTCGGCTTGCGTAATGCCCCTGCCACATTAGGTGAGTACAATTAGGTGAGTACATTCCAGAGGCTAATGAACTCTCTGCTCACTAATGTGCCAAATTGTCGGGCATATCTAGATAACATTGTGCTTTTTGACAGTAATTGAAATGACCACATAGCTAGGTTATACCAGTTGTTCACAGTTCTGAAAAGTGCAAACTTAACTTTAAATGCAAAAAAGTGTCATTTTGGTCAAGGCACAGTGACGTACCTTGGTTATGAAGTGGGCCAAGGAAAAGTGTTACCTCGGCAAGATAAAATCAGTGCCATTCTGGAGTATCCAGTGCTCCGGTCTGAAAAATCTGAAAAAGGACGTTCAGAGATTTATCGGTATGTGTGCGTACTATCAACGCCTTTGTCAGAACTTTTCCAGGGTTGCCACTCCTCTCACATATTTGTTGCAGAAGGCCGTTAAATTCAAGTGGTCATCAGACTGTGCAGAGGCGTTTAAAAATTTGAAATTGATCTTAGCTGCCACCCCAGTGCTCGCTAGTCCAAGGTTCGACCGACCATTTAAAATTGATGTTGATGCATCTGACTCGGGTGCTGGTGCAGTGTTGTTGCAAACTGGGGATGATCAAGTGGAACACCCAGTATATTATTACTCTGTGAAATTTGACAAGGCGCAACGCAATTATTCAGTGGTAGAAAAAGAGGCATTGGCGCTAGTGTCAACATGTAAAAAGTTCGAAGTCTACCTCACAGGTAATATAGTGGAAGTGTACACGGACCATAACACACTAGTGTTCATAAACCAGATGAAGGCGAAAAATAAACGCATCCTCAGGTGGACATTGTACCTACAGGACTTCAATCTTTCCATTACCCACCATCCAGGCCGGCTCAACGTGATAGCCGATGCTCTGTCCCGGTTACCTGAGTAGCATTCATCTGAGCCACAGGAAGCCATATACCAACTGTCATGCTTTAGTTATTTTTTTTAGGTTCTCCTGTGACATTAAATATTCTGTGTCAAATTTACTACTTCCCCATTTTTTTTTTGTATTTGCTTTTTCTTTCAGAGAATTTCTTTGTGTTTTTCTTGTAGAGAAATTTTTGTTTTGGTTGATTTTCCTTTTTGGCATAGATTTTCTTTTTTATTCTCTGTATACTCTTACAACAAAAAATATGACTACTATTCTAGAAGTCACATTTTTTTTTCTCTGAAGAGGGGAGGAGTGTTACGACCCTGGGTTCCTCAGTGGAAACCAGAGGTCAAATTGAGCTATAAATAAATTACTTTACATTATGTGTTGTGCTTGTTGACGCGCCACTGTTTCTATCTTCCTTGCCAGATGTAAGACGAATCTTGTTTCTCACATAGCATTCAGACTCTTGAGCTTGTTTTTGTTATCAACTAATCTAGCTAATCGAACTAATTATCAACTATTCTTAGAACTATTAAAGTAACCAGTTTTACGTCCGTGAAGATTTGTAATGTTTACAAGTGGCACGATCAGCTTTTGTCTCCCCGGCAACACCTGGAGAGAGCCAAGACTGGAGGCTCCTGCGTTCTTCTCTGTTCGGGCTGTGTGGTGTAGAGACCTACCTGTGGGACTCTGCCTGGATTCTCCTCCTTCCTCTCTCTTTCCCTTACCTTATCCTGTGTCTAGTTTACAAAGCTAAGTATCGTGCTGCATGTTCGTTTTCTGGCATAAGTGTGTAGTAATGTGTATAGGCTACACTAGTGTTTATATTTCTAGCTCCTCTTCACATGAAAAGTAGAGCACGATATCTTCACCTTCCTGACTAATGTCAGCGGGTTTGAGGCCAGTAACGTCCTTCAGGACCTTTAAAGTATTGCATTTTCCGATAGCATGACCGTCAAGTGGAGTCGCTCTGACCTTAAGACGTTTGGGTCGCATTGTGACCACACTGCGCCTTGTGATGTGTTGGCGGGAGATGTCTCTCCCGTCCTGTGTGAAGACAGATTGACAAAGCTTAAATTACATTCTTTAGAAAGGTGAAGGAATAGGGGTGACATGATAGAGAGGTAAGAGTGAATGGGCATGATAAAGGGGATATTAATATCCCATTAAAAATATTAACACGAGACAGAAAACGAACCAATGGGTATTAATTGGATAAGTTTTAAATTTGCGAAAAAGACCTGGGTAAATACTGGTTCGGTAACAGGGGTGAACGCTGAGATACATGATAGTTCATGCTCTGTGTCTCTTCCCCTTTGCTACGTGCAATGGCCGATGGTGGGTTTCATTCTTTTCTATGTTCAATAAACGATCCTCGGCCGGACACTATAAACATAAAGCTTATGTTTAATATGCGATCTTATCTATAAAATGTACTTTGAAAATGGCTAAATGGCTAGGAAAATGGGTTTAAATATGCTATTTCAGTAAACTAACTTATCCGTCACCCACCAACACCCACACGACCGTCATCCACCAACACCCACATGACCGTCACCCACCAACACCAACACGACCGTCACCCACCAACACCCACACGACCGTCACCCACCAACACCCACACGACCGTCACCCACCTACACCCACACGACCGTCACCCTCCTACACCAACACGACCGTCACCCACCTACACCACACGACCGTCACCCACCAACACCCACACGACCGTCACCCACCACACCCACACAACCGTCACCCACCTACACCCACACGACCGTCATCCACCTACACCCACACGACCGTCATCCACCTACACCAACACGACCGTCACCCACCAACACCAACACGACCGTCACCCACCTACACCAACACGACCGTCACCCACCAACACCAACACGACCGTCACCCACCTACACCAACACGACCGTCACCCACCAACACCCACACGACCGTCATCCACCAACACCCACACGACCGTCACCCACCAACACCAACACGACCGTCACCCACCAACACCCACACGACCGTCACCCACCAACACCAACACGACCGTCACCACCAACACCAACACGACCGTCACCCACCAACACCAACACGACGTCACCCACCAACACCAACACGACCGTCACCCACCTACACCAACACGACCGTCACCCCCACCACACCAACACGACCGTCACCCCCCAACCCCACGACCGTCATCCACCAACACCCACACGACCGTCACCCACCAACACCAACACGACCGTCACCCACCAACACCCACACGACCGTCACCCACCATCACCCACACGACCGTCACCCACCTACACCAACACGACCGTCACCCACCTACACCAACACGACCGTCACCCACCAACACCAACACGACCGTCACCACCTACACCAACACGACCGTCACCCACCAACACCAACACGACCGTCACCCACCTACACCAACACGACCGTCACCCACCTACACCCACACGACCGTCACCCACCTACACCAACACGACCGTCACCCACCAACACCAACACGACCGTCACCCACCAACACCCACACGACCGTCACCCACCAACACCACACGACCGTCACCCACCAACACCCACACGACCGTCACCCACCTACACCCACACGACCGTCACCCACCTACACCAACACGACCGTCACCCACCTACACCAACACGACCGTCACCCACCTACACCAACACGACCGTCACCCACCAACACNTCGGCGGGCGGGTAAAAACCCACTGAAATCCAATGCAGAAGTTTACGAGGGAATAATACTAGGCTGTATATGTGCTAGCCCCTCATACACATATGTTGGGTGGGACTGTGTTGGTCGCGTGTGTGGGGAGAGGCCAAGGGTCCGATTATGTGTGTGTGTGGGGGGGGGGGGGAGCCGAGAGAAGTCGAGAAGAGGCTGTCACCATTTTCTTGAAGTTTGGAAACCTTAGGAGGAGTTGCTGCGGTTGTATGCTCGTTTTTATTCGGCTTGGCGAAGCGTATCCTCCTCCAGATCTTCTCATTCTAACTGAGGAGTTCTGATTTCATTTTCGCAGGATCACATGTGGAGGTGCTCCTTGATTTCGAGCGAGCATCGTCGTCGGGCACAGCTTCTTTTTCGGGATGATCGACGCCTGAAAAGCCTCCCAATCGCTCCACCTCCCACAACTAATTTAATTTTGCCCCGAGGGGCGAGTTTATTGTGCAGTGGCACTCATCCTGCGAGTGGACATACCGCCATAGCAGCATGTACAACACTCCCCAACAGGAAGAAAACCCGCTGGGTTGTTCATCGTATCACTTGTACCCAGACACAGCTGGGACTTGCTTAACTGTCTCAAGTGAACAGCTCCGCAAACAAGAAGATTAGCATCTGTCAACCCTTAAAATCTTACGTTATCTTGCGGGTGCAAAATGGGGAAATCCTTTAAGAACGGTATCAATATTTGACAAATAGTGTTTTCCTAACTCAAACAATGTGGGGTTTATTATTCTACACATATTTCTAATGTCTCTCAGGTGTTCACATTCTCTCAGGTAGTGGTCCAGGCGGTGTCCGTCACTCTCATCACAGATTCTGCAACTCCACTGCTCAACTGTTGTTTCCATTCCGAATCTCCATAGATATTTGTATCCAAGACGGATTTTCGATATTACTGATTCTCTCCCGCGACCGCCTCCTCTACGTCCATAATGACTGCGATTGCCAGCAACAACCATGTTGTACCATCGTACAGATTTGCTAATTTGAGCTTCTATCCTCCTTTCCTCAGTTACCTTGTCACGGTGATGTTGCCTGACAATACTTCTAATTTGTAGAAGAGTCTTTGGTATGAAGTATTCAATATGAATACGGCGGATCTTCATAGCATAGCATATTCGCGCTGTGCTTCTTCTTCACTCCTTTCACATTCGGCATGTTGGTTAGTGAGTGCGAGCATTGGACTGGGACCTTCCACTGCAGCAGGTGCTTGTTTCAGCTCGTGGGAAGTAACAAGAGAACCTTACTGTGAACTTGCGTTCATTGGCATTCCTGTCATTAGTGTTCTCTGATATTCGATGGCCTTTGCAAGCTCCTCCTTGGCTAACTTGCAGACTCCTCCTTGGCCAACTTGCAGACTCCTCCTTGGCTAACTTGCAGACTCCTCCTTGGCTAACTTGCAGACTCCTCCTTGGCTAACTTGCAGACTCCTCCTTGGCCAACTTGCAGACTCCTCCTTGGCCAACTTGCAGACTCCTCCTTGGCCAACTTGCAAGCTCCGCCTTGGCGATCCTCCCACAGTTTCTTCAACACCTGTAGCAATCATCTTACTGTGCAGCTGCACTTCAGCTCGAAAGGCGAAAATCTGCTGGTAGCCTGTCACACCTCCATGTAAGCAAACAACAGTAGGTTAATGTACCAGGGTGTTATAAACCCACATGCCTCTTGGTGTAGGCCTTGGCCCAAAGTGAGAGTTATTTCTCACTTAGTCATACAGAGGATCCAGTGGAATGCTTTAAATACAAGCAACTGTCGTTGGATATTACTGAAGAGGAAGTAAGCCGCGAATATGGGCAACCCTATGGACTCGGGGTAAGATGTCGACAGTAACGTGTGCAGAGATCTTGAAATGTCACTTGCAAGTGTGGAGGTCAGAGGGATAGCAGGTACGTCGTCGCTCTAGAGGGAAGAGGATATTATGACGTGTTGGAGAAGAATCTACAGGAATCTTCGAGAGAAACAAGTGTTGTGAGTAGTGGGAGGGCGAGTAGTGGCGTGTGTCTCGAATAGTGGCGACGAGAAGGGCGACCTGAAGCCAGTTAGGGGGTCGTTCCCTGATGGTCCAATGTAGTAGGCCCAAGAAGAGGCCTGTGTATGATTGAAAAGGATCGTTTGGCAGGTAAACCGAGTTGGTACCTGTGCCATAACCACCCCACACTCAAGTCAAGGCTCAAGAAGTCTACAGTGCCAGCCAAAGGAAAATTTTATGGACGACATGGAAGAGTGCGATTTTGACGCCAGGCAGCAAGCGTCGTCCTTACAGAAATTTTGCAGTAAGAGCGTTTGGGTTGCCAAAAATTGCCTATTGCAGATAAATTAATTGACCAGTGAGCTTATTGAGGTTAAAGGTGCAAATTAGTCATGCTTGCAATAGTAGAATATTATATAGGGAGGGTAAGATGAAATAGCGTGATGAAGGTGAGAGCGACACATGCCTGGTTGATACCTGGTTGATGGGTTCTAAGAGTTCTTCTACTCCCCAAGCCCGGCCCGGCCAGGCTCGACTTGTGAGAGTTTGATCCACCAGGCTGTTGCTGGAGCGGTCCGCAGGCCACATACCCACCACAGCCCGGCTGATCCGGGACTTCTCTTAGGAAACAGTCCAGTTTCTCTTGAAGATGTCCACGGTTGTTCCGGCAATATTTCTTATAGTCGCTGGGAGGACGTTGAACAACCGCGGACCTCTGATGTTTATACAGTGTTCTCTGATTGTGCCTATGGCACCTCTGCTCTTCACTGGTTCAATCTTGCATTTTCTTCCATATCGTTCACTCCAGTACGTTGTATTTTTACTGTGTAGATTTGGGACCTGCCCTCCAGTATTTTCCATGTGTATATTATTTGGTATCTCTCTCGTCTCCTTTCTAGAGAGTACATTTGGAGAGCTTTGAGACGATCCCAATAATTTAGGTGTTTTATCTCGTCTATGCGTGCCGTATATGTTCTCTGTATTCCCTCTATTTCAGCAATCTCGTGCTCTGAAGGGGGAAGTGAGTACTGAGCAGTATTCGAGACGGGACAACACAAGTGACTTGAAGAGTACAACCATGTCATGTGATCCCTGGATTTGAAAGTTCTCGTAATCCATCCGATCATTTTTTCTGGCTGATGCGATATTTGCTTGGTTATGCTCCCTAAATGTTAGATCGTCGGACATCATTATTCCCAAATCCTTGACATGCTGTTTTTCTACTATGGGAAGATTTGATTGTGTTTTGTACCCTGTATTATGTTTCAGATCACCAACGGTGATTGGTGTTTGACTGAGGGGCCTCGCCAGCAGTGGAGATTCTCAGTGTGGACTCACCCCGGGGAAGGGGATACCCTGCGTGCAGACTGGTTGGTGACCTTGGAATCTCGGAGAATTTTTATTTTATTAATTTTATAGTTGTTTATGGATGAAGATTATTCTGTTATGGTAAACTTGCAGGTTCTGTGTGGTGGACCAAGTTCGTTCATGGTATGTGTTTGTGAGAGGAATAGCTATATGTTGGTGCATGTGATGCAGTGAAAGGTGAGAGTATTTATTTATTGTGATTACTAATTTATATGTGGAAGCCTAGCTCAGACGGTGACGTGACTGTCGCACAGCGAATTGATAAGGAAGAGCAAGCAGCCGCCTAGCGTAGAACATTACTATTTTAGGCCATACGGAAGTATATGCTATTTATAGAATCACCATCTTGTTATAATATGTTATTTTCCTGTGTTGTATTAAATGTTTGTCTGTCAGACTGCTTTGTTTGCACTTGTTCTGTGAGGATTCTGGAAGGAGAGAGATAAATGCAGACCGGATGACAGTATACAGAAAATAAGGGGACTAGAGGAGGACGCCCGAGTTATGGAGAGAGAGGGTAAGTCACCGGGCTCTGTTGGGGGTGCACACGTGACGACGAGTAATTTCAGAGCCAAGTTCCCATCATAGTGATGTTAAGCCTCTTCTCCATGATTTGGATCGTTAACAGATGANGGCTGACTACAAAATCAAGTCTGACCACCTCACTGATGTTGGTATACTTGTATGTACAGACTATTATTATAACTTTATTACTGGATGTACCAAACAATAGGGAATGGACCTGTTGCTATCTGCAGGAGGGGGGTGGGGCAAATTACTTACTGGGCCAGTGTTACAACAGAAACAACTCATGTCAGTAGACAATCAACAAGTCAATAAAGTAATGATTGCATGACTTGGCCTAGAGCAGTTGCCACTCAACTTCAGAAACATTCCTGAGGAGGATTCTGATCCCTCTGTACATAAATTATGGGATGTAGACACCTTAGGCATCGTCCCTGAACAACCCAGTACTGATGATACCTGGACCTACCAACAATATTTAGATTCAGTTACCTATAAGGAGAATCAGAACTGGGTCAGACTGCCATGGAAATTACTTCGTCAACAACTACCTATGAACCATTTCATGGCTCTGAGCCAATTAAAATCTCAGGTAGCTCGACTGAATAAGCAATCTGACAAATTAAAACTGTACAACTAATACAACAATAACTTGACAACAAGTTCATTGAAATTGTCGAAAATGACAACTCTAAGGAGGGACATTACTTGCCTCACAACACCGTGCTGAAAGATTCAGCTACCACACCCATTAGAATTGTGTTTAACTGCAGTATCAAGGCATAGGTAAATAGTGTCTCATTGAATGACAGACTTCAAACTGGCTCGAGTCTGACACAAAGACTACAATCTACTGTTACGGTTTCGTTTTGGAACCTATGCCAACACTGCCAATATAAGCAAGGCATTCCTTAGCGTAGGTCTTCAAGAGGAAGACCGAAGTTTCAAAACGTTTCTCTGGGCAAAGGATCCTAATGATCCATATAGTGAAACTGTCACATACATGTTCGCCTCAGTCGTGTCTGGGGCTACGTCTTCTTTGTTTCTGCCTCAGGCAACATTGGATACACACTTGAAGAAGTCCCGTAGTCCTTACAAGACTGAGATTAGCATTAATCTGTACGTGGATGATTTCCAGGGAACCACCAGTGACAAATCTAAACTGATTAAAATATACCATGAGGCTAACCGCGAACTGTTAGGAGCCAATATGCCTCTCCAATTGTGGGCCTCCAATAACCAGCAATTGAATCAATTAATAGAAAAAGAATTCCCAGAACACAAAGTACCTCAAAGATTAAAGGTGCTTGGTGTGGAAGGGGCACCACCTCTAATGAGTTAAATATCAAATCCGCGGATACACATGACACTGGTTTAACCATTTGGAAATTATTGTCTTTAGTCAGCAAACCATTTGACCCTTTGGGCTTGATAAACCCCCATCTTAATTAAGGGCAAACTCCTCATGCAAGAGTGTTGGCAAAACAAATTGGGTTGGGATGATTCATTGCCCAATGACTTGGAGGAGAAGTTTCAACAGATTACAACGGATCTAAGTATCCTCAGTAACCTTAAATTCCCTCGCAATACTATAAGCCCCGACCAACCTATCAAATTGCACGTGTTCTGTGACGCCTCATGAAAGGCATATGGCTCTGTAGCATACCTAGTGAGTGACAAGCAGGCTACACTGCTCGCGTCTAAAGCTAGAGTGGCACTGTTAAAGAAGCGGTTATTGCCACAAATGGAACTGACAGCTTTATTGGTAGGGGTTCGATTGCCGCATTACCTGACTAAGACACTAGATAATGCACACTTCTCTGAGATAGTAGTGTGGACAGATAATGAGGCAGTCTTACAATGGGTAAGAACAATCATAACAAAACTCCTTACGTGAGCAATCTCGTTAGGGAGATAAGAGAGATATCAGTAGGGTACAAACTAAGACAAGTGCCCACAAAGGAAAATCTTGCTGTCTACATTTCTAGAGGATTGACATTAAAGCAATTAACCACAGCCGAGATGTGGTTCAATGGACCCCAGTGGCCTGAACAGAAGCCACAAGTCATAGTGACCAATGTCACTGTTCCCACTGAGATACCAGAACCCCCTCGAACTTCGGCCATTGATCCTAGTCGATACGCTAGCTTTAGTAAACTACTAGGGATTACTCAGACAGTATCTGATTTTCTTAATAAAATGGGGCTCAGATACCAATTCCCTAGTCCACTAAAATATTGGGTCAAACGAGCCCAGACTGAAACTTATGGGAGAAACTATGAAAACCTCCCTGATAAAGTAGTGAAATCTTTAGGTCTTTGGTTTGACACAGAATCGTAATATAATCAGGTGTGGAAGACGTCTTCAACATGCAAATATAGACCTGAATGCAAAGAATCAAATATTACTTCCCCGTCACCACATCATCAGTGAATTAATAGTGCTACACTATCATGAATATGGCACATTACATGGAGGAGTGTTAGACACTCTCACTGATCTAAGACAACAGTTCTGGCTTCGCCAGAGTCATCAGACTGTTAAGTCTATAGTCAAATCTTGCGTGATCTGCCGGAGTTATGACGCTCGGGTGTGTCCTTATCCAGGACCTCCTCCACTCCTTAGAGAACGAGTCGTACACATTCGTCCCTTTGAGACCGCTGGGGTGGATTACACAAGATTACCTATACATTCTGGCACGCCGGATAAGGTACTGGTGAAAGCCTATATTTGTCTTTTTACTTGTGCCACAACAAGAGGTGTTCACCTGGAGGTGACATCTGACATGAGTGCAGAAGCATTTCTACAAGTCTTTCACAGATTTGCAGCCCGCAGATCTTGCCCCAAGTTAATGACTTCGGATAATGGGTCCAACTTTGGGGCAGGGGAGGCATGTCTGCGAGAAATATGGAGTCACCCAGAGATACAGACAGTCTTACGACAAAGACAGTGCCACTGGAAGTTTATACCTCCTTGAACACCGGTAAACACAAGGTAGGCACTGTTAAGCATTGTTTGAGAAAGGCCTTTCACTGCCAGAAAATTTGCCCTCCAAGAACTACAAACCGTTGTCATAGAAATAGAAACTCGAGTCAACAACAGACCCTTAACCAACCTCTCTAATGATATCTCACAATGCGAACCACTAAGCCCATCCCATCTGATACTTGGGGGGTCTTCTTAGCCCTCTAGTGTGTCTAGACAACGAGGAGCCCGAAGACCCCTCATATGTCAGAGGGTAGTTCAAAGTTACAGACATCTTTCCAGAGTGCTAAGTAGGTGGACTGACGTGTGTACTTGTGACTATCTCTCAGCTCTGAAAGAGAACCACTATGGAGCAGGTAGTCAATACAACAAATTTAGTTTAAACCCAGGTGACCTTGTTCTGGTAGACAGCGATGGGTCAAGGTCAGTTTGGCCTATAGGCAAAATCGTTTCTGTACACCTGGACCACCAGGGAATTCTAAGAATAGTGAAGGTTCAGTGCTGAGGCACAACCACACTAAAAACTTTAGAAAAATTAGTTCCTCTGGAATTGGAGGAACATGAGGTCACTCAGATGCCACACATGCCTGACGTTCCAGAAGGAGACAATCCTTTAGAAACAAATACCAGTCTGGAAAGGACTGTTGCACGACCGTACAAACTTAAGCTTAGACAACATTTTAATCATGCATAAACACACACAATTTGTCGCTTAATTTGAAGGTGACTCATAGATCTCGAGTGATGAATCGGTTGATATTAACTTAACCAGTTGCAAGCCTCAGCGACCCAGGTCACTGACTTCACTGTAGATTTAGGAGCCTTTGATTTAAAGACAGAATAAAAAAAATTCTGAGATAGGTTAGAATTTAATTCTAACCACAAATTTAGTTGTGCTCAAGTTGACAGGACAAGATAACTTAGGTTCACACCACCTGCAACTCTTAATTCGGGACATCCATTCTGTACAAATAGATGTACCACTCTACTAACACAAATTTAAGTTATAATTTCGATGGTAACATCAGTGTACGTCAGTACTAAACAGTGAACTGCGACCCGTGTTAACCCCCCCCCCCAGAATTACTGTATGTCTGAAACTCTCGACACCCAAAGCACTAACCCCTAGCACAGCAAGGTAAATGTGCTTTGTTAGGAAATCAAATTTACTAACAATATTAATTTTTAGTCAGGAAGCGCGAAAAGTTTCCTAGTATTGATGGTGAGTTAATACGTCGTCCACCACGTCTCACGCAGTGAGAATTTCTTTATCTAATTCTTATTAAAACTAGTTTGCAATTTACTTTTATTTGCATTTGTTATTTACATTGGAAATTAATGACATTTAACAGGAATTAAAGTGTACTTCCGTCCCAAAGTGACTTTCCACATCCGTGACATGTTGATTCACGGCCAGAATAATGATCACGTCACGTATTCAGCATTTCTTAAATATGCTTTTAATTCACGAAACCTTTTGATCCAGTGTTATGATCAATGGAAAACTGTTCTCTGGTATTTGATGTAAAATATTTAGGCGTAAAATGACGCCAATATCGTCTCGTTAGTGAACGAGATCAATGAAATACCGTGACTAATTTTCTGGGCGTTCACCACGAGGGCGGGAGGGAGGAGGACTCACTTGCACAGAGTCTCACGACGACACCAGCTCGAGCTGATCCCTGCTAAAGCAAGCCAACTAGCATCGTCCAATATTTGGGTCATCCGACGTCTCGCGGCTAGTAGATGTTGCTGCTTGCTTCACCCGATAAGGGAAATTGTGTCCGGTCGGCTTCTGACGTTCTATTGGTATTTATGACCATATTTGAGATAGAATAGGCCGGCCATTACGCAGCTGGAGAATTTAAACATCCAGAGTAAGTTTAGATCTAGTAGGCAGTTAATCTATTAATTTGAGATTGGCTTGGGAAATATTAGCACTGCAGGAGTTATATTGTATGTTATCCGCAGAGTGGAGAGAAGCAACTGGGAGCCAGCCGCCTCAACTTATGGTTTACACGTGGCTTCGACACCCCAACTAGGAGGCCAGAATTTGTCCCGACTCTCGAGACGTTCCCCTGATGGTATATCTTCCTGGGGTTATCTTGGGGTGATTTCGGGGCTTAGCGTCCCCACGGCCCGATCCTCGACCAGGTTTCCTTTTTGCTACACTTCCCCAGGAAGCAGCCCGTAGCAGCTGTCTAACTCCCAGGTACGTATTTACTGCTAGGTAACAGGGGCATCAGGGTGAAAGAAACATTTTGCTCATTTGTCTCCGCCTCCACCGGGGATCGAACCCGGAACCTCAGGACTACGAATCCGAAGCGCTGTCCACCCAGCTGTCAGGCGCCATGCACAAACCCACTCGGCAGCTAAGCCCTCCTAACTTATTCGTTAATAATTGTAGTTAATCTACTAACTTCATAGAAAATATTATTTACCATGATTTACTAACCTCATGATTACATAATATTATAAGGAGGATTTAGCACTTTTAAATCAACCTCCCGAAGTGTGTAAGTGGAAACACGGAGCAGGTATATAAATCAATCATACAGTCCACTTTTTTACAGTCCTCTTAATAAAAATTAATCTTAATATAACTGAACACCTACTGGGAAATTCCCACAAATCACCTGTGTTGGCTGGTCACTCTACTGATCACCTGTCTTGACTGATCACGTTACTGATCAGCTGAAATAGGTAATCAACACCTGTCAGAACATTATATACTGCACCTTGAGAAAGGACAGAGATTACATCCCAAAAATTGGTAAATATACTTATACATAAATTTGGTATTTCATTCACCTTCATCAACACCGCCTACTCCTGGACGGCATAACATCAACCGCGTTAAGCGTTTCTTGCAAGGCTGCGCCTCACTTCCTGTCGGTGAGGCACAGTGATGCTCTACAAGTGAAGAAGCTGAAGCTTTATGATCGGCAAGACTGAAATGGAAGCTTAATTTGTATGTGATATCCAGTAAATCTTCTCTTGTTGTTAATATTAGAACTGGTGATTATTGCCTACACCTCCCTGGCGCTATCTTGCTACTACCCCACACACACACACACACACACACACACACACACACACACACACACACTACCTTAACCTCAGCTTGAGTTTATACCTAGACAATGATATCAAAATAGACGTAATACGACGCCCTTTCTGGTACGTCACTTTGGCTGGCCGATGGGCAGCGATGAACCCGCGACATTCAGACTGTTTGACTACGCTATTCCTTTGACATTTGTCTCTTTGGTTAAAACGAAGAGAAGACACTATGAAATAGTGACGTTACGGCGAGTAGGACTAATAACTCAATTAAGGTTTACTGAACGAAGATTAGACTGTAATACTAGCTAAAGTGACTGGCCATTTGGATGAATGAAAGGACTAAAATATCCTTTTGGTTGATTTACTAACTTGCGTGACAATCCACTTTGGCGACGAATTGACTGTTAACTAATGGGTGACAGCTGGCTAATTGGCCGGCTAACCGATCAAAGGATTACCTCTCATCCAATGCGATTGACCACCTGATAGAATATATAAAACAATTTGCCTATAATGTTTGTTCATCGCGACAGTTTACTTATAAACTACGTTGGTGTTATGGTTGAGGGCGCCGTCTAATTATACATTGGCTGACATTGACTGTTGTTGACTGGAGCCGAGGAAGGAGACGAATGATGGTCTCCAGAGATACTACTGCCACACTGATCATCTACTGTGCACATTACTGCAGGTGACTCTACCATGCTGCAACCACAGCACCCTCCACGCTACCCATTCTCTGTTTCTCTTGCCTCTCTCTTTTCAATCTTATCCTTCTCTTCTCTCTCTCTTCGATCTCATCCTTCTCTTCTCTTCTCTCTCTCTATCTCATTTTTTATATCCTGGCGAATACTCTTTTCTTCTTGTCTATTGCTTCCTCCTGTTTCATCCCGTGTGCTGATTATGGGTCATTGTACTTGTTCAACCGAGCACAGACTCTCCCTCTTGGCTGACTCCTCTGCCGCCTCCACCTCCCAGTGGAACCGGGTCTCCATGTGCTGCTTCCCTTCACAGCAACAAAACCTTCAAATGAACTGCGTCCGCTGCAAGCAACAGCCTAGTGGACCAAACTCTCACAAGTCAACCCTGGCCTCGGGCCGGGCTTGGGGAGTGGAAAAACTCCCAGAACCCCATCAAGCAGGTATCAAGCAGCTATTTGAGGCATCATCAATATACGGAGTGAAATTACGCAAACCTGTTTCTCGGTTCATTGTTTCTGCTCACCTAATTATCTCGCCATGAACTCTGCGATCACTACAGGGAACAGAGACCAGCAGGAAAGGAAAAATAAAAGAGAGAGAAAGGACTTTCTCTCAGAGAACAGAATTCGGGAGTGGCATCCGATTCGCATGGATGATAGCGCTTAACTTGTGCATATTTCCATAAAAGTGCCAAGCACCCCCACAGTATGCCGTGCCGTAAAATTCTTAACTTCCATTTATTGCAAAATTACCATGGGCCAGAGCTTGTTAAAAACACGGCCTGGGTATAAACATTTAATATACCCGTTTTGAAAATATGTATAGGATGGTATGAGGGGTGTTAGAGGGAGGGGTGTTAGAGGGAGGGGAGGGGGTGTTAGAGGGAGGGGGTGTTAGAGGGAGGGGGTGTTAGAGGGAGGGGGGGTTTAGAGGGAGGGGGTTGTTAGAGGGAGGGGTGTTAGAGG
>WNGS01164437.1:11128276-11150010 GCA_020271785.1 Procambarus virginalis
GTCTGTAGCCTACTTGAGTACTCAATTTTCACCTGTGTCCCATTGTGCTTGTACTATCCATGTTTAATCCGTCATTATCTGCCTTGTCAATTCTCCTGAGAATTTTGTACGTGGTGATCATATCTCCGAGATCTTCCGTCTTCTAGCGACGTGAGGTGCAGTTCATGAAGCCTTTTTCGTAGCTCATGCCTCTTTATTCTAGGACTAGTCTAATGGCATACCTCTTGACTTTCTCCAGCTTCGTCTTAAGCTTGACAAGGTACGGGCTCCATTCTGGGGCTGCATACTCCAGGGTTGGTCTTACATATGTGATAGACAAGGTTCTGAAGGATTCCTTACACAGGTTTCTGAAGGCAGTTCTGATGTTAGCCAGCCTTGCATACACCGCTGATGATATTCTTTTCATGTGGGCTTCAGGAAACAGGTTCGGCGAATATCAACTCCTAGATCTTTCTGTCGTTTGATGAAGGACTTCGTCTCCCCTTTGGTATCCTGTATCTGGCCTCCTGTTTCATTTCGCCTATTTACAGTACCTTACATTTACTTGGATTGAACTTTAGTGGCCATTTGTTGGATCATCCCTTCAGTTTGTCTAGGTCATGTTGTATCCTCTATACTATCTTCCTCTGTCTTAATCCTCCTCATGATTTTTACATCTGCAAACACGGAAAGGAACGAGTCTATTCCCTCTGGGAGATCATTTACACAACAGAAACAGAATAGGTCCAAGGACTAAACCCTGCAGGACTCCACCGGTGACGCCTCGCCACTCTGAGACCTCACCCCTCACAGTGACTCGCTGTCTTCCGTTGCTTAGGTACTCTTTTTATATCCAGTAGAGTACCTTCCTTTTCACTCCTGCCTGCATACCCATCTTCTATGGGGTACTGTGTCAAGGCTTTCCGCCAATCTAAAAATATGCAGTCTACCCACCCTTTTCTTTCTTGCCTGATTTTTGTCGTCTGGTCATAGAAATCAATTAATAGTGGGAAATAAGATTTCCCATCCCTGAACCCATGCTGATACTGTATTACAAAGTTCTTTTGCTCCAGGTATTCCACTGACATTTGAGTATCTGGTGGAAGTAGGAGTAACCCATCCAAGGAATGGACCGAAAATTAAATGGCTGGAATACGGAAGGGGAAACTATGATGTGAGTAGAAAATTTCTAACAGGAATACCATGGGAGACAGCTGAGAGAGAAGTGTGTACAAGGCATGATGGACTACATCACCCAGAAGTGTCACGAGACAGTAAACAGATTTATCTCGGACCAGAAAGATAAAACAAAAACAAAAGGGGAATCCGTGGTTCAGTCAGGCATATAATTTATTTATTTATTTATTTATTTATTTATTTATTTATTTGTTATTATTTACGAGAAGTTACATTGGGGGTTAACAGAGAATTTAGAAAATAAGTTGAATTAACATTCTTGTAAAGCCACTAGCACGCACAGCGTTTCGGGTGAGTCCTTAAACTAACAGAAGTAAGGCAGTAAGCTAAGCAAAAGCAGTAAGCAAAACTAAGTAATGAAACAAGGCAGCAAAGCACAAGGGAATGGAGAAACTACAGAAATAACAGAACACCAGAGAGCAGAGACAGATGCCAGCGGGCCAGAAATGGCTACCTCAGTGTGAGGAGAGAAGCAGAAGGCAGTTTGAAAATGACATAGCAAATAAAGCCAAGGACCCAACAAAACTGCTATACAGCCACATCAGGAGGAAAACAGCAGCGAAAGAACAGGTGATGAAACTGAAAAAGGGAGTGAATGGGTACACAGAATGACAAAGAGGTGCGTGAAGAACTCAACAAGAGATTCCAGGAGGTCTTCACAGTAGAGCAAAGATACATCCCTGAAATAAGAGGGGTGGCGATAAATCAAGCAGACTTGGAAGATATTGAAATTACCAGAGATGAGGTTAGGAGGTATCTGCTCGATTTAAACGTGACTAATGCTGTTGGACCTGATGGAATCTCGCCATGGATGCTAAAAGAGTGGGTAGAAGCACTATGCATACCACTATCTATGGTGTATAACAAGTCACTGGAAACAGGAGACCTACCAGAAAGTTGGAAGACAGTTAATGTAGTCCCAATTTAAACAAAAAAATGGATAGGCAGGAGGCAGCCTAAACTACAGGCTGGTGTCTTTAACTTGTGTATTATGCAAAGTGATGGAGCAGATCGTTTGGAAAATCCCGGTAGAACATCTGGAGAGAAGGAACTTTGTAGCACGTCACCAACATGGGTTCAGGGATGGCAAATCGAGCCTCACAGGTTTAATAGAATTCTATAACCAAGCAACAAACATTAAGCAAAAAAAGAGAAGGATGGGCAAACTGCATTTTCTTGGACTGTCAGAAAGCTTTTGACACAGTACCCAATAAGAGACTTGAAAATTTTAAAGAAACAAGCTGGAGTAAGTGTTAGGGTGCTAATATGAATAAAGGAGTACCTAAACAACAAGGAACAGAGAGTTACTGTGTGGGGTGAGATCTCAGAATAGCGTGATGTCACCTGCTGAGTCCCACAGGGTTCTGTACTCAGACCTATCTTGTTTCTGATATACGTGAATGATCTTCCAGAAGGTATTGACTCATTTTTCTCAATATTTGCTGATGATGCTAAAATTAGGAGAAGGATTAAGATAGAGGAGGACAGCAATAGGCGACAGGATGACCTGGACAGACTGAAGGAATTGTCCAACAAATGGGAGTTAGACTTTAACTCGAGCAAGTGCAAAGTGATGAAGATAGGTGTAGGGAGCAGAAGGCTAAACACAAGGTACCAGCTGGGAGAGAAAATCCTTCAGGAGTCAGGAAGAGAGAAAGATCTGGGGGTTGATATCACAACAGACCTAGCCTCTGAAGCCCACATCGAAAGGATAACATCTGCGGCGTACGCTAGGCTGGCGAACATAAGAACTGCCTTCAGAAACTTGTGTAAGGAATCATTCAGACCCTTGTATATCTCGTATGTCAGACCAATACTGGAATATACGGCTCCAGCCTGTAGCCCACATCTAGTCAAACACAAAACGAAGTAAGAAAAGGTTCAGATTTATGTCATCAGATTAGTCCCTGAGCTGAGAGGAATGAGCTACAAGGAAAGACTACTGGAACTGAACTTCACGACACTGGAAGAAAATCTGAACTAGTGTACAGGTTCCTGAGCCTACTGGGCTCTATCATTTCTACATTTGAAACTGTGTGTACCGTCTGCTTCTACTACATCACTTCCTAATGCATTCCATTTGTTAACTACTGACACTGACAAAAGTTATTTTCTAATATCTCTATGGCTCATCTTGGTACTCAGTTTCCACCTATGTTCCCTTGTTCATGAACCTAGTGTGTTAAGGAAACTGTCTTTATCTACCCTATCAATTCCTCTGAGAATCTTTTCGGTGGTGATCAAGTCTCTTCTAACTCTTCTGTCTTCCAGTGACGTGAGATAAAGTTCTCATAGTCTCTCCTCGTAGCTCATACCCTTGAGCTCAGATACTAGTCTGATGGCATACCTTTGAACATCCTCTAATTTAGTATTGTGCTTGACGAGATACGGACTCCATGCTGGAGCTGCATACTCCAAGATTGGTCTGACATATGTGGTATACAAGGTTCTGAATGATTCCTAAAGGCCGTTCTTATGTTGGCCAACCTGGCATATGCCGCTGATGATATCCTGGCCCCGGGCCGTGCTGCCCAACACGGCCCGAGGCCAGACTTGACTGGCGAGAGCTTGGTCCACCAGGCTGCTGCTTGGGGTGGCCCGCAGGCCCACATACCCACCACAGCCCGGTTGGTCAAGCACCTTTTGCAGAAAAGTGTCCAGCTTTTTCGTGAAGACGTCCACTTTTATCACACTATTCTTCTCGCCCGTCCCATCCCAAATCCTTATCTTGACTCCTTCCCAGTGCTATATAGTGGTAATGGCTCGGCGTTTCTCCTAATAGTTCCCTTCCCTTTCAGCAATATTTATAATACTCCCTGGGAGGCTACTGAACAACCTTTGGTCTCTGATACTGACAGTGTTCTCTGAGTGTGCTTCTGGCACCTCCACTCTACACTGGTTCAATTCTGCACTTCCATATCGTTCACTCCAGCATGTTGTGATTTTACTGAGTAAATTTGGGACCTGGCCCTCCAGTATCTTCCATGCATAATTGATACTTCTCACGCCTTCTTTGTGGAGAATTTATGTTAAGAGCTTTGAGACGGCCCAATAGGTGCTTTATCGGGCCTATGAGTGCTGTATTTGTTCCCTGTATTCCCTCTATTTCAGCATGTGTCCAGCTCTGAAGGGGATGAGTGTACTCCAATGGGACTAAGTGGAGGCTCGAACACGTTCACTTGTAAGAATGAGCTTAAAATGTACAAGTATCTAGTAGAAATATATCACTGTACGTCAGATATTTCTTCTAGCCAGCCTTACTTTACCTAGAAAAATCTTAAAGAAAAACGTATCGTCTGTTGCGACAACATCTCAAGAATTCCAAAATGATCAATCTTCAGAGATTAGCTGGAGACGGGCGTCGTCGCGCACGGGGGCGCCCTCTCCTGGTAAAATTAACTGGTCGACTTGCAATTTGAATCAACAGGTGAGAGCTTAATGTCGGGAGAGGCAAGACGGAGGTGTAAGAGAATGGGAAGGGAGGAAGAGGAAGGAAACAAGGGACGGGTGGAATTTGTGGAAGCGAGGGGACGGGGATGGAACGATGGTAAATCATCTCTATGGCGCCGTTAGAGTGAAGCCGCTGACGCTGGAAAGCCAAGGTCAGAGTGGATAGAAGTATGAGAGTGAGTGCAAGTGTAGAGCTTCCTCCTGCAGGGGAGAATACTCGCCCAGTGTCTCACCTCACTCACTACAGAGGTGAGAATACTCACCGAGTCCATGTTCGCGGGGCTCCAGGCGCCGCACGCAGCTACTCACGGGTCATGGGAACACTGACTCACCCCACGACGACAACATTGTCAACTACGACGACCTAGTCTTCCACGGGGAGCCACGACCCTCAAGACAGCCACGACCCTCAAGACAGCCACGACCCTCAAGACAGCCACGACCCCTCAAGACAGCCACGACCCTCAAGACAGCCACGACCCCTCAAGACAGCCACGACCCTCAAGACAGCCACGACCCTCAAGACAGCCACGACCCCTCAAGACAGCCACGACCCCTCAAGACAGTCACGACCCCTCAAGACAGTCACGACCCCTCAAGACAGTCACGACCCTCAAGATAGTCACGACCCCTCAAGACAGTCACGACCCCTCAGACAGTCACGACCCTCAAGACAGTCACGACTCCTCAAGACAGTCACGACCCTCAAGACAGTCACGACCCCTCAAGACAGCCACGACCCCTCAAGACAGCCACGACCCTCAAGACAGTCACGACCCTCAAGACAGTCACGACCCCTCAAGACAGTCACGACCCCTCAAGACAGCCACGACCCTCAAGACAGCCACGACCCTCAAGACAGCCACGACCCTCAAGACAGTCACGACCGCTCAAGACAGTCACGACCCTCAAGACAGTCACGACCCTCAAGACAGTCACGACCCTCAAGACAGCCACGACCCTCAAGACAGTCACGACCCCTCAAGACGGCCACGACCCCTCAAGACGGCCACGACCCTCAAGACAGCCACGACCTTCAAGACAGCCACGACCTTCAAGACAGCCACGACCCTCAAGACAGCCACGACCTTCAAGACAGCCACGACCCTCAAGACAGCCACGACCCTCAAGACAGCCACGACCTTCAAGACAGCCACGACCCTCAAGACAGCCACGACCCTCAAGACAGCCACGACCCTCAAGACAGCCACGACCCTCAAGACAGCCACGACCCTCAAGACAGCCACGACCCCTCAAGACAGCCACGACCCTCAAGACAGCCACGACCCTCAAGACAGCCACAACCCTCAAGACAGCCACGACCCTCAAGACAGCCACGACCCTCAAGACAGCCACGACCTTCAAGACAGCCACGACCTTCAAGACAGCCACGACCTTCAAGACAGCCACGACCTTCAAGACAGCCACGACCCTCAAGACAGCCACGACCCTCAAGACAGCCACGACCCTCAAGACAGCCACGACCTCAAGACAGCCACGACCTTCAAGACAGCCACGACCTTCAAGACAGCCACGACCCTCAAGACAGCCACGACCCTCAAGACAGCCACGACCCTCAAGACTGCCACGACCCTCAAGACAGCCACGACCCCTCAAGACAGCCACGACCCCTCAAGACAGCCACGACCCTCAAGACAGCCACGACCCCTCAAGACAGCCACGACCCCTCAAGACAGCCACGACCCTCAAGACAGCCACGACCCCTCAAGACAGCCACGACCTCTCAAGACAGCCACGACCTCTCAAGACAGCCACGACCCCTCAAGACAGCCACGACCCCTCAAGACAGCCACGACCCCTCAAGACAGCCACGACCCCTCAAGACAGCCACGACCCCTCAAGACAGCCACGACCCCTCAAGACAGCCACGACCCCTCAAGACAGCCACGACCCTCAAGACAGCCACGACCCTCAAGACAGCCACGACCCTCAAGACAGCCACGACCCTCAAGACAGCCACGACCCTCAAGACAGCCACGACCCTCAAGACAGCCACGACTCAAGACAGCCACGACCCTCAAGACAGCCACGACCCTCAAGACAGCCACGACCTTCAAGACAGCCACGACCTTCAAGACAGCCACGACCTTCAAGACAGCCACGACCTTCAAGACAGCCACGACCTTCAAGACAGCCACGACCTTCAAGACAGCCACGACCCCTCAAGACAGCCACGACCTCAAGACAGCCACGACCCTCAAGACAGCCACGACCCCTCAAGACAGCCACGACCCTCAAGACAGCCACGACCCTCAAGACAGCCACGACCCTCAAGACAGCCACGACCCTCAAGACAGCCACGACCCTCAAGACAGCCACGACCCTCAGAAGAAATTTGTCTCCTAACTCTTCATTTAGTTCAATCTATTTCTCTAACACTTGTAGGCTAAAAGCTATATTTCTTAATCTCTCTCTGGATTATCTATTTCTCTGTCCTCCATCCATATTTGTTCATTTATATTTGTTATTGTTTCTATTATGCAAATTCCCTACGTGTTTGTGTGTCAATCTCTGATTTATTCCAGCCGCGTTATATTCACTTTTGTTGTCTCTTCTCGTGTCTCTCGTGTCGTATCGCGTGGTGTTCTGGGACGAACCTCCTTGTAAACTTCTGCACATTTTCAAGTTTTCTTCGGTCAGTGACTTAACTGTGGGCATAGGGCTCAAAATGAATGGGGAGTGTGATGTGAGTGGGATTAGGTGGTTATACATAGGAGCTGCCTAGTATGGACCAATTGGCTCTCTGCAGTTACATATATTCTTATGTGCTTATGTTCTTAAATGTGAATGATGGACAATGCCGCAAAATTAATGAACATAGACATAGTAGACGACGACTGAGGTAAACTGCAGGAAGATGAACTGGCTGTAGTCAATCCCAGACACATTTACTGGAGTTAAAATCAACAGTGGTAAAGTGTATATAATACTGAACACGAGGTCACCACTCGCAGAAACACCTCACAAAACTAAGAAAACGGTCAGTAACACATCCCAAACTAAACAATTAGGACTCCCTTCTCCAGTAACCCAAACAATGAGGCGCTAAACCGCTTGACACATGTGAATCCGGTCTTAGAATATGCTCTTTAAAAGGTGCTAGATCTAACTCCAGAAAAGAGAACACATATGGAATCAATGAAAGGAACCAAAGTCGCTGAGCAGTTGGTATGCAGCAAGGCTCGTTGTTATCGTCAGAGAGCAGGACAAACAGAATGACCCTGACGAGCAGTTAGAAGCAAACATCGCGGCCACCTTCACCCCTGGACACGCAAGGAGTCATCTGGCCCGGGTGCAACCCGGTGAAACCATTGCATTAAATGACCAACGAGCTGTAAGGCAGAGACACGGAGATGGAGTGCTATCCTGCAGGCACAAACATGACAGTACACACACACACACACACACACCACACACACACACCACACACACACACACACACACACACACACACACACACACACACAAAATTGGGTGGTGATTGTGATCAGTGGTACAGTAAATTAGTGAACTGTAACACAACGATACAGTGACTGACTCCAGAGATTTGTGTAGATAGTGAAGAACCGCCATCATCAATCTACTAGCACTTAGTGAATCGCCAAGTGGAAGGCGACGACGGAGCACCATCGTCAACCAAACAACGTCATTACTCATCTAGTTGTGTGAGCGGAAAGGCAGACTGGTATGTACCCCCTCTCTGGTCAATTAATCAGGTGTACAGTGTGAGGTAAAATATTATCAAATTCTTGTTCAGGATAGCATATATACTTAAAATCTCAAAGTGGCTCATTTGGGTAGCAGGTAACGCTTACGGGACCTCGTGACACACACACGCACGCACGTGCACGTACGCACGCACGCACACACACACACACGCATGCACACACACACACACGCATGCACGCCCACGTACTTATGCACGCACAGACACACGCAGCTAGAAGGGATTAGCACCTTTTGTGAAAGGGGATAAAACCTCTCATAATCCACCCTTCTCTTACCCTTCTCTTGCCCCTCTCTTACCTGCCGTACAACCCGTCCTCGCAAATTCGTATAGTCAATATTGACTTATTAAATAAGTGCATAGGTGACATACTTAACATAATAGTTTCCTTGAAAAGCTTCATAGAAAACACCGACCTTACCTAACCTACTTAGTATGTTAAGATAAGCATCTAATTGCTTCGTAATTACAATTATTACCTAACCTATACCTATAATAGGNATACAACAACAACAACCACGCCATAATACACAACAACAACCACGCCATAATACAACAACAACAACCACGCCATAATACACAACAACCACCACGCCATAATACAACAACAACAACCACGCCATAGTGTCACCTTAGACACATTCCAATATGAACATAACGATGAATAACATTTATAAATAGATTGGAAATAATATTTCGTTTATTTACAAAACTGTGAAAGACACGAGAAGTTGACCGAGGTCAATAACTGTCGAATCTTACCTGGCTTCACATGCTCTCTAGACCAGGGCTGGAGGGTCGGGCTTCCTGTCGGGCGGGTGCTGAAGTCTCCTCATTATCCAGCCCCAAGAGAAGCCTCTCCCACGCCTTGAAGTCCAGGACGGGCCACGTCTTTTCACGTCTATGCAGGTTAGCGCTTGTGACGTGTGGCAGGTTAGCACGTGTGACGTGTGCCAGGTTAGCACGTGTGACGTGTGCCAGGTTAGCACGTGTGACGTGTGGCAGGCAAGCACGTGTGACGTGTGGCAGGTTAGCACGTGTGACGTGTGGCAGGTTAGTACTTGTGACGTGTGGCAGGTTAGCACGTGTGCCGTCTTGCAGGTTAGGATGTATGACGTCTAATAGGTTAGCACGTGCGACGTCCAACGGCTGAGGACGTGACACGTCTAGTAGGCTAAGACGAGTGACGTGGTATCTTGTCAAAGCGTTTTCCACAATTCATATCGTGTTGCCATCCCGAAAGAGCAGTTTATAGGACGCGAAACTTTGTTGAGATACAAGGTCACTCTACGCTGGATCATTCATGCAAACGCGGCTCCTTGTCTACTCAGAGCGGCTGGTGTTGCGTGTCCCTTAAAGCCCTGAAGTGAGCCAAGATATTATTCTCTCCTGCTGAGATCATAGACACAATTCTCAGTAAGTCTGTTGGATGAATGAAGCTGATCTCCTTTATCATATGCAGAATATTGTGATGAAAATGCAGCGTGGTCGGCGGTCACATGGTCCGAGGGCGGGAGCGGCGCCACTCGCCAGCCAGCAACATGCAGCTCGAGCAGCAGCAGCAGCAGCAGCCTGTCTCTCCACACCGTCACCTCCGGCGTCCCATCCACCACTGACTACCATCCTCTTCCCTCAGCGTCCACCCGAGCCCCACCACCACCACCACCGCACCGTCTCCTCCGCCACCGCCACACGCCTCTACCACAGGACCTCATACTAACAGTGACCCCATCACCGCAACTGAGAATATCCTCTGCCTCAATGACTTCACGTGTGTGTGTGTGTGTGTGTGTGTGTGTGTGTGTGTGTGTGTGTGTGTGTGTGTGTGTGTGTGTGTGTGTGTGTGTGTGTATACTCACCTATTTGTGCTTGCGGGGGTTGAGCTCTGGCTCTTTGGCCCCGCCTCTCAACCGTCGATCAACTGATGTACAGATTCCTGAGCCTACTGGGCTCTATCATATCTACATTTGAAATTGTGTATGGAGTCAGCCTCCACCACATCACTGCCTAATGCATTCCACCTGTTAACTACTCTGACACTGAAAAAAGTTCGTTCTAACGTCCCTGTGGCTCATTTGGGCACTCAGTTTCCACCTGTGTCCCCTTGTTCGCGTACTACCAGTGTTGAATAGTTTATTCTTATCTACCCTGTCAATTCCTCTGAGAATTTTGTAGGTAATGATCATGTCTCCCCCATACTCTTCTGTCTTCCATTATCGTGAGGTGCATTTCACATAGCCTTAACTCGTAACTCATGCCTCTTACTTCTGGGACTAGTCTAGTAGCATATCTCTGAACTTTTTCAAGTTTCGCCTTGTACTTGACAAGGTACGGGCTCCATGCTGGGACCACATACTCCAGGATTGGTGTTACATATGTGGTATACAAGGTTCCGAATGATTCCTTACACAGGTTTCTGAAGGCCGCTCTGATGTAAGCCAGCCTCGCGTTTGCCGCAGATTTAATGCTTTTTATGTGGGCTTCAGAAGACAGGTTTGGTGTGATATCAATTCCTAGATCTTTCTCTGTTCGTTTCATGAAGTACTTCATCTCCAATTCTGTATCCTGTGTCTGGCCTCTTGCTTGCACCGCCTAGTTTCATTACCTTACATTTACTCGGGTTGAACTTTAGTACCCATTTGTTGGACCATTTATGCAATCTAAGTCATCTTGTAGCTTCATGCTATCTTCCTAGGTTTTAATCCTCCTCATAATTTTTGCATCCTCAGCAAACAATGAGAGGAACGATTCTATACCTTCTGGGAGATCATTTACTTATATCAGAAACAGTATAAGTTCAAGGACTGAAACCTGCGGGACTCCACTGGTGACGCCTCGCCAATCTGAGACCTCACCCCTCACAGTGATAGCTGTCTTCTGTTGCTTAGGTACTCTGTTATCCAGTGGCGGACCTTCCCTTTCACTCCTGCCTGCATCTCCAGCTTTTTTACTAGCCTGTTGTGTGGTACTGTGTCAAAGGCTTTCTGGCAATCCAAAAATATGCAGGCTGCCCATCCCCCTCTTGCCTGATTTTTGTTTCCTGGTCGTAGAATTCAATTAATCCTGTGAGGCAGGACTTGCCATTCCTGAACCCATGTTGATGCTGTGTTACAAAGTTCTTTCTCTCGAGATGTTCTACTAGAGCTTCTTATCGCAGAATCTTTTCCATCAGATTGTATGGTATGCAGGTTAGGGACACTAGCCAGTAGTTCAGTGCCTCCTGTCTATCCCCCCTTCTTGTATATCGAGACTATATTAGCTGTCTTCCAAATTTTTGGCAGTTCCTGTGTTACCAGTGATTTGTTATACACTATAGAGAGTGGCAGGCACAGTTCTTCTGCTCCCTCTTTTAGTATCCAAAGGGAGATTCCATCTGGGCCTATAGCCTTTGTTACATCCAACTCTAGCAAAATCTTCCTTACATCCCCACTGGTAATCTCAAACTCTTCTAGTGGTTCCTGGTTAACTATTCCCTCTCTATCTCTGGAACTAATTGCTCTATGGTGAAGACCTCCTGGAATTTCTTATTCAGTTCCTCACACACTTCCTTGTCGCTTGTTGTGAATCCTGCCCCTATCCTCAATTTCATAACCGGTTCCTTTACTGTTTGTGGGTTTTTTCTCTTTTTTGTGGTCACGACTGCAATGCGTACGTCGCCAATGNGAACCACAACTGTAGACAGGGTAGAATGGAATAATAATAAAAACAAAGGGGATTGAGGAGATTATACCACATAAGGAGAGAGTGGGGAGTCACGGCGGTTCGAGTGGGTGTGTACACGTGACCAACGAGGCCAGTGTTGGAGCCGCATCCCCTAAAACGTGTGACGTTGAGCCCCTCTCCAAGTGCCAGAAGCGCCCAAGGTGATCTGGTATAAAATAAGCACTCTCGGGGTTTTGGGTGGGTTTTGTCGCAAAGGAAGGACGAACAACAATGACAACACCAATCATCACTACTATATAGTCTTAATGGCTTGGCGCTTTCCCCCTGATAATTCCCTTCCCTTATCCTAAGACCGAATCGTTCCATTATTGTCATTGATAGGTTAATGGAATTGATAATTAACATTGTCAATTTAACATTGTACATAGTGGAGGTTCATCCCATTTTTCCTCACTAAGAGATAAAATCAGGGAAATGTTCAGTTACGATCGACACGTTAGTGATAACGTCACTTGGTGCTCTCTTGTGAAGTGAAATACCAGCCGGAGAACACTTGAGTTACGACTGCGGTAACCGTTGTGCTTATTTGTGCTTCTGTGAGCTGCAGTGAACTCCAGGATGTCACCAGCAGATCTTTCAAACGTAGTTAACAGCTGGCATTGAACCAACTGCTAAAATACAGCTGACTCTTGACAATGAGCCGTTTGAACAAACTGAGTGTGTTTCACGTTGCGAATGTTCCAAGCAGCGAGCGTTTCAAACTGGGTGTTTCATGCTCCAAAAGTTTCAAACTCAGAAGCTTACAAAACGTCCAGGGGTTACAGGCTGAGAATTTCCAAACTGTTAGTGTTAATGGTTACAACACTTTTAGGACGAAACCGACTGGATTTCAGTATTTCTGAATGAATTTGAAATTTGAATTTGAATTTTCTGGATTTGAAAAAGGACTGGAAGCTTGTGAGAGATCCTTATGCTCCAGAGCTCAAGGCTACGAGCGTTGCAGACTCAGAATCTTCAGAGAGACAGCATTACAGGCTGAGAGTGCAATGATTGACAGAGTTACTGGTTGCAAGAGTTTCTGATTGAAAGGTTCCAAACTGTAAGTGTTGCCTGAAAACGAATGTTCAAGAGTGTAAGTGCTCCATGCAGTAAGTGTTCCATGTTGCCCGTGTTCCAAGCAGCAAGTGTTCCGGGCTCCGTGTCTTCCAGACTCTGAGGATTCCCATGCTATGAGTGGGCCAAAATGTGAGTGTTTTGGCCAGTGAGTAACCATGAGTTTGGGTGCTCCAGGGTGAGAACTTTCCAGGCTGTGGGTGCCCCAGGCTGTGGGTGTCCCAGGCTGTGGGTGTTCCCGGCTGTGAGTGTCCCAGGCTGCGGGTGTCCCAGGCTGTGGGTGTTCCCGGCTGTGAATGTCCCAGGCTGTGAGTGTCCCAGGCTGTGGGTGTCCCAGGCTGTGGGTGTCCCAGGCTGTGGGTGTTCCCGGCTGTGAATGTCCCAGGCTGTGAGTGTCCCAGGCTGTGGGTGTCCCAGGCTGTGGGTGTCCCAGGCTGTGAGTGTCCCTGGCTGTGGGTGTCCCTGGCTGTGGGTGTCCCAGGCTGTGGGTGTCCCAGGCTGTGGGTGTCCCAGGCTGTGGGTGTCCCAGGCTGTGGGTGTCCAGGCTGTGGGTGTTCCCTTCTGTGAGTGTCCCAGGCTGTGGGGTGTCCCAGGCTGTGAGTGTCCCAGGCTGTGAGTTCCCCAGGCTGGGTGCTCCAGGCTGTGAGTGCCCAGGCTGTGGGTGTTCCCGGCTGTGAGTGTCCCAGGCTGTGGGTGTTCCCGGCTGTGAGTGCCCAGGCTGTGAGTGTCGCAGGCTGGGGTGTCCCAGGCTGTGGGTGTCCCCGGCTGTGAGTGTCCCCGGCTGTGAGTGTCCCAGGCTGTGAGTGCCCCAGGCTGTGGGTGTTCCCGGCTGTGAGTGTCCCAGGCTGTGGGTGTTCCCGGCTGTGAGTGCCCCAGGCTGTGAGTGTCCCAGGCTGTGGGTGTCCCAGGCTGTGGTGTTCCCGGCTGTGAATGTCCCAGTCTGTGGGTGTCCCAGGCTGTGGGTATTCCCGCTGTGAGTGTCCCAGGCTGTGAGTGTCCCAGGCTGTGAGTGTCCCAGCTGAGAGTGCCCCAGGCTGTGGGTGTTTCCGGCTGTGAGTGTCCCAGGCTGTGAGTGTCCCAGGCTGTGAGTGTCCCAGGCTGTGAGTGTCCCAGGCTGTGGGTGCCCCAGGCTGTGAGTGTCCCAGGCTGTGAGTGCCCCAGGCTGTGGGTGCCACAGGCTGTGAGTGTCCCAGGCTGTGAGTGTCCCAGGCTGTGGGTGTTCCCGGATGTGAGTGTCCCAGGCTGTGAGTGTCCCAGGCTGTGAGTGTCCCAGGCTGTGAGTGTCCCAGGCTGTGAGTGTCCCAGGCTGTGGGTGTTCCCGGCTGTGAGTGTCCCAGGCTGTGAGTGCCCCAGGCTGTGGTTGCCCCAGGCTGTGGTTGCCCCAGGCTGTGAGTGTCCCAGGCTGTGGGTGCCCCAGGCTGTGAGTGTCCCAGGCTGTGTGTCCCAGGCTGTGAGTGTCCCAGGCTGTGAGTGTCCCAGGCTGTGAGTGTCCCAGGCTGTGAGTGCCCCAGGCTGTGAGTGTCCAAGGCTGTGAGTGCCCCAGGCTGTGAGTGTCCCAGGCTGTGAGTGCCCCAGGCTGTGAGTGTCCCAGGCTGTGAGTGCCCCAGGCTGTGGGTGTTCCCGTCTGTGAGTGCCCCAGGCTGTGGGTGTTCCCGGCTATGAGTGCCCCAGGCTGTGAGTGTCCCAGGCTGTGAGTGTCTCAGGCTGTGAGTGTCCCAGGCTGTGAGTTTCCCAGGCTGTGAGTGGTCCAGGCTGTGAGTGTCCCAGGCTGTGAGTGTCCCAGGCTGTGAGTGTCCCAGGCTGTGAGTGTCCCAGGCTGTGAGTGTTCCCGGCTGTGAGTGGTCCAGGCTGTGAGTGCCCCAGGCTGTGGGTGTTCCCGACTGTGAGTGTTCCCGACTGTGAGTGTCCCAGGCTGTGAGTGCCCCAAGCTGTGGGTGTTCCCGGCTGTGAGTGTCCCAGGCTGTGAGTTTCCCGGCTGTGAGTGTCCCAGGCTGTGAGTGTCCCAGGCTGTGAGTGCCCCAGGCTGTGAGTGTCCCAGGCTGTGAGTTTCCCAGGCTGTGAGTGTCCCAGGCTGTGAGTGCCCAGGCTGTGGGTGTTCCCGGCTGTGAGTGCCCCAGGCTGTGGGTGTTCCCGGCTGTGAGTGTCCCAGGCTGTGGGTGTTCCCGGCTGTGAGTGCCCCAGGCTGTGGGTGTTCCCGGCTGTGAGTGCCCCAGGCTGTGGGTGTTCCCGGCTGTGAGTGTCCCAGGCTGTGAGTGTCCCAGGCTGTAGGTGTTCCCGGCTGTGAGTGCTCCAGGCTGTGGGTGTCCCAGGCTGTGAGTGCCCCAGGCTGTGAGTGTCCCAGGCTGTGAGTGTCCCAGGCTGTGAGTGCCCCAGGCTGCGAGTGTCCCAGGCTGTGGGTGCCCCAGGCTGTGGGTGCCCCAGGCTGTGGGTGTTCCCGGCTGTGAGTGTCCCAGGCTGTGGGTGTTCCCGGCTGTGAGTGCCCCAGGCTGTGGGTGTTCCGGCTGTGAGTGCCCCAGGCTGTGGGTGTTCCCGGCTGTGAGTGTCCCAGGCTGTGAGTGTCCCAGGCTGTAGGTGTTCCCGGCTGTGAGTGCTCCAGGCTGTGGGTGTCCCAGGCTGTGAGTGCCCCAGGCTGTGAGTGTCCCAGGCTGTGAGTGTCCCAGGCTGTGAGTGCCCCAGGCTGTGAGTGTCCCAGGCTGTGGGTGCCCCAGGCTGTGGGTGCCCCAGGCTGTGGGTGCCCCAGGCTGTGAGTGTCCCAGGCTGTGGGTGTCCCAGGCTGTGGGTGCCCCAGGCTGTGAGTGTCCCAGGCTGTGAGTGCTCCAGGCTGTGAGTGTCCCAGGCTGTGGGTGCCCCAGGCTGTGGGTGCCCCAGGCTGTGAGTGTCCCAGGCTGTGAGTGCTCCAGGCTGTGAGTGTCCCAGGCTGTGGGTGCCCCAGGCTGTGAGTGTCCCAGGCTGTGAGTGCCCCAGGCTGTGAGTGTCCCAGGCTGTGAGTGCCCCAGGCTGTGAGTGTCCCAGGCTGTGAGTGTCCCAGGCTGTGGGTGCCCCAGGCTGTGAGTGTCCCAGGCTGTGAGAGTCCCAGGCTGTGAGTGTCCCAGGCTGTGGGTGTCCCAGGCTGTGAGTGTCCCAGGCTGTGAGTGTCCCAGGCTGTGGGTGCCCCAGGCTGTGAGTGCCCCAGGCTGTGAGTGTTCCAAGCTGTGGGTGCTCCAGGCTGTGGGGCTGTGGGTGTCCCAGGCTGTGAGTGCCCCAGGCTGTGAGTGTCCCAGGCTGTGAGTGTCCCAGGCTGTGAGTGTCCCAGGCTGTGAGTGTCCCAGGCTGTGAGTGTCCCAGGCTGTGAGTGCCCCAGGCTGTGAGTGTCCCAGGCTGTGGGTGCCCCAGGCTGTGAGTGCCCCAGGCTGTGAGTGTTCCAAGCTGTGGGTGCTCCAGGCTGTGGGGCTGTGGGTGTCCCAGGCTGTGAGTGCCCCAGGCTGTGAGTGTCCCAGGCTGTGAGTGTCCCAGGCTGTGAGTGTCCCAGGCTGTGAGTGTCCCAGGCTGTGAGTGTCCCAGGCTGTGAGTGTCCCAGGCTGTGAGTGTCGCAGGCTGTGAGTGTCCCAGGCTGTGGGTGCCCCAGGCTGTGGGTGCCCCAGGCTGTGAGTGTCGCAGGCTGTGAGTGTCCCAGGCTGTGGGTGCCCCAGGCTGTGGGTGCCCCAGGCTGTGAGTGTCCCAGGCTGTGAGTGTCCCAGGCTGTGAGTGTCCCAGGCTGTGAGTGTCGCAGGCTGTGAGTGTCCCAGGCTGTGAGTGTCCCAGGCTGTACTTAGTTGTGCTTGCGGGGGTTGAGCTTTGGCTCTTTGGTCCCGCCTCTCAACTGTCAATCAACTGGTGTACAGGTTCCTGAGCCTATTGGGCTCTATCATATCTACATTTAAAACTGTGTATGGAGTCAGCCTCCACCACATCACTGCCTAATGCATTCCATCCGTTAACTACTCTGACACTGAAAAAGTTCCTTCTAACGTCCCTGTGGCTCATGTGGGTACTCAGTTTCCACCTGTGTCCCCTTGTTCGTGTCCCACCCGTACTGGGGTGTGTTCCGGGCTGTGGTTGTTCCGGGCTGTGGTTGTTCTGGGCTGTGGTTGTTCTGGGCTGTGGTTGTTCTGGGCTGTGGTTGTTCTGGGCTGTGGTTGTTCTGGGCTGTGGTTGTTCTGGGCTGTGATTGTTCCGGGCTGTGGTTGTTCTGGGCTGTGATTGTTCCGGGCTGTGGTTGTTCCGGGCTGTGATTGTTCCAGGCTGTGATTGTTCCAGGCTGTGGTTGTTCCAGGCTGTGGTTGTTCCGGGCTGTGATTGTTCCGCGCTGTGGTTGTTCCGGGCTGTGATTGTTCCGGGCTGTGATTGTTCCGGGCTGTGATTGTTCCAGGCTGTGATTGTTCCAGGCTGTGATTGTTCCAGGCTGTGGTTGTTCCGGGCTGTGATTGTTCGGGCTGTGATTGTTCCAGGCTGTGATTGTTCGGGCTGTGATTGTTCCGGGCTGTGATTGTTCCGGGCTGTGATTGTTCCGGGCTGTGATTGTTCCAGGCTGTGATTGTTCGGGCTGTGATTGTTCCAGGCTGTGGTTGTTCCGGGCTGTGATTGTTCGGGCTGTGATTGTTCCGGGCTGTGATTGTTCCAGGCTGTGATTGTTCCGGGCTGTGATTGTTCCGGGCTGTGATTGTTCCGGGCTGTGATTGTTCCGGGCTGTGATTGTTCCGGGCTGTGGTTGTTCCGGGCTGTGTTTGTTCCAGGCTGTGATTGTTCCGGTCTGTGATTGTTCCAGGCTGTGATTGTTCCAGGCTGTGATTGTTCCGGGCTGTGATTGTTCCGGGCTGTGATTGTTCCGGGCTGTGGTTGTTCCGGACTGTGATTGTTCCAGGCTGTGATTGTTCCGGGCTGTGATTGTTCCGGGCTGTGGTTGTTCCGGGCTGTGTTTGTTCCAGGCTGTGATTGTTCCGGGCTGTGATTGTTCCAGGCTGTGATTGTTCCAGGCTGTGATTGTTCCGGGCTGTGATTGTTCCGGGCTGTGTTTGTTCCGGGCTGTGATTGTTCCAGGCTGTGATTGTTCCAGGCTGTGGTTGTTCTGGGCTGTGGTTGTTCCAGGCTGTGATTGTTCCAGGCTGTGGTTGTTCCAGGCTGTGGTTGTTCCAGGCTGTGATTGTTCCAGGCTGTGGTTGTTCTGGGCTGTGGTTGTTCTGGGCTGTGATTGTTCCAGGCTGTGGTTGTTCCAGGCTGTGATTGTTCCAGGCTGTGGTTGTTCCAGGCTGTGATTGTTCCAGGCTGTGGTTGTTCTGGGCTGTGATTGTTCCAGGCTGTGGTTGTTCCAGGCTGTGATTGTTCCAGGCTGTGGTTGTTCTGGGCTATGATAGTTAGGGCTGTAATTGTTCCAGGCTGTGGTTGTTCTGGGCTGTAATTGTTCCAGGCTGTGGCTGTTCTGGGCTGTGATTGTTCCAGGCTGTGGTTGTTCCAGGCTGTGATTGTTCCAGGCTGTGATTGTTCCGGACTGTGATTGTTCTGGGCTGTGATTGTTCCAGGCTGTGGTTGTTTCAGGCTGTGATTGTTCCAGGCTGTGGTTGTTCCAGGCTGCGACTGTTCCTGGCTGTGGTTGTTCCGGCCTGTGGTTGTTCCAGGCTGCGTTTGTTCCAGGCTGTGGTTGTTCCTGGCTGCTGTTGTTCCAGACTGTGGTTGTTCCAGGCTGCGGTTGTTCCTGGCTGCTGCAGTTCTAGACTGTGGTTGTTCCAGGCTGTGAGAATACCAGACTGTGAGTGTTGTAGGGAGTGGATGATAGAAGAAGAGGGTGGTACAAGGGTACGAAAGTTTTAAGATAATGTGTTCCATTCATCCTTCCTGGATGTGTGTTTAAGGCTGCGAATGGTCCGTTTGTGTTCCAGGAATCACTTGTCCCGGGCGTCAGTGTTCCAGGTTGCTTCTGTTCCATGATGGAAGTCTTTCAAGTTGCAAGTGTTCCATGTCACACATGTTCCAGGCTGCAGGTTTATACATGCTCCATGTGGTACAGACTGCAATGTTCCAAGCTACTTTCCTTTCGTTAAATGCCGCCCCACAAGAAACAGGTTCCTTTCTAAATTTCAGAATAGGAAAAATGTTTTTGACTGTGTTCAAGTTTTAGTGTTTCTGAATTGTGTCCGTTTTAAGTGTGTTCTGATCTGGAAGGGAAGGGAACTATCATGAGAAAGCGTCAAGCCATAACGGCTATATAACGGTGGGAAGGGGTCAGGATTAGGATTTGGGATGGGACGGGAGGAAAGGAATGGTGCCCAACCACTTGGACGGTCGGGGTGTGTGTGGTTTAAGTGTGCTCTGATCTGGAGTGTGTACTATTGTGGAGTTTCTGCACATGTAGACAATGTAACTGTGTATACCCTGTACATTTTTTTTAGTTCGAGTTTATATGATGAGTCGCAAACTGCAGCAATAACCAAGTTAAAATGGTGGCTAAATTCACTTCAAGTTTGCCCGTAGAAGGAACGTCTAAATGCTTTATGAACATTATCGGCATCGCTGAAAACTTTTCAGCGCCAGGATTCAACAAAGCATTTATAGAAGCCCCAGTGAACCTGTATATCTGTTCTCAATCTTTGCCGTTGTACAAGTATTAAACAGTTTACGGAAGATCGAAACTTCCCATTCACAAACAGACGATAAGTTACAATAACGTGGCTAAATATATGATGACCAGAAGATGGGGAGATGATGACACCGTTTCGCTCCGTTCTGGACCATTATCAGTCGTTTAATAGAGAGCTGTTGTTGTAGATTCAGCTTCTCGGAGCAAAATTTTCAAGTAGCTTTAGTGAGTTCCAAGGGGTATTAGTGAGAGTTTTGAGTTCAGATATGAAGGGAAGGCAGAGCACAGTGCTAGTTGTGTTGGAAACAGGTTTGGGATGAAAGAAATTTATTTTAGCTTGAGAAAAGGCACAGTTGATAAAATGTAAAGGTAACCAAGGCGAGAGAAAGATTTGTAAATCAAGAAAATTTCAGAATCAGAAACTGAGGATCGCTGATACGTAGAGCGCGGAGGAAGAGAGAGAGACAAGGATACTTTTCTTAACAGGAGGATGGTAGGAAAAGAAGTGAATGCACATGCCACTATGCATGGGTTTGCGGGCGACAGAGAAAGAGAACCCGGACACAAAGCTGTGAACGTGAACGTCAAGAAAAGGAAGGAGGGAATTAGATTCCCATTCAACTTTCAAATGAATAGAAGGAGCCAGATTGTTAAGAGAGGAGATGAAAGGCTGGAAACGACTAAGTCATGAATCCATAGAGCAGAAATAGCATCATCATAGTGAAGCCAGAGTGAGGGACGAGTATCAATAGAAGGAAGGACAGTTTCAAAGTACTCCATATAGAGAGTGGCAAGAACAGGAGAAAGAGAGGAACCGACAGCGACACCATAATGAAAGTTTGAGAGAAGTATTTACCATTTAAAAAGGAAGGAGTCATAGTCAACACAGAGTCTGATGAGTTCGAGGAAAATGTCGGTGGGAAGTGGGAGGTGAAGGCCATCAGTCGCCTTCTGACTAAGGAAAGAGGGAACGTCATCAAGAGGAACATTTGTAAAAAGATCATCCATATCAGGACTGAGCATCCTAGACTGGCTGCAGGCGCAGTTTTTCAATGATGTGCTGAGAGTGACGAAGGCGGGCAGGAGAAAAAGTCCCAAGATAAAGAGTGAGAGTTTTGACAAGCCAGGAGGCAAGTGGCTTGCCAAAACCACTTAAGCCTTCTCAAGCCACACAAATACGTTGTTTAATAGTTGTAAACAAAGCCGCCAAAGACTGAAACAAGGTGTACAGGTTCGTAAGATCTTGTGTGTTCGTATGTATTTGATAAATGCAGGTCCTGGAATTTTATGTGACTTAAGACTCCTGGGACCGTTCAGAAAATTACTGCTTTAAGGCACTTGAAAAATCAGAGTCTGCTGTTGAGAGTTAAAAGAATCATTACGATTCGTCATTTGTGATGTTTAATTTTTGTAACGATGTTTTTGCTGATTATTCTGTCATTCAGAACGTTAAGAAAAAAATTACCAAAATTTGAAGTGCGGTAATTTGTGATTTCCTGTCATTTCACAACACAATTTTTTACATTAATTTTTCAGAACCATCAATTTGATAGAGGGAGAATGAGAGAGAGAGAGAGAGAGAGAGAGAGAGAGAGAGAGAGAGAGAGAGAGAGGGAAAGATTGAGAGGGAGGAGGAGAGAGCGAGAACACCACGGATGGGGGATGCTGACGGGGCCGAGTGAACAGCGCTTGGGATTCGTAGTTCTAAGGGTTCAGGGTTCGATTCCCGGCGGAAGCGGAAACAAATGGGCAGAGTTTCTTTCACCCTGATGCACCTATTCACATAGCAATAAATAGGTACCTGGGAGTTAGACAACTGTTACGGGCTGCTTCCTGGTGTTGTGTGTGTGTGTGGGTGTGTGGTGTGAATTTTTTTTTATTACGATTATGATAATAAAATATTATAATTTTATTATAATTATTATTCACTTTTATTATTAAGATGTAGTGACACGTGATTGAGGAGGAGGGCCCAAAGAGCCAGAGCTCAACCCC
>WNGS01164437.1:11151010-11177206 GCA_020271785.1 Procambarus virginalis
TGTATGTATGTATGTATGTATTGATTTAAACACAAGAAGTCTCCAATGCTACAAGATGATAAATGGCATTTTAAAATGAATGAAAGAGTGACAGATGCATTTTTTACGCAGAAAACAATTGCGTTCTGAGTTTAAATAACAGTAAGGTGATGGCAGCCGTATTTAGAGGGTCTCCTGTTGGAGAGTGCGCCTTACCCCAGCTGGTGGAGGAGATGTGCCCCTCTTTAAGGACACCTCGCTATACTGCTACACTAAAATAATAGGTAACTTTTCTTAACCAGCGTTTGGCACCATAATTGGACACCATGAACTTAATCCCGAAGTAATCCTTCGTTACTGTCAATGTGCACCAGTTAGTGATCCTCCGCTCCTGTTACATCCCAAAGTAACTGAGTCTCCCTTTTCCATGATCTCCCTTCTGTAAGTATGTCTTCCTCTCTTCACCAGCCCTCAGTAAGAAACACTCCCTCTCTTCTCTTGCATGCACCTCTATACAAATACACACTAAGAATTGAAATCGAAGCAATTAATTTATTTTGAAAACTTTATTTTTAACTTTCGTAAAGAACGGTGGCAATATTTTATCGGAATAGGGTTCCAAGCGTGTGAAAGATTCCACTTAGATGGGGAATGAAAAACATCTTGGATAAACATTTCAGGATGAATTGGAAGAGATAAGTTTACTCTGCTAGAGGGATTTTTTTAGTTGCTTATTCTAATACCATTAATATGTAAACTTTCCCCCCCCCCCCCCATGCATGCCTCCAGAAGACCACTCCTGCGGTTATTGCCCCTCCCACTACCCCATGCACGCCACCAGAAGACCCACTCCCGTGGTCTCTCCCATTCTCCCATGCAAGCCTTCAGAACCACTACTCCAGCCGTCATTGCCCTCCCACTCTCCCATGCTCTCCTCCAGAACACCCACTCCAGCGGCCTCTGCCCCTTCCACTTTCCCATGCACCCCTCCAGCGGTCATTGCCCCTCCCACTCTCCCCCACCAGGCCCCCCCCCCGCCCACGCAGCTGGGTTGATGGACACGACAGGAGTGTGGGAAGGGGAACTTGTGTAAAATTGGATGAAGATTAAACGATGGAGGAGGAGGACAATCATTCCTTACTGATTCCTGGCGGGCGTTCTCAGTGTCGCTCGGGGCTCCTCCTGGACCCGCCTGGCTCACAATAGGTCCTCCTCAACCTGTCTTCTTACAAAGAACGTCGCTTTTCGCTCGTATGCGTTACTAAGGCCAAACTTTTCGTACTGGAAAATAGAATTGGCTCGCGAAAGTGACGCACTATCCCGTTTTCTGTTTTGGGTCGTCTGGCTTAGTCTGTTAGGTTAGGAGAGGACACTTTAAATTAACCGTTTTCTTGACGTTTTGAAACCTTAAGTGGACAGGCTGCCGCCTCGCGAAAAGGAAAAAAATATCATGGAAGGAACTCAGGACTTGTCTCTTCTGGGGCGTAAAAAGAGGAAGTGTCCAGCGAGGAAATTTATTCCAATCTTGGCTGATGTGAAAATATGGAAATGAACATAATACGAATTCTTACGGAAACCTCTGTCCAGAAAAGCAAGTTGACCGAAGGACTTGTTCGGTCAAATGTTCAGTTTTAGACTGTGTCTGACTGGCATGGCATGACCTGCAATACTAATGTCGTGACAGTCAGTGACTGGGACTGACTGTATATTACCCTTTTTACAATAATGTATATTTTCTTTAATATATGAACAAATTGCAATTTTTACTTTATATTTAACATTTACCAGAATCAATAAATGTCTGTATTTGTGTCACAAGCTTACAGGAAGTCACCTGTGACGTACTGTGAGGTGACATCACTCTGGGTCACAAACTTCGAACTGTATCTTTCTAATATAATATTTTAACATCATCATTAGTAAGCAAGAAGTGCATCATATCAATAAAACCAACCTACCTTGTGTCGCAACTCTTAGTACAATTTATCGCAGTCGGAAACTTTATTCTTAAGGTAAACAAACCATTACAATAATGGCTAGACTAGAGGTGTTTAGCAGGCTAAATCACACACATTTATTTTTGCCATAAAATTAATAAGTATTGGAAAATAAAGTATAGTTTTCAATTAGAGCGACGAGAATGATATCACAATAATTATATCATGATACGAGGATGATAAGAAGACATTATGAAAGGGAACGTATATAGACTTTGAATGTATATGTATATTTGAGTGGGAATTCATACCATGAATTTATACAAATTTGCTCACTTTTAACATTGCATATTAACAAATTCTGTGGCAATCCCGGATCAAAATCACTCAAAACACAGCTCATAATATATACAAGATTCTCAGAGATTGATAAGATAGATAAAGAAAGATAACATTAGGGGCACACGAACGAGGGGACACAGGTGGAAACCGAGTACCCAGATGAGCCACAGGGACGTTAGCAAGAGCTTTTTCAGTGTCAGAGTAGTTAACAAATCGAATTCATTAGGTAGTGATGTGGTGGAAGCAGACTCTATATTCAGTTTCAAATGTAGTTATGAAATACCCCAGTAGGCTTAAGAATCTGTACACCAGTTGATTGACGGATGAAAGGCAAGACCAAAGAGCCGAAGCTCAACCCCCGCAAGCACAAATTGGGGAGTAAATAGATCTAACTATATAGGACTCAAAATGACTTTCAGTAAACCTTCTTTTGGTGACGGTATTTCCTTCATAGTTCAAAATATCTCGCTCGGGATCTCAGCCCATCCTCCTAAGGTTTCTCAACGTCAAGAAAACGGTAAATTTAAAGTGTCCTCCTCTAACCAACCAGAGGACCCAAAACAGAAAACGAGACAGTACGTCACTTTGCGAGCCGCTTCCATTTTCTAGTACAATTTTTGGCCTTAGATAACGCATGCGAGAGAAAAGCGACGTTGTTTGTAAGAGGACAGGTGGCGGGATCTCCCTGCTTTCTCTGCTGACTATTTGTATCAGTCTACCCAGACGACCTCCAGCGCCATTTTCAACATGACTCAGTTTTAAAGTGTGTTTCCTAACAATAAAGTTATCTGGAGAAGTGAAGTGGGCAATAGTGAGTTGAGTGCCTGAAAAATGGAATGATTTAGTTTACTGGAATTTGCCGGCGGCTGATTTGTTCAGCAAAAAAAAAAAAAAGGATATATTCGTTTGTGAATTATTTCTTCCAGGTGTTTTTGTGGACATGAGACCAGGTGATGAGTGAGAGGTGGACTCAAGATGCGTATTCAACATTTTCTTCATACACAGTTAGGCTTACCATGGTCTGCATTTGTAGGCCCAAAATAGTAAGGTAATTATGAGGTGAAAGCCATAAGTCAATTTTACTGAACAGAAAAACGTATGTCCCAATAGTTCACATCCATACAAGCTTAGGCACTGAAGGAGAGCGTCCTGCTCTGAAGCCAAGCTGTCTCATGTAGTCTCTGTGGCTTAATGTGTTATGTGATCCTGGTTCTTAACACTGTTTCAAAGTTGTTGTGATTCAATTTTTTTTCTACCACAGACGTGGCCACACATTTACAATGCTAACCAGCATATATACATTTTCTTCTGTCCTCCATGGACAGGATGAGAGATCTGTTAAACATACAATTCACTGATTTATTGGACAATCAACCACAGAAGGTGATTGTAGTGCTTTTAAAATGCTAATCTGACTAATCTGACCTACAAACATAAATACACAGATTTACGTCTGTCCTACATAAAGTGTTCGAGATGTTTTTTTTACATAGCGTCATTAATGTGCGTTTACAAAGGTTATCGGTTTATATATTTTTTTTTTTGTCTGCCTTACTCTGTCCTTTGTGGAGTGGCGCGATCTTCGCTTTTCTAAGTACATGAGGATAACACCGGTCTCCAGGCGATGCTTTGAGCTTGTGACAGAGGATTTTTGTAATTCCTGATGAATATTGATTTCAGAAATCTAGGCCTGGTGGGTAGTAAATTGGCGCGCTGTATATGACTATTTCGAAGTCCATTTAGGGCGACATTTGATATATGATTCGATGTTGATATCACATTCATAAAGAATTCGTTTGGATTATCGATCTTCAGTGTGCTCGGACGATCGCTGGAAAATGACAAATAATTTATATACGAACACTACGCAAGCTGCTAATGCCTTACCAAGATATATTAACTCTGACAGCATGACACAAGTAAAGTTGTGGATATAGTCAACCAGGGGCTATAGTGGACCTTAATGCAACTACTAGTAGTTACAGCCAGTTGTAAGTGTCGGAATGTATCGACGTTTATTGTTCGGGACCAAAATAGACGACCGTACACTTATATATTGAAGAAAGCGTTAAAAAAGGACTTTTATTAATCTTTTTGGAATGGTTTCCATCTAACATATTCCAGAAACCTGGAAACTACTGCTGATATATAATGGAAATGCATATTTTCTTACCCTAATACCACTTGGGGTGGATGGTAGAGCGATGGTCTCGCTTCATGCAGGTCGGCGTTCAATGACCGTCTAAGTGGTTGGGCACCATTTCTTTCCCCGTCCCATCCCAAATCCTTATCCTGATCCCTTTTAAGTGCTATTGTTATGATCTTAGCCTGCAGGGGAAACGAGTCTCCCCTTGAGAGTTATTCAACAAGACCTGACCTGAATAAGAGGTCACAGAAGTGTGGACATGAAGATACAGATGTAAATAATTGGTTGGATTTGATAGACAATTTAAGAATATGGGCAGTGAATTAGGATATAGTGAAATGGCTGGTTATGAGATTTGGATAATTTGGTGGAGGTGTGACGCTCGCTTGAGAGGAGCTTAAGTCACTTGAGTACCCGACATCGTGAGGGGAAGCTGCGCTCCGTGTGAGCACCTGTCAGAGAGGAACCCCTAGTGATATACCTTCAAGAGAAAGGAAGTGTGCAGACATGCCAGCTGTGGAATCGAGCTGAGAACGTGAGGTCTCAAGTCCTGGACGGCAAGGAGAGTTTGTTAAGCCGCCCAGAGACATTATCGTGGGCCGTGGGAGCGCCCTGATCAGACTATGTCAGAGGGAGAGCGCCTTGCAGGAGACCTTTTTGTGGTTAGTCTGGGGAAAAAGTTGCTGAGAACTTCGAAGCCAGCAGAGAGGGAGTAGTTGATGAGACTCCAAGGTTGTGGAAGGTACTGAGCTCTGTGGAAGAGCAGTCCCTATAGTTGGACCTCAACCTGTGAGAGGAGAAGCAGTGGAGTAGAGTTTACATGCTTTTGTGATACCAGTGGTGAAGCACCATTGTTGATCAAGGAAGACTTCATGGTGTAGCAGCCAAGAAAGCTGTGGAGGACCCTGGTAGAAGTGGGGAAGCACCTTTGTTGTTCAAGGAAGACTTCATGGTGTAGCAGCCTGGAAGAGCTGCGGAGGATCTTGGTAGATAAATCCGGAAGAACCTGAAGATGTCAGGGTAGCGAACTTCCAGATGTGGAAGGGAAGTTCTAGTTGATTACTTGTAGAGAGTTGGTAGAGTGTTTGGTTGTCATTAGAATGCAAGACGCAGTGAAAGGCTAGTGATTGTTTGCCATTTTTGTGCCATGGAGTACTTATACTGAAGTATAGAGTTACAGTCGTAGGCTGGATTACCTGCAGAGACAAACATATGTGTTCTAGGACTGATAGGGTGATCGATTGATCATTGTTGTATATCAAGGAACATTTATACTAATATTATGTTATTGCATTCATATGCTGTTTTCCTTGCACATGTGTATAGATATATATTCTCTTGCTGATAGTGCAACATTGTGTTATAAGACTTGACCTACTTGAGGAGGTTGGTAGTATTAGGTGGTGAATCAGGAGATAGGATACCACTTGATAAGCAGATGATAGAGTTCTGATGGTGTTGGAGTGCAACCTGACTGAAATAGTATAGAGTGTAGGATTCATTATTATTATTATTATATGTGTGTATGTATTGTGTATGTGCTTTGTCCAGTAATGTATTCAAATTTGCTGGTGTTTGCCCTTGTCCTAGTGAGGCTTCCCAGGAAGTAGGAAGGAGGAGAGAGAGAGAGAGAGAGAGAGAGAGAGAGAGAGAGAGAGAGAGAGAGAGAGAGAGAGAGAACCAAGAACCACAACTGTAGACAGGGTAGAACGGAATAATAATAAAACAAAGGGGATTGAGGAGATTATACCACATAAGGAGAGAGTGGGGAGTCACGGCGGTTCGAGTGGGTGTGTACACGTGACAACGAGGCTAGTGTTGGAGCCGCATCCCCTAAACGTGTGACGTTGAGCCCCTCTCCAAGTGCCAGAAGAGCCCAGGGTGATCTCCTGGTAAAAATAAGCACTCTCGGGGTTTTGGGTTGGTTTGTCGCAAAGGAAGGATGAACAACGACAACACGAATCACAATACTACATAGTCTTAATGGCTTGGCTCTTTCCCCCTGATAATTCCCTTCCCTTATCCTAAGACCGAATCGTTTCCATTATTGTCATTGATAGTTAATTGGAATTGATAATTAACATTGTCATATTTAACATTGTACATAGTGGAGAGTTCATCCCATTTTTCCTCACTAACAGATAAAATCAGGGAAATGTTCAGTTACGATCGACACGTTAGTGATAACGTCACTTGGTGCTCTCTTGTGAAGTGAAATACCAGCCGGAGAACACTTGAGTTTACGACTGCGGTAACCGTTGTGCTTATTTGTGCTTCTGTGAGCTGCAGTGAACTGCAGGATGTCACCAGCAGATCTTTCAATCGTAGTTAACTGCTGGCATTGAACTAACTGCTAAAATACAGCTGACTCTTGACAATGAGCCGTTTGAACAAACTGAGTGTGTTTCATGCTCCAAAAGTTTCAAACTCAGAAGCTCACAAAACGTCCAGGGTTACAGGCTGAGAATTTCCAAACTGTTAGTGTTAATGGTTACAACACTTTTAGGACGAAACCCGACTGGATTTCAGATATTTCTGAATGAATTTGAAATTTGAATTTGAATTTTCTGGATTTGGAAAAGGACTGGAAGCTTGTGAGAGATCCTTATGCTCCAGAGCTCAAGGCTACGAGCGTTGCAGACTCAGAATCTTCAAGACAGACAGCATTACAGGCTGAGAGTGCAATGATTGACAGCGTTACTGGTTGCAAGAGTTTCTGATTGAGAGGTTCCAAACTGTAAGTGTTGCCTGAAAACGAATGTTCAAGAGTGTAAGTGCTCCACGCAGTAAGTGTTCCATGTTGCCCGTGTTTCAAGCAGCAAGTGTTCCGGGCTCCGTGTCTTCCAGACTCCAAGGATTCCCATGCTATGAGTGGGCCAAAATGTGAGTGTTTTGGCCAGTGAGTAACCATGAGTTTGAGTGCTCCAGGGTGAGAACTTTCCAGGCTGTGGGTGCCCCAGGCTGTGGGTGTCCCAGGCTGTGGGTGCCCCAGGTTGTGGGTGCCCCAGGTTGTGGGTGTCCCAGGCTGTGAGTGTCCCAGGCTGTGGGTGTCCCAGGCTGTGAGTGTCCCAGGCTGTGGGTGTCCCAGGCTGTGAGTGTCCCAGGCTGTGGTGTCCCAGGCTGTGGGTGTCCCAGGCTGTGGGTGTCCCAGGCTGTGGGTGTCCCCGGCTGTGAGTGTCCCAGGCTGTGGGTGTCCCAGGCTGTGGGTGTCCCAGGCTGTGGGTGTTCCCGGCTGTGGGTGTCCCAGGCTGTGGGTGTCCCAGGCTGTGGGTGTCCCAGGCTGTGGGTGTTCCAGGCTGTGGGTGTCCCAGGCTGTGAGTGCCCCAGGCTGTGGGTGTCCCAGGCTGTGAGTGTCCCAGGCTGTGAGTGCCCCAGGCTGTGGGTGTCCCAGGCTGTGGGTGTTCCCGGCTGTGGGTGTTCCAGGCTGTGAGTGTCCCAGGCTGTGGGTGTCCCAGGCTGTGGGTGTCCCAGGCTGTGGGTGTTCCCGGCTGTGGGTGTCCCAGGCTGTGGGTGTCCCAGGCTGTGGGTGTCCCAGGCTGTGAGTGTCCCAGGCTGTGGGTGTCCCAGGCTGTGGGTGTCCCAGGCTGTGAGTGTCCCAGGCCGTCGGTGTCCCAGGCTGTGAGTGTCCCAGGCTGTGGGTGTCCCAGGCTGTGGGTGTCCCAGGCTGTGGGTGTCCCAGGCTGTGGGTGTCCCAGGCTGTGGGTGTCCCAGGCTGTGGGTGTTCCCGGCTGTGGGTGTCCCAGGCTGTGGTGTCCCAGGCTGTGGGTGTCCCAGGCTGTGAGTGTCCCAGGCTGTGGGTGTCCCAGGCTGTGGGTGTCCCAGGCTGTGGGTGTCCCAGGCTGTGGGTGTCCCAGGCTGTGGGTGTCCCAGGCTGTGAGTGTCCCAGGCTGTGGGTGTCCCAGGCTGTGAGTGTCCCAGGCTGTGGGTGTCCCAGGCTGTGGGTGTCCCAGGCTGTGGGTGTTCCCGGCTGTGAGTGTCCCAGGCTGTGGGTGTCCCAGGCTGTGGGTGTCCCAGGCTGTGGGTGTCCCAGGCTGTGGGTGTCCCAGGCTGTGGGTGTCCCGGGTGCCCCAGGCTGTGAGTGCCCCAGGCTGTGAGTGCCCCAGGCTGTGAGTGCCCCAGGCTGTGAGTGCCCCAGGCTGTGAGTGCCCCAGGCTGTGAGTGCACCAGGCTGTGAGTGTCCCAGGCTGTGAGTGCCCCAGGCTGTGAGTGCCCAGGCTGTGGGTGCCCCAGGCTGTGAGTGCCCAGGCTGTGAGTGCCCCAGGCTGTGAGTGCCCCAGGCTGTGGGTGCCCCAGGCTGTGAGTGCCCCAGGCTGTGAGTGTTCCCGGCTGTGGGTGCCCCAGGCTGTGAGTGCCCCAGGCTGTGAGTGCCCCAGGCTGTGAGTGCCCCAGGCTGTGAGTGCCCCAGGCTGTGAGTGCCCCAAGCTGTGAGTGCCCCAGGCTGTGGGTGTTCCCGGCTGTGAGTGCCCCAGGCTGTGAGTGCCCCAGGCTGTGAGTGCCCCAGGCTGTGAGTGCCCCAGGCTGTGAGTGCACCAGGCTGTGAGTGCCCCAGGCTGTGAGTGCTCCAGGCTGTGAGTGCCCCAGGCTGTGGGTGCCCCAGGCTGTGGGTGTTCCCGGCTGTGGGTGTTCCCGGCTGTGAGTGTCCCAGGCTGTGAGTGCCCAGGCTGTGAGTGCCCCAGGCTGTGAGTGCCCCAGGCTGTGGGTGTTCCCGGCTGTGAGTGTTCCAGGCTGTGGGTGTTCCCGGCTGTGAGTGCCCCAGGCTGTGAGTGTTCCAGGCTGTGAGTGTTCCCGGCTGTGGGTGTTCCCGGCTGTGAGTGCCCCAGGCTGTGGGTGTTCCCGGCTGTGAGGTGTTCCCGGCTGTGAGTGTCCAGGCTGTGGGTGTTCCCGGCTGTGAGGTTCCCGGCTGTGAGTTTCCAGGCTGTGAGTGTTCCCGCTGTGAGTGTGTTCCCCAGGCTGTGAGTGCCCCAGGCTGTGAGTGCCCCAGGCTGTGAGTGCCCCAGGCTGTGGGTGTTCCCGGCTGTGGGTGTTCCAGGCTGTGGGTGTTCCCGGCTGTGAGTGCCCCAGGCTGTGAGTGTTCCAGGCTGTGAGTGTTCCCGGCTGTGGTGTTCCCGGCTGTGAGTGCCCAGGCTGTGGGTGTTCCCGCTGTGAGTTTTCCCGGCTGTGAGTGTCCAGGCTGTGGGTGTTCCGGCTGTGAGTGTTCCCGGCTGTGAGTGTTCCAGGCTGTGAGTGTTCCCGGCTGTGAGTGTTCCAGCTGTGGGTGCCCCAGGCTGTGAGTGTCCCAGGCTGTGAGTGTCCCTTGCTGTGAGTGCCCCAGGCGTGAGTGTCCCTGGCTGTGAGTGCCCCAGGCTGTGAGTGTCCCAGGCTGTGAGTGTCCAGGCTTGTGGTGTTCCGGCTGTGAGTGCCCCAGGCTGTGAGTGCCCCAGGCTGTGGGTGTCCCGGCTGTGAGTGTCCCAGGCTGTGAGTGTCCCCAGGCTGTGAGTGTCCCAGGCTGTGAGTGTCCCTTGCTGGTGAGTGCCCCAGGCTGTGAGTGTCCCCTGGCTGTGAGTGCCCCAGGCTGTGAGTGCCCCAGGCTGTGAGTGCCCCAGGCTGTGAGTTCCCCAGGCTGTGGGTGTTCCCGGCTGTGAGTGTCCCAGGCTGTGAGTGTCCCAGGCTGTGGATGCCCCAGGCTGTGAGTGCCCCAGGCTGTGAGTGTCCCAGGCTGTGAGTGCCCCAGCTGTGAGTTCCCCAGGCTGTGGGTGTTCCCGGCTGTGAGTGTCCCAGGCTGTGAGTGTCCCGGCTGTGAGTGTCCCAGGCTGTGAGTGTCCCAGGCTGTGGGTGCCCCAGGCTGTGAGTGCCCCAGGCTGTGAGTGCCCAGGCTGTGGGTGCCCCAGGCTGTGAGTGTCCCAGGCTGTGAGTGCCCCAGGCTGTGGGTGTCCCAGGCTGTGGGTGTCCCAGGCTGTGAGTGCCCCAGGCTGTACTCACCTAGTTGTGCTTGCGGGGGTTGAGCTCTGGCTCTTTGGTCCCGCCTCTCAACCGTCAATCAACAGGTGTACAGATTCCTGAGCCTATTGGGCTCTATCATATCTATAATTGAAACTGTGTATGGAGTCAGCCTCCACCACATTACTTCCTAATGCATTCCATTTTTTAACTGCTCTGACACTGAAAAAAATGTAATGTCTCTAGGGGCTCATTTGGTTACTCAGTTTCCACCTGTGTCCCCTGTGTTAAATAAACTGTTTTTATCTACCCCTATCAATTCCTCTGGGAATCTTGTATGTGGTGATCACGTCTACGCTATCTCTTCTGTTTTCCTGTAACGTGAGGATTAGTTCCAGGAGTCTTTTCTCATTGCTCATACCCCTCAGTTCGTGTACTAGTCTGATGGAATACCTCTGAACATTCTCCAATTTAAATTTGTGCTTGACGAGATATGGACTCCATGCTGGAGCTGCATACTCCATGATTGGTCTGACATATGTGACATACAATGATTTCTTACCGAAGTTTCTAAATCCCGTTCATATGTTGGCCAACCTGGCAAATGCCGCTGATGTTATCCTCTTGATATGGGCTTCAGGGACAGGTCTGGCGTGATATCAACCCCCAGATCATTCTCACACTCCATTCCTGAAGAATTTCGTCTCCCAAATGATACCTTGTGGCCTCCTGCTCCCTACACCTATCTTCATTGTATTACATTTGATTGGGTTACATTCTAACACCCATTTGTTGGACGATTCCTTCAGTTTTTCCAAGTCTTCTTGAAGCCTCAAGCTGTCCTCCTCTGTCTTAATCCTTTCCAAAATTTTAGCATCTTCAGCAAACGTTGAGAGGAATAAATCTATATCCCCTGGAAGATTATTTACGTATATCAGAAACAAGATAGGTCCGAGTACAGAGCCCTGTGGGACTCCACTGATGACTTCCCGCCAATCCGAGGTCTCACCCCTCACCGTAACTCTCGTCTTCCCACTGCTTAGGTTCTCCCTTATCCACTGGAGCACCTTAACAGTTACTGTGAGTGCTCGAGATTGTGCAGTGCTCCAATCTGAGAATGTTTCAAGCTGAGATTGTTCCAGGCTGTAATTGTTCCAGGCTGTGATTGTTCCGGGCTGTGATTGTTCCGGGCTGTGATTGTTCCGGGCTGTGATTGTTCCAGGCTGTGATTGTTCTGGATTGTGATTGTTCCAGGCTGTGGTTGTTCCGGGCTGCACTTACCTATTTGTGCTTGCGGGGGTTGAGCTGTGGCTCTTTGGTCCCGCCTCTCAACTGTCAATCAACTGGTGTACAGATTCCTGAGCCTACTGGGCTCTATCATATCTACATTTGAAACTGTGTATGGAGTCAGCCTCCACCACATCGCTTCCTAATGCATTCCATTTATTAACTACTCTGACACTGAAAAAAATCTTTCTTACGTCTCTGTGGCTCATCTGGGTACTAAGTTTCCACCTGTGTCCCCTTGTTCGTGTTCCACCCGCGCTGGGGTGTGTTCCGGGCTGTGATTGTTCTGGGCTGTGATTGTTCTGGGCTGTGATTGTTCCGGGCTGTGATTGTTCTGGGCTGTGATTGTTCCGGGCTGTGATTGTTCCGGGCTGTGATTGTTCTGGCTGTGATTGTTCCGGGCTGTGATTGTTCCGGGCTGTGATTGTTCCGGGCTGTGATTGTTCCGGGCTGTGATTGTTCCGGGCTGTGATTGTCCGGGCTGTGATTGTTCCGGGCTGTGATTGTTCCGGGCTGTGATTGTTCCAGGCTGTGGTTGTTCCAGGCTGTGATTGTTCCGGGCTGTGATTGTTCCGGGCTGTGATTGTTCCGGGCTGTGATTGTTCCAGGCTGTGGTTGTTCCAGGCTGTGAGAATACCAGACTGTGAGTGTTGTAGGGAGAGGATGTTAGAAGAGGGTGGTACAAGGGTACGAGAGTTTTAAGATAATGTGTTCCATTCATCCTTCCTGGATGTGTGTTTAAGGCTGCGAATGGTCCGTTTGTGTTCCAGGATTCACTTGTCCCGGGCGTCAGTGTTCCAGGTTGCTTCTGTTCCATGATGGAAGTCTTTCAAGTTGCAAGTGTTCCATGTCACACATGTTCCAGGCTGCAGGTTTATACATGCTCCATGTGGTACAGACTGCAATGTTCCAAGCTACTTTCCTTTTGTTAAATACTGCCCCACAAGAAACAGGTTCCTTCCTAAATTTCAGAATAGGAAAAATGTTTTTGACTGTGTTCAAGTTTTAGTGTTTCTGAATTATGTCCGTTTTATGTGTGTTTTGATCTGGAAGGGAAGGGAACTATCGTGAGAAAGCGTCAAGCCATAACGACTATATAGCAGTGGGAAGGGGTCAGGATTGGGATTTGGGATGAGACGGGAGGAAAGGAATGGTGCCCAACCACTTGGACGGTCGGGGTGTGTGTGGTTTAAGTGTGCTCTGATCTGGAGTGTGTACTATTGTGGAGTTTCTGCACATGTAGACAATGTAACTGTGTAGACCCTGTACATTTTTTTTAGTTCGAGTTTATATGATTCGCAAACTGCAGCAATAACCAAGTTAAAATGGTGGCTAAATTCACTTCAAGTTTGCCCGTAGAAGGAACGTCTAAATGCTTTATGAACATTATCGGCATCGCTGAAAACTTTTCAGCGCCAGGATTCAACAAAGCATTTATGGAAGCCCCAGTGAACCTGTATATCTGTTCTCAATCTTTGCCGTTGTACACGTATTAAACAGTTTACGGAAGATCGAAACTTCCCATTCACAAACAGACGATAAGTTACAATAACGTGGCTAAATATATGATGACCAGAAGATGGGGAGATGATGACACCGTTTCGCTCCGTTCTGGACCATTATCAGTCGTTTAATAGAGAGCTGTTGTTGTAGATTCAGCTTCTCGGAGCAAAATTTTCAAGTAGCTTTAGTGAGTTCCAAGGGGTATTAGTGAGAGTTTTGAGTTCAGATATGAAGGGAAGGCAGAGCACAGTGCTAGTTGTGTTGGAAACAGGTTTGGGATGAAAGAAATTTATTTTAGCTTGAGAAAAGGCACAGTTGATAAAATGTAAAGGGTACCAAGGCGAGAGAAAGATTTGTAAATCAAGAAAATTTCAGAATCAAGAAACTGAGGATCGCTGATACGTAGAGCGCGAAGGAAGAGAGAGAGACAAGGATACTTTTCTTAACAGGAGGATGGTAGGAAAAGAAGTGAATGTACATGCCACTATGCATGGGTTTGCGGGCGACAGAGAAAGAGAACCCGGACACAAAGCTGTGAACGTGAACGTCAAGAAAGGAAGGAGGGAATTAGATTCCCATTCAACTTTGAAATGAATAGGAGCCAGATTGTTAAGAGAGGAGATGAAAGGCTGGAAACGACTAAGTCATGAATCCATAGAGCAGAAATAGCATCAACATAGTGAAGCCAGAGTGAGGGACGAGTATCAATAGAAGGAAGGACAGTTTCAAAGTACTCCATACAGAGAGTGGCAAGAACAGGAGAAAGAGAGAAACCGACAGCGACACCATAATGAAAGTTTGAGAGAAGTATTTACCATTTAAAAAGGAAGGAGTCATAGTCAACACAGAGTCTGATGAGTTCGAGGAAAATGTCGGTGGGAAGTGGGAGATGACGGCCATCAGTCGCCTTCTGACTAAGGAAAGAGGGAACGTCATCAAGAGGAACATTTGTAAAAAGATCATCCATATCAGGACTGAGCATCCTAGACTGGCTGCAGGCGCAGTTTTTCAATGATGTGCTGAGAGTGACGAAGGCGGGCAGGAGAAAAACTCCCAAGATAAAGAGTGAGAGTTTTGACAAGCCAGGAGGCAAGTGGCTTGCCAAAACCACTTAAGCCTTCTTAAGCCACACAAATAAGCCACACACATACGTTGTTTAATAGTTGTAAACAAAGCCGCCAAAGACTGAAACAAGGTGTACAGGTTCGTAAGATCTTGTGTGTTCGTAAGTATTTGATGAATGCAGGTCCTGGAATTTTATGTGACTTAAGACTCCTGAGACCGTTCAGAAAATTACTGCTTTAAGGCTCTTGAAAAATCAGAGTCTGCTGTTGAGAGTTTAAAGAATCATTACGATTCGTCATTTGTGATGTTTAATTTTTGTAACGATGTTTTTGCTGATTATTCTGTCATTCAGAACGTTAAGAAAAAAATTACCAAAATTTGAAGTGCGGTAATTTGTGATTTCCTGTCATTTCACAACACAATTTTTTACATTAATTTTTCAGAACCATCAATTTGATAGATGGAGAATGAGAGAGAGAGAGAGAGAGAGAGAGAGAGAGAGAGAGAGAGAGAGAGAAAGAATGAGAGGGAGGAGGAGAGAGCGAGAACACACACGGATGGGGGATGCTGACGGGGCCGAGTGAACAGCGCTTGGGATTCGTAGTCCTAAGGGTTCAGGGTTCGATTCCCGGCGGAAGCGGAAACAAATGGGCAGAGTTTCTTTCACCCTGATGCACCTATTCACATAGCAATAAATAGGTACCTGGGAGTTAGACAACTGTTACGGGCTGCTTCCTGGGGTGTGTGTGTGTGTGTGGTGTGTGGTGTGTGAATTTTTTTTATTACGATTATGATAATAAAATATTATAATTTTATTATAATTATTATTCACTTTTATTATTATGATGTAGTGACACGTGATTGAGGAGGAGGGCCCAAGAGCCAGAGCTCAACCCCCGCAAGCACATCTAGGTGAGTACACACATAGAGCAGACAGAAAGCAATTTAGATGACTGGAAAATATCTATTAATCTGTGATGAACTGAACATCCTGTGGGTTGAAGGGTTGACTCTCCAGAAGCCACGGGGTCTCACTGACCCCCGTGGGAAGGGGCCGCTAGACACACACAAACATGGAGCACACCGTACGTTATAGACGCCAGGGAGCTGCGTCCCCTGGCGTGAAGCTCACCCTCGCTCCCATCCTGAGTATGTGTCGCGCTCTTCCATGTCCGGGCTCGAGAGCTCTTCGATGTCCGGGCTCGAAAACTCTTCGATGTCAGAGCTCTTCGATGTCCGGGCTCTTCGATGTCCGGGCTCGAGAGCTCTTCGATGTCCGGGCTCGAAAGCTGTTCGATGTCCGGGCTCGAGAGCTCTTCGATGTCCGGGCTCGAGAGCTCTTTGATGTCCGGGCTCGAGAGCTCTTCGATGTTCGGGCTCTTCGATGTCCGGGCTCGAGAACTCTTCGATGTCAGAGCTCTTCGATGTCAGAGCTCTTCGATGTCCGGGCTGTTCGATGTCCGGGCTCTTCGATGTCCGGGCTCGAAAGCTGTTCGATGTCGAGGCTCTTCGATGTCCGGGCTCAAAAGCTCTTCGTTGACCGGGCTCTTCGATGGCCGGCTCTTTGTTGCTCGGCCTCCCTTCAGGAATCCCAGTTCTGAACACGCTGGAANACAAGCATCAACACAGCAACAAGCATCAACACAGCAACAAGCATCAACACAGCAACAAGCACCAACAAGCACACACACGCAACAAGTACCAACAAGCATCAACACAGCAACAAGCACCAACAAGCATCAACACAGCAACAAGCACCAACAAGCATCAACACAGCAACAAGCACCAACACAGCAACAAGCATCAACACAACAAGCATCAACACAGCAACAAGCACCAACAAGCATCAACACAGCAACAAGCATCAACACAGCAACAAGCACCAACAAGCAACTCAGCAACAAGCACCAACAAGCATCAACACAGCAACAAGCACCAACAAGCATCAACAGCAACAAGTACCAACAAGCATCAAACAGCAACAAGCACCAACACAGCAACAAGCATCAACACAACAAGCATCAACACAGCAACAAGCACCAACAAGCATCAAACAGCAACAAGCACCACAGCTCAACACAGCAACAAGCATCAACACAGCAACAAGCACCAACAAGCATCAACACAGCAACAAGCATCAACACAAGCAACAAGCATCAACACACAGCAACAAGCATCAACACAGCATCAACACAGCAACAAGCATCAACACAGCAACAAGCACAACACAGCAACAAGCATCAACACAGCAACAAGCATCAACACAGCAACAAGCATCAACACAGCAATAAGCATCAACACAGCAACAAGCATCAACACAGCAACAAGCATCAACACAGAAACAAGCACCAACAAGCATCAACACAGCAACAAGCATCAACAAGCATCAACACAGCAACAAGCATCAACACAGCAACAAGCATCAACACAGCAACAAGCATCAACACAGCAACAAGCATCAACACAGCAACAAGCACCAAAAAGCATCAACACAGCAACAAGCATCAACACAGCAACAAGCATCAAACACAACAAGCATCAACACAGCAGCAAGCATCAACACAGCAACAAGCATCAACACAGCAACAAGCATCAACACACAACAAGCACCAAAAGCATCAACTCAGCAACAAGCACCAACAAGCATCAACACAGCAACAAGCACCAACAAGCATCAACACAGCAACAAGCATCAACACAGCAACAAGCAGCAACCAACAAGCATCAACACATTAACAAGTACCAACAAGCATCAACACAGCAACAAGCGCCAACAAACATCAATACAGCAGCAATCATCAACAAGCATCAACAAGCATCAACACAGCAACAATCATCAACACAGCATCAATCATCAACACAGCAACAAGCATCAACACAGCAACAAGCATCAACACAGCAACAAGCATCAACACAGCAACAATCATCAACAAGCATCAACACAGCAAAACACCAATGCTCTATATTACATAAACACTAGTAATAATATAATTATATACATAAATTAAATGCACTCATGTGCTTGGAAACAATAGATTACAGATGCGGAGATGAATGGAGAATACAGGGAGCTATTTGAATAGAACATTAAAGATTTCAAATGGCTTCACACTGAGAGACAGATCTGACACAGAAGCAATATATGTCAGAGAAAATATAAAATGAAGTTTGAAACAGGTAATTACAAACTAAGGCACACACTGAAACTTTTTTGGATAAAATTAAACGAAAATAGATGTAATCCAGTAATTGGAGTTGCATATAGGCCATTAAATCTCAACAGTATGAAGGGAATGAATATCCGGGAAGAAATATCTTAGTCATCTAGGACTGAAAATGTTTGTGGTTTAAATTTTGTTAAATTTTACCCGAGGGGCGAGTTTATTGGACAGCGCCAGTCATCCTGTGAGTGGACACACCGCCATAGTGACAGTATTGGGCAGCGCCAGTCATCCTGTGGGGGACACACCGCCATAGTGACAGTATTGGGCAGCGCCACTCATCCTGTGGGCGGACACACCGCCATAGTGACAGTATTGGGCAGCGCCACTCATCCTGTGAGTGGACACACCGCCATAGTGACAGTATTGGGCAGCGCCACTCATCCTGTGAGTGGACACACCGCCATAGTGACAGTATTGGGCAGCGCCACTCATCCTGTGAGTGGACACACCGCCATAGTGACAGTATTGGGCAGCGCCACTCATCCTGTGAGTGGACACACCGCCATAGTGACAGTATTGGGCAGCGCCACTCATCCTGTGAGTGGACACACCGCCATAGTGACAGTATTGGGCAGCGCCAGTCATCCTGTGAGTGGACACACCGCCATAGTGACAGTATTGGGCAGCGCCACTCATCCTGTGAGTGGACACACCGCCATAGTGACAGTATTGGGCAGCGCCACTCATCCTGTGAGTGGACACACCACCATAGTGACAGTATTGGGCAGCGCCACTCATCTTGTGAGTGGACACACCACCATAGTGACAGTATTGGGCAGCGCCACTCATCTTGTGGGTGGACACACCACCATAGTGACAGTGTTGGGCAGCCCCACTCATCTTGTGGTGGACACACCGCCATAGTGACAGTGTTGGGCAGCGTCACTCATCTTGTGGGTGGACACACCACCATAGTGACAGTGTTGGGCAGCGCCACTCATCCTGTGAGTGGACACACCGCCATAGTGACAGTATTGGGCAGCGCCACTCATCCTGTGAGTGGACACACCACCATAGTGACAGTGTTGGGCAGCGCCACTCATCCTGTGAGTGGACACACCGCCATAGTGACAGTATTGGGCAGCGCCACTCATCCTGTGAGTGGACACACCACCATAGTGACAGTATTGGGCAGCGCCACTCATCTTGTGAGTGGACACACCACCATAGTGACAGTATTGGGCAGCGCCACTCATCCTGTGAGTTGACACACCGCCATAGTGACAGTATTGGGCAGCGCCACTCATCCTGTGAGTGGACACACCGCCATAGTGACAGTATTGGGCAGCGCCACTCATCTTGTGAGTGGACACACCGCCATAGCAGCATGTACAACACTCCCAATAGGAAGAAAACCGCTGGGTTGTTCATCCTGTCACTTGTACCCAGACACAGCTGGGACTTGCTTAACTGTCTCAAGTGAACAGCTCCTCAAACAAGAAGATTAATATCTGTCAACCCTTAAAAGCTTTTTAATTACTTAAATGTTAGAATAATAAACTGCACGAATAAATCAGTGAATGCTGAGACAAGACTTTTTTGTTATTAGTTAATTTCTTTCTTAAAGAACATATTATGGGACCAAAAAGTAAATAATATTTAAGACTAAATGTTGGCCAACAGAGCAGCACTAACATGGAAACACAGATTCAGGTGTTGAAAAGCAATCACAGGAAAACCATTTTTAACATGGCATAAAAAAGGTGTTTTGGATCCATATTAATGCAATGTTGATTTTGAAACCTTCAGGAATGATTGAACATGAACAATGGCAGTGCTTGGGATGACACGACTCCTAGCGCGGGTCTTGATGTATATTATAATGAATTTGCAAAATTATTTTTAGTGCCTAGGAATGTAGCATACCATATTCCAAGGCTTAAAGTCTAGGGATGTAGCATACATATTCCAAGGCTTAAAGTCTAGGAATGTAGTATACCATATAATAAATTAGGTAAAAAAAATTGGTTAACCATGGAACTAAAGAAAATGATGGGGGGGGGGAGCTATATAGAAATGAGTTCCTTTCCAGAACTATTAAAAAGAAATAAGAATCCTGAAGGATTCTTTCAGATGTATCAAAGAAAAGCGAGAAGACTGGGCCGTTGGGAAATTAGACAAGACAGTTAAGTGACAGCTACAAAGAAATGGTGGAAGTCTGAATCAGTATTTTGTCCCTGTATTTACCAGGGAAGAACTTGATATTATATCTGCAGCTGAACAAATCTATGTAGGATGTGAACAAGACAAAATGGCTAGTTAAGCTGTTACTAACTAGGAAGTTACTAACCAAGTAGAGAAATGTTACTAACCAAGTAGAGAAATGTAAGCACTCAGGCTATTTTAAAAAATTAGGGAAGCGTTTAGTGAGTCCTTGTCATGGTAATAAATAAATCACTGAAGTCGAGCAAGTTCCGAGATCTTGGAGAGTTGCAAATATTAAGCCGATTTTTAGAATAAACATATATATATGGTTGAAGTGTTTATAACTACAACAACTATTGTAGGAAAATCCTTGAAGCGATAATCGGCAAAACCATTCCAAAACATATTGAAAAACATGGAAAAAAAACTGGATTTACCTAAAGACCCTTAGTATTTAGCAAATATACTTTCATTTTGATGGATATAATTCAACACGTTGATATCAGAGAGGATTGTGACATTCTAAACTTTAACTTTAGCAACAGCCTCAAGCAATACGCATTACAACGTTACAGACCAACTGTAATGCTGATGTTTTTTGTATTATCAGGGAAAAGCACAAGCCATTACGATTTTATAACACTTGGAAGGTATCGAGATAAGGATTTGGGATGGGACGGAGGAAAGGAATGGTGCCCAACCACTTGGACGGTCGGGGAATGAACGTCGACCTGCATGAAGCGAGACCGTCGCCCTACCGTCTAGCCCAAGTGGTGAGACAGAGAATGAGAGACTAGAAATCCTAAGTTGTATGAGGTCTGATTATTTCAAAGAAAACAGAGTTTCGACGAAGTTAAGTAAGAGGGGGAACTGCTGTAAATAGAGAAAACCGTGGCTGTCATGGGACTCCTGTAGGTCCCATATATATATATAATATATATATATAATAAATATATATATATATATATATATATATAATATATTGTATGTATGTATGTATGTATGTATGTATGTATTGATTTAAACACAAGAAGTCTCCAACTTGCTACAAGATGATATAATGGCATTTTAAAATGAATGAAAGAGTGACAGATGCATTTTTTACGCAGAAAACAATTGCGTTCTGAGTTTAAATAACAGTAAGGTGATGGCAGCCGTATTTAGAGGGTGCTCCTGTTGGAGAGTGCGCCTTACCCCAGCTGGTGGAGGAGATGTGCCCCTCTTTAAGGACACCTCGCTATACTGCTACACTAAAATAATAGGTAACTTTTCTTAACCAGCGTTTGGCACCATAATTGGACACCATGAACTTAATCCCGAAGTAATCCTTCGTTACTGTCACTGTGCACCAGTTAGTGATCCTCCGCTCCTGTTACATCCCAAAGTAACTGAGTCTCCCTTTCCATGATCTCCCTTCTGTAAGTATGTCTTCCCTCTCTTCACCAGCCCTCAGTAAGGAACACTCCCTCTCTTCTCTTGCATGCACCTCTATACAAATACACACTAAGAATTGAAATCGAAGCAATTAATTTATTTTGAAAACTTTATTTTTAACTTTTGTAAAGAACGGTGGCAATATTTTATCGGAAATAGGGTTGCAAGCGTGTGAAAGATTCCACTTAGATGGGGAATGAAAAACATCTTGGATAAACATTTCAGGATGAATTGGAAGAGATAAGTTTACTCTGCATTTGCTTATTCTAATACCATTAATATGTAAACTTCCCCCCCCCCATGCATGCCTCCAGAAGACCCACTCCTGCGGTTATTGCCCCTCCCACTACCCCATGCACGCCACCAGAAGACCCACTCCTGTGGTCTCTCCCATTCTCCCATGCATGCCTTCAGAACCACTACTCCAGCAGTCATTGCCCCTCCCACTCTCCCATGCTCTCCTCCAGAACACCCACTCCAGCGGCCTCTGCCCCTTCCACTTTCCCATGCACCCCTCCAGCGGTCATTGCCCCTCCCACTCTCCCTACCAGGCCCCCCCCCCCACGCCCCACGCAGCTGGGTTGATGGACACGACAGGAGTGTGGGAAGGGGAACTTGTGTAAAATTGGATGAAGATTAAACGATGGAGGAGGAGGACAATCATTCCTTACTGATTCCTGGCGGGCGTTCTCAGTGTCGCTCGGGGCTCCTCCTGGACCCGCCTGGCTCACAATAGGTCCTCCTCAACCTGTCTTCTTACAAAGAACGTCGCTTTTCGCTCGTATGCGTTACTAAGGCCAAACTTTTCGTACTGGAAAATAGAATTGGCTCGCGAAAGTGACGCACTATCCCGTTTTCTGTTTTGGGTCGTCTGGCTTAGTCTGTTAGGTTAGGAGAGGACACTTTAAATTAACCGTTTTCTTGACGTTTTGAAACCTTAAGTGGACAGGCTGCCGCCTCGCGAAAAGGAAAAAAATATCATGGAAGGAACTCAGGACTTGTCTCTTCTGGGGCGTAAAAGAGGAAGTGTCCAGCGAGGAAATTTATTCCAATCTTGGCTGATGTGAAAATATGGAAATGAACATAATACGAATTCTTACGGAAACCTCTGTCCAGAAAAGCAAGTTGACCGAAGGACTTGTTCGGTCAAATGTTCAGTTTTAGACTGTGTCTGACTGGCATGGCATGACCTGCAATACTAATGTCGTGACAGTCAGTGACTGGCTGACTGACTGTATATTACCCTTTTTACAATAATGTTATATTTCTTTAATATTATGAACAAATTGCAATTTTTACTTTATATTTAACATTTACCAGAATTCAATAAATGTCTGTATTTGTGTCACAAGCTTACAGGAAGTCACCTGTGACGTACTGTGAGGTGACATCACTCTGGGTCACAAACTTCGAACTGTATCTTTCTAATATAATATGTATTAACATCATCATTAGTAAAGCAAGAAGTGCATCGTATCAATAAAACCAACCTACCTTGTGTCGCAACTCTTAGTACAATTTATCGCAGTCGGAAACTTTATTCTTAAGGTAAACAAACCATTACAATAATGGCTAGACTAGAGGTGTTTAGCAGGCTAAATCACACACATTTATTTTTGCCATAAAATTAATAAGTATTGGAAAATAAAGTATAGTTTTCAATTAGAGCGACGAGAATGATATCACAATAATTTATATCATGATACGAGGATGATGAGAAGACATTATGAATGGGAACGTATATAAACTTTGAATGTATATGTATATTTGAGTGGGAATTCATTCCATGAATTTATACAAATTTGCTCACTTTTAACATTGCATATTAACAAATTCTGTGGCAATCCCGGATCAAAATCACTCAAAACACAGCTCATAATATATACAAGATTCTCAGAGATTGATAAGATAGATAAAGAAAGATTAACATTAGGGGCACACGAACGAGGGGACACAGGTGGAAACCGAGTACCCAGATGAGCCACAGGGACGTTAGCAAGAGCTTTTTCAGTGTCAGAGTAGTTAACAAATCGAATTCATTAGGTAGTGATGTGGTGGAAGCAGACTCTATATTCAGTTTCAAATGTAGTTATGAAATACCCCAGTAGGCTTAAGAATCTGTACACCAGTTGATTGACGGATGAAAGGCAAGACCAAAGAGCCGAAGCTCAACCCCCGCAAGCACAAATTGGGGAGTAAATAGATCTAACTATAATAGGACTCAAAATGACTTTCAGTAAACCTTCTTTTGGTGACGGTATTTCCTTCATAGTTCAAAATATCTCGCTCGGGATCTCAGCCCATCCTCCTAAGGTTTCTCAACGTCAAGAAAACGGTAAATTTAAAGTGTCCTCCTCTAACCAACCAGAGGACCCAAAACAGAAAACGAGACAGTACGTCACTTTTGCGAGCCGCTTCCATTTTCTAGTACAATTTTTGGCCTTAGATAACGCATGCGAGAGAAAAGCGACGTTGTTTGTAAGAGGACAGGTGGCGGGATCTCCCTGCTTTCTCTGCTGACTATTTGTATCAGTCTACCCAGACGACCTCCAGCGCCATTTTCAACATGACTCAGTTTTAAAGTGTGTTTCCTAACAATAAAGTTATCTGGAGAAGTGAAGTGGGCAATAGTGAGTTGAGTGCCTGAAAAATGGAATGATTTAGTTTACTGGATATTTGCCGGACGGCTGATTTGTTTCAGCAAAAAAAAAAGGATATCATTCGTTTGTGAATTATTTCTCCAGGTTTTTTTTTTTTTTTTTTTACCCAACCACTTGGGCTGGACGGTAGAGCGACGGTCTCGCTTCATGCAGGTCGGCGTTCAATCCCCGACCATCCAAGAGGTTGGGCACCATTCCTTTCCCCTCGTCCCATCCCAAATCCTTATCCTGACCCCTTCCAAGTGCCATATAGTCGTAATGACTTGGTGCTTTCCTCCTGATAGTTCCCTTCCCTTCCAGGTGTTTTTGTGGACATGAGACCAGGTGATGAGTGAGAGGTTGGACTCAAGATGCGTATTCAACATTTTCTTCATACACAGTTAGGCTTACCATGGTCTGCATTTGTAGGCCCAAAATAGTAAGGTAATTATGAGGTGAAAGCCATAAGTCAATTTTACTGAACAGAAAAACGTATGTCCCAATAGTTCACATCCATACAAGCTTAGGCACTGAAGGAGAGCGTCCTGCTCTGAAGCCAAGCTGTCTCATGTAGTCTCTGTGGCTTAATGTGTTATGTGATCCTGGTTCTTAACACTGTTTCAAAGTTGTTGTGATTCAATTTTTTTTCTACCACAAACGTGGCCACACATTTACAACGCTAACCAGCATATATACATTTTCTTCTGTCCTCCATGGACAGGGTGAGAGATCTGTTAAACATACAATTCACTGATTTATTGGACAATCAACCACAGAAGGTGATTGTAGTGCTTTTAAAATAATAATCTGACTAATCTGACCTACAAACATAAATACACAGATTTACGTCTGTCCTACATAAAGTGTTCGAGATGTTTTTTTACATAGCGTCATTAATGTGCGTTTACAAAGGTTATCGGTTTATATTTTTTTTTTTGGTCTGCCTTACTCTGTCCTTTGTGGAGTGGCGCGATCTTCGCTTTTCTAAGTACATGAGGGATAACACCGGTCTCCAGGCGATGCTTTGAGCTTGTGACAGAGGATTTTTGTAATTCCTGATGAATATTGATTTCAGAAATCTAGGCCTGGTGGGTAGTAAATTGGCGCGCTGTATATGACTATTTCGTAGTCCATTTAGGGCGACATTTGATATATGATTCGATGTTGATATCACATTCATAAAGAATTCGTTTGGATTATCGATCTTCAGTGTGCTCGGACGATCGCTGGAAAATGACAAATAATTTATATACGAACACTACGCAAGCTGCTAATGCCTTACCAAGATATATTAACTCTGACAGCATGACACAAGTAAAGTTGTGGATATCGTCAACCAGGGGCTATAGTGGACCTTAATGCAACTACTAGTAGTTACAGCCAGTTGTAAGTGTCGGAATGTATCGACGTTTATTGTTCGGGACCAAAATAGACGACCGTACACTTATATATTGAAGAAAGCGTTAAAAAAGGACTTTTATTAATCTTTTTTGAATGGTTTCCATCTAACATATTCCAAAAACCTGGAAACTACTGCTGATATATAATGGAAATGCATATTTTCTTACCCTAATACCACTTGAGGTGGACGGTAGAGCGATGGTCTCGCTTCATGCAGGTCGGCGTTCAATGGCCGTCTAAGTGGTTGGGCACCATTCCTTTCCCCGTCCCATCCCAAATCCTTATCCTGATCCCTTTTAAGTGCTATTGTTATGATCTTAGCCTGCAGGGGAAACGAGTCTCCCCCTTGAGAGTTATTCAACAAGACCTGACCTGAATAAGAGGTCACAGAAGTGTGGACATGAAGATACAGATGTAAAATAATTGGTTGGATTTGATAGACAATTTAAGAATATGGGCAGTGAATTAGGATATAGTGAAATGGCTGGTTATGAGATTTGGATAATTTGGTGGAGGTGTGACGCTCGCTTGAGAGGAGCTTAAGTCACTTGAGTACCGACATCGTGAGGGGAAGCTGCGCTCCGTGTGAGCACCTGCCAGAGAGGAACCCCTAGTGATATACCTTCAAGAGAAAGGAAGTGTGCAGACATGCCAGCTGTGGAATCGAGCTGAGAACGTGAGGTCTCAAGTCCTGGACGGCAAGGAGAGTTTGTTAAGCCGGCCAGAGACATTATCGTGGGCCGTGGGAGCGCCCTGATCAGACTATGTCAGAGGGAGAACGCCTTGCAGGAGACCTTTTTGTGGTTAGTCTGGGGAAAAAGTTGCTGAGAACTTCGAAGCCAGCAGAGAGGGAGTAGTTGATGAGACTCCAAGGTTGTGGAAGGTACTGAGCTCTGTGGAAGAGCAGTCCCTATAGTTGGACCTCAACCTGTGAGAGGAGAAGCAGTGGAGTAGAGTTTACATGCTTTTGTGATACCAGTGGTGAAGCCATTGTTGATCAGGAAGACTTCATGGTGTAGCAGCCAGGAGAGCTGTGGAGGATCCTGGAGAAGTGGGGAAGCACCTTTGTTGTTCAAAGAAGACTTCATGGTGTAGCAGCCTGGAAGAGCGGCAGAGGATCCTGGTAGATAAATCCGGAAGAACCTGAAGACGTCAGGGTAGTGAACTTCCAGATGTGG
>WNGS01164437.1:11181763-11196310 GCA_020271785.1 Procambarus virginalis
GGGCCACACTACACCCGCGGGCTACACCACACTCGCGGGCCACACTACAGTCATGGGCTGCACCCGCGGGCCACACTACAACCGCGGCCACACTACAGTCATGGGCTGCACCCGCGGGCCACACTACACCCGCGGGCCACACTACAGTCATGGGCTGCACCCGCGGGCCACACTACACCCGCGGGCTATACTACAGTCATGGGCTGCACCTGCGGGCCATACTACACCCGCGGGCCACACTACAGTCATCGGCTGCACCCGCGGGCTACACTACACCCGCGGGCCACACTACACCCCGCGGGCCACACTACACCCGCGGGCTACACTACAGTCATGGGCTGCACCCGCGGGCCACACTACAGTCATGGGCTGCACCCGCGGGCCACACTACACTCGCGGGCCACACTACAGTCATGGGCTGCACCTGCGGGCCATACTACACCCGCGGGCCACACTACACCCGCGGGCCACACTGCACCCGCGGGCCACACTGCACCCGCGGGCCATACTACACCCGCGGGCCACACTACAGTCATGGGCTGCACCCGCGGGCCACACTTCACCCGCGGGCCACACTGCACCCGCGGCCCACACTTCACCCGCGGGCCACACAACACCCGCGGGCCACACTACACCCGCGGGCCACACTACACCCACGGGCCGCACTACACCCGCGGGCCACACTACACCCGCGGGCCACACTACACCCGCGGGCCATACTACACCCACGGACCACACTACACCCGCGGGCCACACTACACCCACGGGCCACACTACACCCGCGGGCCACACTACACCCGCGGGCCACACTTCACCCACGGGCCACACTACACCCGCGGGCCACACTACACCCGCGGGCCACACTTCACCCGCGGGCCACACTACATCCGCGGGCCACACTACAGTCATGGGCTGCACCTGCGGGCCACACTTCACCCGCGAGCCACACTGCACCCACAGACCACACTACACCCGCGGGCCACACTGCACCCGCGGGCCACACTACACCCACGGGCCATACTACACCCACGGGCCACACTACACCCACGGGCCACACTACACCCACGGGCCACACTACACCCGCGGGCCACACTACAGTCATGGGCTGCACCCGCGGGCCACACTGCACCCGCGGGCCACACTACAGTCATGGGCTGTACCCGCGGGCCACACTACACCCGCGGGCCACACTGCACCCGCGGGCCACACTGCACCCGCGGGCCACACTACACCCGCGGGCCACACTACACCCGCGAGCCACACTACAGTCATGGGCTGCACACGCGGGCCACACTACAGTCATGGGCTGCACCCGCGGGCCACACTGCACCCTCGGGCCACACTACAGTCATGGGCTGCACCCGCGGGCCACACTACAGTCATGGGCTGCACCCGAGGGCCACACTGCACCCGCGAGCCACACTACAGTCATGGGCTGCACCTGCGGGCCACACTGCACCCTCGGGCCACACTGCATCCTCGGGCCACACTGCACCCGCCGGCCACACTGCACCCGCGGGCCACACTATACCCGCGGGCCACACTACAGTCATGGGCTGCACCCGCGGGCCACACTGCACCCGCGGGCCACACTGCACCCGCGGGCCACACTGCACCCGCGGGCCACACTGCACCCGCGGGCCACACTGCACCCGCGGGCCACACTGCACCCGCGGGCCACACTACACCCGCGGGCCACACTACACCCTCGGGCCACACTGCACCCGCGGGCCACACTACAACTGCGGGCCACACTACAGTCATGGGCTGCACTCGCGGGCCACACCGCACTCGCGGGCCACACTGCACCCGCGAGCCACACTGCACCCGCGAGCCACGCTGCACTCGCGGGCCACGCTGCACTCGCGGGCCACGCTGCACTCGCGGGCCACGCTGCACTCGCGGGCCACGCTGCACTCGCGGGCCACGCTGCACTCGCGGGCCACGCTGCACTCGCGGGCCACGCTGCACTCGCGGGCCACGCTGCACTCGCGGGCCACGCTGCACTCGCGGGCCACGCTGCACTCGCGGGCCACGCTGCACTCGCGGGCCACGCTGCACTCGCGGGCCACGCTGCACTCACGCTGCACTCGCGGGCCACGCTGCACTCACGCTGCACTCGCGGGCCACGCTGCACTCGCGGGCCACGCTGCACTCGCGGGCCACGCTGCACTCGCGGGCCACGCTGCACTCGCGGGCCACGCTGCACTCGCGGGCCACGCTGCACTCGCGGGCCACGCTGCACTCGCGGGCCACGCTGCACTCGCGGGCCACGCTGCACTCGCGGGCCACGCTGCACTCGCGGGCCACGCTGCACTCGCGGGCCACGCTGCACTCGCGGGCCACGCTGCACTCGCGGGCCACGCTGCACTCGCGGGCCACGCTGCACTCGCGGGCCACGCTGCACTCGCGGGCCACGCTGCACTCGCGGGCCACGCTGCACTCGCGGGCCACGCTGCACTCGCGGGCCACGCTGCACTCGCGGGCCACGCTGCACTCGCGGGCCACGCTGCACTCGCGGGCCACGCTGCACTCGCGGGCCACGCTGCACTCGCGGGCCACGCTGCACTCGCGGGCCACGCTGCACTCGCGGGCCACGCTGCACTCGCGGGCCACGCTGCACTCGCGGGCCACGCTGCACTCGCGGGCCACGCTGCACTCGCGGGCCACGCTGCACTCGCGGGCCACGCTGCACTCGCGGGCCACGCTGCACTCGCGGGCCACGCTGCACTCGCGGGCCACGCTGCACTCGCGGGCCACGCTGCACTCGCGGGCCACGCTGCACTCGCGGGCCACGCTGCACTCGCGGGCCACACTGCACTCGCGGGCCACACTGCACTCGCGGGCCACACCGCACTCGCGGCCACACTGCACCCACGAGCCACGCTGCACTCGCGGGCCACACTGCACCCGCTGGCCACACCGCACTCGTGGGCCACATTGCACCTGCGAGCCACACTGCACCCGCGGGCCACACTGCACCCGCGGGCCACACTACAGTCATGGGCTGAACCCGCGGGCCACACCGCACTCGCAGGCCACACTGCCCCCGCGAGCCACACTGCCCCCGCGAGCCACACTGCCCCCGCGAGCCACACTGCCCCCGCGAGCCACACTGCCCCCGCGAGCCACACCGCCCCCGCGAGCCACACCGCACTCGCGGGCCACACCGCACTCGCGGGCCACACCGCACTCGCGAGCCACACCGCACCCGCTGGCCACACCGCACTCGTGGGCCACATTGCACCTACGAGCCACACTGCACCCGCGGGCCACACTGCACCCGCGGGCCACACTGCACCCGCTGGCCACACTGCACCCGCGGGCTACACTGCACCCGCTGGCCACACTGCACCCGCTGGCCACACTGCACCCGCTGGCCACACTGCACCCGCGGGCCACACTGCACCCGCTGGCCACACTGCACCCGCGGGCCACACTGCACCCGCTGGCCACACTGCACCCGCGGGCCACACTGCACCCGCTGGCCACACTGCACCCGCGGGCCACACTGCACCCGCTGGCCACACTGCACCCGCGGGCTACACTGCACCCGCTGGCCACACTGCACCCGCGGGCTACACTGCACCCGCTGGCCACACTGCACCCGCGGGCCACACTGCACCCGCTGGCCACACTGCACCCGCGGGCCACACTGCACCCGCGGGCCACACTGCACCCGCTGGCCACACTGCACCCGCTGGCCACACTGCACCCGCTGGCCACACCGCACCCACTGTCTATACACCACACCCATGGTGGACCGGGACGTCCACCTCCCGGGCTCGTGCGGCCCCCAGGCTCTGCTTCAGGAGGCTGGGGTCGTTCCTGCTCTTGCTGGGATGGTTCTTCTCCGGCCCCGACCACGGCGGTTTCCGGGTTCGAGTCCCTGTACCTTCTTTCACCAACTTCGAGGTACTCTTCAGAGCTGGAGCCCCGAGGGGTAGTTGGTTGTTGCCTTCAACCTCGTTCTGACAGCTCCTTCCACGGCAATGGAATCAATTGTATTGACGTTTACCTTTCCATTGGAGACTTTCGGTGTCTTGGAGAGGGGGAACCTGCTGCATGGGTGACAGCTTCTCCCCCATATCGACCTACCCTGGTTTTGCGCCCTGGAAAGGCCGCTCCAGACCGACAACCAGAGTGCAACTTCATAGTCTCCTGAGACTGACTGATGCCTACTATGTGATTCTTCCATCCCGTTATCACCAAGAGAGAGGGTTTTTTCTGCTATAAAAATTCACAAATAAGTGATTTTCCCCTTGCCTTCCCACTTCCATGATGTGATACACACTATAAGTACCATCCCATAGTAATTTTTCTATCCTATTGTCACACTCAAGAGAATCTATATATATTGCCACCCCTCACAGAAATAGGTGTTTCCCTTCCCCTTGCCATCTCACATTACTATCCCCATAAACACAGATTCTTCACAACCATAACCACCTCTAGTGTTTCAAGCCGCCGATTACCATCCCGCAGCAAGTGACAATCCCATTCCATTGCCACCCCTCAGTGTGTGATTCTTTCGTCTCATTTCCTTACATTACCGTGTAAGTTACTCATGTCTCCCATTACTAATCCACAAAATGTGATTCTATTCTACTATCATCACCCTTCAGTAAGTGATTTTTCCCCCTTACTACCGTCAGAAATGATTCTTCCCTCTCAATGTCACACCCTGTTAAGTAATTATCCCCTCGTTACTACCACCAAGTAGGAGATTCTCTCTTACCATTCCCCAGTCAGTGATTCTCTCCTGTAAGTGACTTTTTTCCATCAGTTGCCCCGAATCAGTATGTGATTCTTCCCTCTCTCTTACCACTCATTAGTTGATTCTCACCTTTCATTCCAATAACCCGGTAATAGGTTATCCCCTCACATTTCCACCCAATGAAAGTGATATTTCTCTTCATATACCACCAACTAGCAAGTGATTCTGAGGCCCCATTACGCCCTTCAATAAGTAATTCCTTCATTCCATTAAATGATTCTTTCCCCAGTTACCATCTTCCTGTTGAAGTTCATCTCCAATGTTTATCAACCACTAGTAAGTGGTTCTCCTCTATTATTGCCTTACCTCAGTGATTCTTGCTCCCCATTACCCTTTACCTAGTATTTCTTCCTCTGCATATCTACCTCCTCAATATGTGATTCTTCCATCCCATTAATATTTCCCAAATAAATGGTTCCCACGTCCCATTGCCTCCCACAGTGATTCTCTCGCCTCATTATCATACACTAATATGTTGGTGTCATCTCCAGTTACACGTGAATAAGTAGTTATAGCCTATCATACCAATAGACCATTATATTACCATTAGCGGTAAGTGATTCTTCTTTCCCATTACCAACTCCCATTGAGTGATTCATTTCTCTCACTAACATTTCATTTTCATTTCTCCCAAGTAAATTATTCCTCCTGCTAATTACCACCCAACAGTGTGTAACTCTCCCTTCCCATTAACATTGCCCTGGAATATATTCTCCCATCCCACAGTCAGTGATCGTCCCCACCCATTACCACTCTCCACTTAGGGATTCGTTTCTCCATTTGCAAATCCCCATTATGTGGCTGTATATTACATTATCATCCACAGCAAGAGTGGGTGTCACTTTATCAACATGTAACATTTATTATGCTCTTCCATTATCCCCATACGTTGGCGGTTCATCTCCACCATTACCAGTTTCACCTTCAATTAACACTTAAAAAGTAATTCATCTTTTACTACACTAATAAAATGCTGCAGAGGGCCCGTAGGTCCATCCATGGCAACTCTTATTTACAACCCCAAACTCACTTTTATAAAAGTATATCCTAAACATGCAAGATTCCAGTGATCCAACTCCTTTTGTTACCCGATAATTTGTTCTATAAATAAAAGTCCTATTTGCAAATCCAGTATTTATACACGACTCCTGAATCTTAGCTTATCCAGTTTATATCATATATTCCGTGTTCTATCTTGTGTTTATAAACTCAAAACCTTATTTGTCTGCACATTATTATGCCCTTTCAACTATATATAGCCTACAGTCATGTCAACCTATATTCTTCGTATTTCTACAGAGTGAAAATTAAGGTTTTCCAATCACTCATTATTTGGAAGGTTTCTTATTTCTAGATTAACCATTGTCATTCTTAGGCACTCGCATTGTGAGTTTGTCCATTATATTGAATGGTGACCAAATTTTAACTGCATAATCTAAGTAGCAAGATTATGATCAATACTTATATTTGATATCTTACTTCCAAAGCTTCTATTTTAATTCCACCATCCTGTGTGTTTTATTCAGTACACATATGTATTATTTTTTTTCTAAAGCTCCCTACTTATCATGACTCAGTTATTTGTTGCTTTCAGATTTTAAAATGTTCACATCGTTCAACTCATAATAATAACTTTTTATCACCTAAGCTCAGAACGCCAATTTTTTGTTTAGCATTAAACTGCGTCTGCCAATCTTTCATATTATAATATAGTAATTTTTTTAATATCATAAATTTTCGACAATATAGCTTATCAAGAGATCGTCTTCTAGCTAATATGAGGTCTGTAATTTTTCTTGCTGTTCAGTTATGTGCCCAAATAACATATATGTATATATGATAAACAACAGAGGTCCCTGGACTCAGCCTTGGGACACTGCAGTTTAAACAGTTTCTTTCTTGAACATAATTCCATTTATATTTTCTCTGCTTTCTTTGAGATAACCAGTTCCAATCCATCCTAGGATAATCCCTCTAATACCATGTGTCTCTAAGTTTCGAATTAATGTTTCATGAGGCACAGCATTAAAGGTTTTCCTAAAGTCAAGATTTAGAATATAGCAATCATATCCACTATCACTTACTTGAAATATACTGAAAATTAATTAGTTAATTTGAAAAACATGAGCAGCAGTTAGTCATTTTGTGAACCTATACAAATTTAAACAAAAGCTATACATTTATAGTTTTTAAATTGTAAAGGAACAGCTTTTGCTATTATCGATTCAAGCAATTGTCTTACAATAGATGTTGAGCTAATGGAATGAGTGTTTGACGACAGCAATATGTCTCGGTTCTCGAACATCGGAGGTACAGCTGCAACCCTCCAAGATTCTGGCACTCTACTGTATTCTAATAGTTTAGAAAATATGCAAGAGACGGGCTCACTACGTTATATTTTTTAGGATCCCTGGCAACAAATACTTTGTCTGGCCCTGGGGACTTGCGGAGCTTAAATTCATTTATTAATTTCCTTCTGGTAAACAGTTCTCTAGTAAACTTGTCCTCTCTATCACCTACAAAGATATGTTCATCTGCAGGCATGATATAAGTGAACAATACATACATATAAAGGACATAGTATACCATGTAAATCGATTTGGTCAAAATAAAATTTCCTAAAATGGATGATGTTGAGACTAAAGTAACCATATTTAAAAGATGAATGCTCTAAATAAGTGCATAGAAACTGAGGACGAATATCTAGAAATACAACTTACTATGACGAATGGTTAAAAACATAGATAGGGAACGCAAAGGGAAATTATGGAGTGCGTGCAACAGGAAGGACAGTATGAACAATAAGGACATTATGGAAGGACTATAACAAACTTAATTTTGTTTTTTCCAGACGTGCCAAACAAAGACTAAAGAGAAGACTGCTGCTTTGAAAAAATGAGCTATGTCTTGTAGCTGATGAGGACAAATAAATGGGTAGCGTTCTAAATAAGTAATTTGCCTCTGAATTACTAATGAAAATTTAATATTTTACCTACTGAACAGTTCTATGTAGGTTGTGAAAAATGTAATTTTAATTATTTAGTCATTACTAGGGAGGAAATGATTAAATAGAGAGCAAAACTTATGCTAAACACATCCCAAAGGACCAAATTAAACGAAGTCTTTGACAGGATCCTAAAAGAAATTAAGGAAGAGCTAATTCAGCATTTAACTTACATAATAAATCAGTGATTACAATCGAGCAAACTTCATAAAGGCTGGCACAACATAAGGTTGTTGTGCCAACCTTTATGAAGAGGGCAAAATCATATGCAAAGAACTATTGGCAAATTAGCTAACATTTAGTGTGGGAAACTGCTGGAATCGATAATCACATAAGCCATTCTTCTACATCTTGAAAAGCAGACGATTCACAGCATTTTGCAAAGGGCCGCTCATGTTTGACCAATTTGCTTTCATGCTGTGCCTACATTGTTGAGGCAGTTGAGTATAAAGGACTGCAACATTGAGTATCTTGACTTTATCAAAGAATCTAATCCTGCACGTCTTGGAAGATTTAGAAGAAAGGTAGACGCTCGTGGCATTATGGATTCTATTCACTAAAATCTATTCAGATTCAGAATTAAACAACAAAATTTGCAAATTTCCTGACGATACAAAAATAAATTTACAAGAAAATTCTAAATCCCTCCAACTGTCATCCACAGGTTGTCGATTCATAAACGCTGATTACAACGAATTGGAAAGTTTTTCTCTCCATTATGGGATTCATGCCTAATATTAACATCCACTAGTAACTGATTCTCCACAAATATTACCACCCATGAGTACATATATCTCCCCTCCTTTTTTCCGTACTCCAGTATGAGTCTCCCCTTCTATTTCCCCCCAAAAGTATTATTCATCTCTCATTATCCACCAAGAAGGTGTTTGAAATATATCCAAAATTCTCCGAAAAAGTGGTTCTTCCAACCCATTGCTACCTTCCCAGAAAATAATTGTCCTACCTTATTATCATTCGCCAAAAAGGAATTCCCACAATTACTGCCTCAGTGATTTTGCCTCCCATTTTCATTCATAAAAAAATGGAGTGCAAAAAAAATCATTCTCTTCCCAATATCAACACCCAGTTAGTCTTTTCACTCATTACGGTCCAAATGATTCTCCAATCATAGCCCTACCCACGCCAGTGATTCTCACTCGCATCATCACCTTTCGGTAAGTGATTATCCCCCCCTCATTATCACCCCTCGGTAAGTAATTATTCCCTCCCATTATCACCCCTTGGTGATTATTGTTTGAAAAAACGCCAACGTCACCCATAAATTGGTAATACAACAGGTAGAAATAAATTACCACTGGTTGTGTTAATTCCATTATAAATAAACACAATAGTTAGTCATAAAAGAGAGAGCGTTCATGACATATTTGCTCCAGAAAACGAGAATATTTTGCCGTGACGCTTGCATCTCGTCACAAAATCTATTTCGCTAATGCTGCACTAAAATCATCAGTCTCGGGACTGAAACAAAAATAAAGTGAATCTATTGATAATATAATTAATTTAGTAAAGATTTGACATCAAACCCATTCCTCCTTCCGAATCTCAATGAAATCGAATTGAGTATGACGCCGAGGCAGGAGAAGGAGAGCCATCATTGTGGGTGTTGGTGAATCTCTACCCGCGACAGAGCGGGCCTCTTACAATGCAGAAAATTACTCTAGCAAGTCTCAGAAAGCAGCGTGACTTACATTAGTTACAATTTGTTGTCAAGACTTGACAGAACTAAGGAAAGTGCAGAGTTCAAGGTTTTCTACCAGTACATAATTTTTGGCCATTAATGTGTATCTAGGATTAAATCGTTACGATGCGGGAAAACATCACCCAAAAGGGTAAGGTTTATTCATTAATAATGACCTAAATTTCATGTGTAACACCTATGCTTTACACGTTATTGTCAGTTTTTACGGTGTAACTTGTTGGCAGGGAAATTACGACCGCATGAAACAACAGTTGAGCTGGTACACCCCAGGACCACGTGGATGCCATAAATACCTGTCCAGTACAGGAGTAGACATGTCCGAGGGTATCTGATGTTGGATGACCAGCCAAAACTACCGAATTAGCTGAGACCGTTTTAAATTATAACACATTTGTTAACTAACTATTTAATTATAGTTCAGTATGTAAATTTATATCGAGTTTCATTAAGATGTGATAAACTGAATAATGAATCCACCCACCTCCCCAAAAAATGTGTGAAGGGAAGTTTACTGGTGATTTATTAAAATACAGTTCACTCACAAGTAATAAATGCAATAAAGTACACTCTCTTCAATTAATAAACAAATAAAAAACCGATATATTTCCTCACAATTATTCCGTCCCATTGTCACCACTCGGTAAGTGATTATTCCATCCCATCGTTACCCTCCAGTGATTGACTCTTGCCTCTTATTTCCACAACCCAGTATGTCATTCATATCACCTATTATTTCTCCAGGTAAGTAATTCTCCTCTCCCATTAACACTCCCCAGCATTTCTCTTCTCCCATTAACACCCTTCATTGAGTAAGTAATTCTTTTTACACTTCACTTCTTCAAGTGATATCTCTCGCATTTCACAGTAAATGGTTTTCTCTCCCATTGTCACTCTCCATTAGGGGATTCTCATTCATCATTACCATTATTACTAAGTGACTCCCCATCCATTACCACTTCCCAATGACTCATCTATCCGAAAGTGATTCTCTTCTTCCATTACCATAAGTGATTCTCTCACTGCTAATTGTCATTAATCTGATAAATGATTATCTCCTTAAAATACAACCACTGCATTATGTGATTTTTCAATTCACTTACCACCCTTAAATAATTGATTCTTGTGCAGACGAAGAGTCACAATAACGTGGCTGAAGATATGAAAACTAAACCACACATCAGAAGATGAAGATGACGACGTTTCGGTTCATCCTGGACCATGATCAAGTCGACTGTGATGGGAGCGAGGTTATTGTTGTTTTAGATTCAGCGACTCAGAACAAAAAGTTCCAAGTAGCACGGGCTATGGTGAGCCCGTATGTGGAGGCTCTTTGGAGCCATTATCTGTGTCAATTGCTGATACTAGAGATCTGGGGGATGGATGGGGGTCTTCAGTCCTGTAGGGCTGGCTGCACCAGTTATGGAACCTAGGTTCGTGTAGACCTCTAGGTCTTCCGTTTTTTCTTTGCCTGAGACTTTGTCTGAGCCGTCCTGTCGTTGGAGTTTGGTGAGGTGGCGTCCATGAGGAGGTTTTGCACAAAGTAGGTGTCGTATTTGTATTGCGGCGGTAGAGCTCCTACTAAGATTTCCTCGTCTGAGGAGTTCGTAACATCTGTAGTTGGTGTGTTCGTCTTTCGCCTCGTAGCCTGAGGGCCCGAGGTAGATCCAGGTGTCGTGAATTGGTGGTAGAAGCTATTTCAGGAGCGTTGGTGGTGCTGTTAGTATTTGTAGACAGCACATCTGCTGGTGCATCTGCTGAGATGGTGATGGTAGGAGTGTTGGGAGCTGCGGAGGGAATTACCTCTGTGCCGCCCGGGTCATGGATGGTTCTGGAGTCTAAGTTGAAATCGACCTCGTGGTCGTCCTGGTGGTAGTCTCCGGAGTGGTAGTGGTGGCAGTGAGACTTGTGCCAGGGGCTATGATAGGGGGCCAGGAAATTGGCTATGTATAATGCGTTCAGTTCACTGACAAAACGGTGGTTGTCTGGTCCGGCAAGCAAGCTAGTTTTATTAGACTAGCTTGCGCTAGTCTAATAAGACCAGGGATAATGCCTGTGCTTGATGCTGGGGGCTGTGAAGGAGCCTGTGAGGCCTTGGGTCCCCATTGTGAAGGCTGGGTCGTCTGGTGGGAGGAGCCACTCTTTCGTAAGACTGGAAAGTCCTCTGGCCGGTTGGTGGGAGCTGAGGTGGTGGGCTGAACACCTGGGGTTCTGGTCGCGGAGGTAGAAAGGTTGTTTCTCTTGGCTTAAACATGGGCCTTGATGCTTTCCTGTCTACTGGGGCAGCGGTAGGAAACTGCAAGGTGATTGCCATCACAGAGCAAGCAGCGATGGGTTGTTGCCTTGCATATGGAGTAGTGATGGTTCAGTACGTACAGGCTGCACTTCTGGACAGGGTGTTGACACTTGTTGGTCGGGTGGGAGAGCTCATAGCACTTGAAGCACTGCTGGATCTCTTAGTATCATTCCTTTTTTACTTGGTGGGGTGGTATTTGTAAGCCGAAGCAGTAGAAACCTTGTGTGGCAGTCTGGGTGGCTGCAGCTTTGGTGGCAAAAGATTTGATGATTTGTCTGTGCTGCAGAACTCTAGGTTGAATACACTCAGGTTCGGATTTTCGTCCTCGATATTATCAATGATATTGTGTTGCGGTCGGTCAGCGATCCACTGGCTGGTCCACATGGTAAAAATAGTTCTTTCGGCCAGGAACTGACGTGGGAAGTGCGGATGTAGGTGGTGCTCCTTGAGAAGTATGGCATCGTTGGTCAAGAGTTTTTCTAGCTCTTTCTCACATGAAAAGAAGAGTACGATATCCTCACCTTCCTGATTAATGTCAGTGGGTGCGACGCTGGTTACGTCCCACAGGACCTTCAAAATGTTGCTTCTCCCAAAAGCATAACCGTCAATGGGGGGGTAACTCTAACCTTTAGACGTTTGGGTTGCATTGTGTCCACACTCTCAACGGGAGGGGGAGCAAGATGATTGATTGATAAAGATTAAGCCACCCAAGAGGTGGCATTGGCATGAATAGCCCGTAAGTGGTGGCCCTTTTGACCCATTACCAGTATCAATAGATGATACTGGAGCTCTGTGTAGGTATGACTGCACCCTGCATGATGGGAGATGTCTCCCGTGGGGGAGCGAGGTTGTTGTTGTTGTCTTAGATTCAGCTACTCAGAACAATAAGTTCCAGTAGCACGGGCTATAGTGAGCCCGTATGTGAAGGCTCTTTGGAGCCTATTATCAGTATCAGTAGCTGATACTAGAGGTCTGGCGATGAATGGGGGGTCTTCATGATAGTTTTCAGCCTGGAGGGCTGGCTATACCAGTTATGGAGCTGGTGGGATTAATGTAGACCTCTAGGTTTTCCGTTTTTTCTTTGCCTGCGACTTTGGCTGACCAGTGCTGTCGTTGGAGTTTGGTGACGTGGCCTCCATGAGGAAGTCTTGAACCGTGTAGGTGTCGCATTTGTGATGCGGGGGAAGAGCTCCTGCTATGATTTCCTCGTCTGAGGAGTCCATAACCTCCGTAGTGGGCGTTTTTGTCTTTCGCCTCGCAGCCTTAGGTAGGCTTAGGTGTCGTTGATTGGTGGTTGTAGCTATTTCAGGAGCGCTGGTGGTGCTGTTATCGTTTGTAGGCAGCACGTCTGCTAGCGCGGCTACTGAGATAGTGATGGTAGGAGCGTTGGGAGCTGGAGAAGGAATTACCTCTGTTTGTGTCGCCCGGGTCATGGGCGGTTCTGGAGTCGGTGTTGAAGTTGACCGCCTGTTCGTCCTGGTGGTAGTCTCCGGAGTGGTAGATGAGGCAGTGAGATTTACGCCAGTGGCTATGATGGGGGCCTGGCCATTGTCTATGTATAATGCGTTTAGTTCACTGACATAGCGCTGGTTGTCTGGTCCTGCAAGCCTTTCCGCTAGTCTAATAAGACCAGGGATAATGCCTGCACGTGATGCAGGGGGCTGTGAAGGAGCCTGTGGGACCTTGGGTCCCCAATGAGAAGGCTGTGTCGCCTGCTGGGAGGAGCCACATGTTGGTAAGACCGGAAAGTCTTCTGGTCGATTAGTGAGAGCTAAGGTGGTGGGTTGAACGCTTGGGGCTCTGGTCGAGGAGGTGGAAGGGTTGTTTCTCTTGGCTTCAACCTGGGTCTTGATGCTTTCCTGTCTGCGGGGGCAGCAGTAGGAAATTGCGGGGTGATTGCCATCACAGAGCAAGCAGCGATGGACTGTTGCCTTGCATATGGAGTAGTGATGGTCCAGTGCGCACAGGCTGCACTTCTGGACAGGGTGCTGACACTTGTTGGTCGGGTGGGAGAGCTCGTAGCACTTAAAGCACTGCTGGATCTCATGGTATCATTCCTTTTTTATTTGGTGGGGTGGTATTTTTAGGCCGAAACAGTAGAATCGTTGTGTGGCAGCCTGGGTGGCTGCAGCTATGGTGGTGAACGTAATCTTCATTGATGTTTTGTTGGTGTTGCAGAACTCTAGGTTGAATACCGACAGGTTTGGATTTTCATCCTCGATATTGTCCATGATATGATGTTGAGGTCGCTCAGCGATCCACTGGCTGGTCCTGCTGGTAAAAACAGTTCTTCCCGCCAGGAATTGATGTGGGAAGTGAGGATGTAGGTAGTGCTCTTTGCGAAGAATGGCATCGTTAGTGAGGAGTTTTTCTAGCTCCTCTTCACATGAAAAGAAGAGCACGATATCTTCACCTTCCTGACTAATGTCAGCGGGTTCGAGGCCAGTAACGTACTTCAGGACCTTTAAAGTATTGCTTCTCCCGATAGCATGACCGTCAAGTGGAGTCACTCTGACCTTAAGACGTTTGGGTCGCATTGTGACCACACTTCTCTTTGTGATGTGTTGGCGGGAGATGTCTCCCCCGTCTGCCTGGGGAGCGAGGGAGGCACGGGCATTAAGTAAGGCAAGAGCGAGGTGAGGAGGAGGAATTTCCTAAGATCAAGGCAGTAGGTACGGATGGGTTGGGTGTAATAATGGGGTGTAAGAAGGGGTAATAATGGGTGTAAGAATGGGAATGTAAAACAAAGAGGA
>WNGS01164437.1:11209647-11221956 GCA_020271785.1 Procambarus virginalis
AAGGTAATTAAGCCTTGGTCTTTATGGTTCAATATACAGTGTTTTCTCTGATATAGCTGCCATATATTAGGATTCTGGCTTCATAGCTAGTGCCCTTTGACAGGTACAAGAAGAGGAAGCAGACTTGTGTATCAGTTACTATGGGTGTTGGAAACTGCCTTAAAATAGATAAGTTGGTGTCTGCATCCTAGTTATACCTGGTGAACTAATCCTGCTGTATAATAAGATAAGGAACTTCAATGTTTAACAATATATGTAGTTAATACTGTAGTTTGATTGGCTGCATATAGCTATAAATTCAATATAAACCCCCCTAATGTGCAAGAATCGATTTTGTGAGATTATTGCAGAAATACAGTCCACTTAACATCATACTAATTGCATCGAAGTATATAAATTAACGTAATATAAATTCTATATAAATTCATATAAAATAAATATAAATCTCACAGGTCGGTCCCCACAGAGACCAATAAAGACCAAAAATTAACAGAGTTCAGTTTAAGGCCAGAAATATTCAGAGATCATTTTCATCAGAGACCTTTCCAGAGTTAAGAGTCCGCATTTTTTAGTGTAGTCTCAATATTAACGTATCAATTTCCCTGAAATTTTAAACAACCATATTTCAGACGTAGTGAAATATATGAAGTCAGTAAGGAAGTTCTAGCTCCTGTCTCCTGCCGTAGTTCCCTCTCACATCTTCGTTAATAACCCATTAATTTTCATAAAATTTAAACCCCCCATACTTCTAACTGAGTAAGTGAAGATAAACATTTACCAAGTTCTAACTCTTGTCCTCAGCCTTTGTTCCCTCCGTATCTTCGGTAATACCTAATCAATTTCCCTGAAATTTTAACTCCCTGTATTTCAGACGCAGTAAGTAAAATCAAATCAGTTACCGAGCTCCGGCTCTTGTCCTCCACTGTACTTCATTGCACAAGTTCTTTATTATCAGATCAATTCCCCTGAAATTTAAACCCGCTGTATTTCAGACGCAGTAAATAAGATCATGTCAGTTACTGAGTTCCACCACATGTTCACCACCTTAGTTCAATGTTCATCAAATTAATTCAGATCAAGTCCCTCTCCAGTCTATCAAAGAAAACAACATGGCCTTTAATACCCTTTTTGTACTCAGCTCTGTAATATTCACACGGTCATATTACACCTTACCTTCAATACCCGTTGTTTACCCAAGTAAGCAATAATCACACGGTCAAAATATCACTTTACCGTTTCCCTTCCTTACCTTCTCATCCCCATCTTATCCAAACCTTCAATAATCGTGCTGTATTTGCATATTTTCTCTGTATTCACTGTGTTCTTCGTATACTCATCCATGTTTTCTATGTTCACTCCATGTTCAGCAAGTATTCACTGCATGTTCAGTTCATATTTTTTTCACCAGTTTTCTCCATTTTTCCATGTTTTATCATTTTCCCCATATACTCACCTGTGTTCTTTTATCATGTTTTCATGTTCATCGCATGTTCTCTTTACAACTTTTATACTCAATATTCATGCTGTCTTCCATATTTCTGTGTTCTTTGTCAATATTCATGTTCCTCACAAGATCACTTCATTTATCACCTTGACTTACATGTTTTCTACATTCTTTGTCATATTCTGTATGTTCTTCACAAGTTCATTGTTCATTCTTTCAATTTCCTATGTTCCTTATCATGTCTTCATGTTCTTTGCAAGTTCATATTCCCCTTATGTTCACTGTGTTCATTCCCTTACTTAGTCTCAATTTTTTATGTTCTTTGTTTCTTTAAACCAATTGTTTCTTCCATTCAGTAACTAGTTCTTTGTCAAATATTATCAACCGCAATACAGTTCCCCCAACAAATTTAGTTACCCAGTTTTATTTACAAAACTACATCAAAGTAATTCTCATAGTCAACCTAATGTTTCTTACCAACAGTGTTCATAACTAACTTTATCCATCGTCAAGTAACTGAAAATAGTCTTGTTCATCATTTCTTAACAGCCATTATGTTTCAACAAGTAAGAAAAATAGCTAAAGATATCTTTCATCGCTGTTCTTAACTGACATTATACTTTGTGGAGCACAAAAAATAGTCTCCGTCATCATATTTTCTTGTCTTTCCTCAACTAAAAATAGTCAAATGGAACATCGTTCTACACTTTTGTAACTAACAATATACCTCAATGAGTAAGAAAAATAATCAAAGACACTCTTCGAGACATCAAAGTTACTCTTCGAGAAATCAAAGACTCTCTTTGAAACACCGAAGTTACTCTTCGAGACATCAAGGCCACACTCAGATACACCCAAACTACTCTTCGAGAAATCAAAGTTATTCTCTAAGTCATCAAACTTGTTCTCAAAATCATCAAAGTTAATCTCTAAGTCACCTTCGTTCATCAGAGAAACTTTCAAAAACAGCTTCGTTCATCAAAGTTATTCTCTGTCATCATAAGTTGTTCTCTGAGGTATCAAAATACTACCCATGTTCTCAAAAGTCATTCTCAAAGTCATTAAAGATATTCTCAGAGTCATCAAAAGGTACTCTCATATCCTCGAAGTTAGTCTCTAAGTCATCAAAGTTAATCTCAGAGCTAACAAAAGTTGTTCTCTAAGACATCTTCAGGCATAAAATTTCTCTCCAAATTATAACTAGCTCAGCTTTTCATATCAAACTTGCATTTCTGTTAAAATATATATATTTTCTTAGTCACTTTACCTTAAAACTGTTCTTTAAACAACACTGAATAATCCTACCTAATGTTACTTACCTAACATAACGTTCCTAAACCTTACCTAGCGTACATAACCTAACTAACCAAACCTAACCTAACTTACCTATCATAACTTAACTACCCAAACCTAACTTTCCTATCATAACTTAACTAACCTAACCTAACTTACCTATCCTAACTTACCTATCCTAACCTAACCTAACTTAACATAAATTACCTAACTTAACCTAACCTAACTTATCAAACTTATCCTATCTTACATTACCTAACCTAACTTACCTTACCTATCCTAACTTAACTTACCTAACCTAACTTAACCTAACCTAACTTAACCTAATCTAACTTACCTAACTTAACCTAACCTAACTTTACCTATCCTAACTTAACTTGCTTACCTAACTTAACCTAACCTAATATAACTTAACCTAACCTAACTTACCTAACTTGCCTATCCTAACTTAACTAACCTAACCTAACTTGCATAACCTAACCTAACCTATCCCACCCTAACCTAACCAAACTTAACTTGCATAACCTAACCTTACCTAACTTAACCTAACCTAACTTACCTAACCTAACTTACCTAACCTAACTTACCTAACCTAGCATACCTAACCTAACTTACCTATGCCAACCTAACTTAACTTAACCTAACCTAACTAACATAACTTTCATAACCTAACCCAAACTTTCATAACCTAACTTACCCAAACTTTCATAACCTAACTTACCCAAACTTTCATAACCTAACTTACCTAGTCAAACTCGCCCAACCAGATATGACCTAACTTACATAATTATTCCTGCTTGTCTTTTGTGTTTCGTCAATCATTGTCTCATATTCATTTGTTCGTTGCAATGGTTATTTGTCTCAAGTGGTCATTTATGCATTTCAAGCTCTATTTGTTAAAGATTGGATGTTTAAGCCTTTCAAAGGATTTTTGTTATATATGGGCATTTACTCGTTTCCAGGTTTAATTTCTCAAATGGATGTTTTTGAATTTCAAGGGTTATTTGTTAAAGTTAGGGTACTTTACCATTTAAAGAGATATTTGTTGGAAATAGTTTATGTACTTTGTAACCTTTTTACTTAAAATTCGTCATGTTGCTCATAAATTGTGCTTATTATGTTTGTTATAATTGTTCTTCTTCTTTCCCCCTTCAACCAAACCTCTTTTGATCATAATGTAATCATTATGTTTGTTATAATTTGTTCCTTTTTTTTACCCTCTTAACCTAACCTCTTTAATCTTAGTGTATTCATTATGTTGGTTATCATATGTTCTTATTCCCCACCCTTTAACCTAACCTTTCAGATGTAGTTTATTTGTTTATTGTGTTTGACGTATTTGTTGAATACATTATCCTTATCCTAACTTTTCAGATGTAGTTTTGTTTCTCCTTTTTGTATATTTTACCCAAACCCACCATTGATCTGATAATAAAGAACTTGTACAAATGAAGTACAGTGGAGGACAAGAGCCGGAGCTTGGTAACTGATTTGATCTTATTTACTGCGTCTGAAATACAGGGAGTTAAAATTTCAGGGATATTGATTAGGTATTACCGAAGATAAGAGAGGGATCAAAGGCTGAGGACAAGAGTTAGAACTTGGTAAATGTGTTATCTTCACTTACTCAGATAGAAGTATGGGGGGTTTAAATTTTATAAAAATTAATGGGTTATTAACGAAGATGTGAGAGGAAACTACGGCAGGAGACAGGAGCTAGAACTTCCTTACTGACTTCATATATTTCACTACGTCTGAAATATGGCTGTTTAAAATTTCAAAGAAATTGATAGGTTGATATTGAGACTACACTAATAAATGCGGACTCTAAAAAATTTTGGTCTGGAAATGGTCTCTGATGAAAATTGATCTCTGAATATTTCTGGGCTTAAACTGAACTCTGTTATTTTTTTGGTCTTTATTGGTCTCTGACAATATTTGAATTTCCTAAATAAGAACTCTTTAAGAACGCAGTGTGAGTAAAACTCTGAAATATTACGGTCTCTAAGTGGACTCTGCCTAATTTTCGGTCATTATTGGACTCTGAATATTTTTGGGCACAAAGTGGACTCTGATGAAATTTCGTAGATTGAAGGACTCTGATTATTTTTGGGCATAAATTGGACTCTTGACTAATTTTCGGTCTTTAGGGGACTCTGTTAAATTTTGGTCTTCAATTGGACTCTGATTAATTTCGATCATGAACTGGACTCTGAATATTTTTGGCACAAAGTGGACTCTGACGAATTTTTGGTATAAAATGGACTCTGATGAAAATTGGCTTGAAAAATGGACTCTGACTAATTTTCGATCTTAAATGAACTCTGCCTAATTTTCGTAGATTACAGGACTCTGAATATTTTCTGGCACAAACTGGACTCTGAAGAATTTTGCTCACAAAGTGGACTCTGAAGAATTTAGGTTAACACTAGGACTCTGTTAATTTCGGTCTTTTACAGTGAAACAACCGTAAATGGTTATAAAACTTAGTTACAACTAAGATGTCTGTTTTACTTAACAAAACATCAAATACAATATTCTCTGTAAATGGTCTTTTTTACAAAATTTGGTCATAAACATATAAATAAACTTCTATGATTATTTGAAACTCTGAAATATTTTCTTAAAACTGAACTCTGAAAAATTTGAATTTTCCCCAAAAGAACTGTTAACAAACTTCTATGAACATATTTTCATCATAAGAACTCATAAGAATTTTCTCCCATAAGATCTCTTAACAAACTTCTATGAACATATTTCCTCATAAGAACTCTTAACAAACTTCTAAGATCTCTGAAATTATTTTTCTCATAAGAATTCCTTAACAAACTTCAATGAAATTATTTTCTTATAAGAAATCCTTAGCAAACTTCTATGAACATATTCACCGAAAATGGTCTTTTGAAAAATGAGCGATCCTGAAAACAAACAAAAATTATCCGTAGAGTTTACCTGGAACACCCGACGCGCTAAATTGTTTAATCAAAGTCTAAGGCAGGGTGTCTTACCTGACCGCTGGACACAGGCACTCATAATACCCATACCCAAGCCTAATTCACAAAAATTTAGACCCATTTCTCTGACGTCGTGCATGTGTAAAGTTCTTGAGAGAATTATTCTCGACAGACTAATGTATCAAATCAAGCCCCACCTTGCCCCTAACCTGTATGGTTTCCTTCCTGGAAGAAGCACACAAACTTGCTTTGCTGAGTATTTTATCAGAGAGGGACCAAACTCTCAGGCGGCATTTATTGATCTCCAAACTGCCTTTGAGACAGAAAACAGAGAAATAATCCTAGAACAGCTAGCCTCTTTTGGAGTTAAGGGAAGACTGTTGACATGGCTCAGGGGTTACCTGAGTAACAGAACCGCCTCAGTCCTTTTCAAGGGGGTCAAAAGTAAACTTTGTGCACGCTTTGAGTTGGGTACACCCCAGGGTGGAGTGCTAAGTCCTACACTGTTCAATGTTCTGATGCATAAATTAACAATTGATATTCCCACACTACCTGATGAAGCCGTCATTTGTTATGCCGATGATATATGCATTGTTGCAAATTCCCAAACTAGACTGCAAGCTCTACTTGATTCATTCGCTGCTAAAAGCATTGAATGTGGTCTTGTTATCTCTATAACTAAATCCAGAGTTCTCCATCCCCGAGAGAATACTCGTGTCCCTATAACTTTCAAGGTCAACAACCAGAACATTGAAACGTGTAGGCAGCACAAATACCTTGGAGTTGGTATTAACAGTGACATTGTAAATGATCTACTCTTTAGGTTAAAAGAAAGACTAAAACCATTGAAAACACTTACTGGTAGGAATATTGGTATCAATATTAAATATGCTAGACTATTCTATATGATGTTTGTTAGATCTCTCGTTGATTATAATGCTCTGCACCTAATTAATTTCCCCTCCTCTGTGTTGGAGAAACTTGAAGTAGTACAGAATGAGGCCATGAGGATAATTCTTGGTGCCCCAAGATGCACAAGAATCATCAACATGCGGGAAGAACTGAAGCTTCCAACCATACAAGAGAGAATCATGCAAGTCAACACCACCTTTTGCCTTAAAGTCATGAGAGACCCTACATCTCCTGCATTGCTCAGAGACAAATTATTTAGTGCTGTTAACACCCTATTGACCGGTGCCGATATACCAACTCACTCCTTTTATGATAAATGGCTGAGGAACAATGCTTACAATCTCCTCATACTTAACATCCCTTTTAAGTGCAATCTACCTATCTCTGATATTCCTCTTTATCTGTACCCCACCATTCAAGTATCATACACACCTGTCACCAAGAAAGATAATGAGAATCTTGCTCTTCTCAAAGCTGTCACTCTTGAAACAATTGCCTCCTCCATCGAGGGTTTAAGATCTCACGAGCACTGTGTCTACACCGACGGCTCAGTCCAATCCTCTACTGGACGGACTGCAGCAGCATGTAGGTTTTATAGAAATAATATTTGCACAAAGACTGTCAGTGTCAGGTTAAACAACTGGCTGACCTCCACACAAGCAGAACTAGCAGCATTACACTTAGCTACCAGTACATTAAAAACATTGGAGGAGGAATAATATTCTGTGATTCAAAGTCTGCTCTTCAAGCAATCGAAAACTTCTCTTGGAAGATCGATAGCAAGAACCTCATACTCCCAATTATAAATGACCTAATTGATGCACAGAGTAAAGGGTCTCGAATTTCCTTTGTATGGATACCTTCACACATAAATATAACCTATCATAATGAAACAGACATTGCAGCCAAATTAGCGTGTAACAAGTTTGAAGTTGACTTAGATCTAGGTATCCCCATCTCTGCTGTCAAAACTGTATTGATCCAAACATTCAGATCTGATAGGAAAGAACTTACTGACTCCCAACGACCTGAAAGTACTAGTATAAAAAGCTATGATTTGTTCAGATCTGAAACCTACATCTATGGGCAGCACAAAACGTCCACTAGACTGTGCGACACAGTGGTTGCAAGGATCAGGTTGGGTTACCGTTACCTGTGGCAGGTGGCTGCAGGTGACGGATCTCCCAATCCTGAGCACTCCAGTTGCAAACTCTGTGAGCAGGAACTACGGCACGATCTCCCGCACTACATCACTGAATGCCCAGTTATTAGACCTTTCAGACCAGTTGGCATGAGGTACCTGGAGCTTTGCAATTACTTTATTCACTCTCGTATTCTTGAAGATATCCTCACAGTGTACCCAAAATTTGCCAGTGCAGGCTACTAAACATATGGCCCTGTATGACTAACCATCCTGCGAGATGGGGACCTTTATTACCACTGCTACCTTATTCAATCTTGTGTTGATGATATCCTCAAAATGCATCCGGAATCTGCCAGTGCAGACTGCTTATCACATGCCTCTGTATGACTAACCATCCTGTGTGATGGGGATTTTTTAGCATCAACTAGTTAGCTTTTTGACACACTGTACTCCACTTCATATAGTCTAGGGTAGCTGCACTAATGCAGATGTACCTAAGGAATTAAAAAAAAAAAAAAAGCTAAACCCGATTTTTAAATTAACTGGAAACCCGAAGAGCTAAAGACGATATTTTCCCAAAGAAAATATCGTGTTTAGCTCTTCATCCCTACTACTACCGGGGACCATCTTCACTACCCTACACCGCACCGAGGACCATCTACACTACCCTACACCACACCGGGGACCATCTACACTACCCTACACCACACCGGGGACCATCTTCACTACCCTACACCGCACCGAGGACCATCTACACTACCCTACACCACACCGGGGACCATCTACACTACCCTACACCACACCGGGACCATCTACACTACCCTACACCGGGGACCATCTACACTACCCTACACCGGGGACCATCTTCACTACCCTACACCACACCGGGGACCATCTTCACTACCCTACACCGGGGACCATCTTCACTACCCTACACCGGGGACCATCTACACTACCCTACACCGGGACCATCTACACTACCCTACACCGGGGACCATCTACACTACCCTACACCGGGGACCATCTACACTACCCTACACCACACCGGGGACCATCTACACTACCCTACACCGGGGACCATCTACACCACCCTACACCGGGGACCATCTACACTACCCTACACCACACCGGGGACCATCTACACTACCCTTCACCACACCGGGGACCATCTACACTACCCTACACCACACCGGGGACCATCTACACTACCCTACACCACACCGGGGACCATCTTCACTACCCTACACCGCACCGGGGACCATCTACACTACCCTACACCACACCGGGGACCATCTACACTACCCTACACCACACGGGGACCATCTTCACTACCCTACACCGGGGACCATCTACACTACCCTACACCACACCGGAGACCATCTTCACTACCCTATACCACACCGGGGACCATCTTCACTACCCTACACCACATCGGGGATCATCTACACTACCCTACACCACACTGGGGACCATCTACACTACCCTACACCAGGGACCATCTTCACTACTTTACACCACACCGGGGACCATCTACACTACCCTACACCGCACCGGGGACCATCTACACTACCCTACACCACACCGGGGACCATCTACACTACCCTACACCGCACCGGGGACCATCTACACTACCCTACACCACACCGGGGACCATCTTCACTACCCTACACCACACCGGGGACCATCTTCACTACCCTACACCACACCGGGGACCATCTACACTACCCTACACCACACCGGGGACCATCTACACTACCCTACACCGGGGACCATCTTCACTACCCTACACCGCACCGGGGACCATCTACACTACCCTACACCACACCGGGGACCATCTACACTACCCTACACCACACCGGGGACCATCTACACTACCCTACACCACACCGGGGACCATCTACACTACACCACACCGGGGACCATCTACACTACCCTACACCGGGGACCATCTACACTACCCTACACCACACCGGGGACCATCTACACTACCCTACACCACACCGGGGACCATCTACACTACCCTACACCACACCGGGGACCATCTACACTACCCTACACCACACCGGGGACCATCTACACTACCCTACACCACACCGGGGACCATCTACACTACCCTACACCACACCGGGGACCATCTACACTACCCTACACCGGGGACCATCTACACTACCCTACACCACACCGGGGACCATCTACACTACCCTACACCACACCGGGGACCATCTACACTACCCTACACCACACCGGGGACCATCTACACTACCCTACACCACACCGGGGACCATCTACACTACCCTACACCACACCGGGGACCATCTACACTACCCTACACCACACGGGGACCATCTACACTACCCTACACCACACCGGGGACCATCTACACTACCCTACACCACACCGGGGACCATCTACACTACCCTACACCACACCGGGGACCATCTACACTACCCTACACCACACGGGGACCATCTACACTACCCTACACCGGGGACCATCTACACTACCCTACACCACACCGGGGACCATCTACACTACCCTACACCACACCGGGGACCATCTACACTACCCTACACCACACCGGGGACCATCTACACTACCCTACACCACACCGGGACCATCTACACTACCCTACACACACCGGGGACCATCTACACTACCCTACACCACACCGGGGACCATCTACACTACCCTACACCACACCGGGGACCATCTACACTACCCTACACCACACCGGGGACCATCTACACTACCCTACACCACACCGGGGACCATCTACACTACCCTACACCACACCGGGGACCATCTACACTACCCTACACCACACCGGGGACCATCTACACTACCCTACACCACACCGGGGACCATCTACACTACCCTACACCACACCGGGGACCATCTACACTACCCTACACCACACCGGGGACCATCTACACTACCCTACACCACACCGGGGACCATCTACACTACCCTACACCACACCGGGGACCATCTACACTACCCTACACCGGGGACCATCTACACTACCCTACACCACACCGGGGACCATCTACACTACCCTACACCACACCGGGACCATCTACACTACCCTACACCACACCGGGGACCATCTACACTACCCTACAACGGGGACCATCTACACTACCCTACACCACACCGGGGACCATCTACACTACCCTACACCACACCGGGGACCATCTACACTACCCTACACCACACCGGGGACCATCTACACTACCCTACACCACACCGGGGACCATCTACACTACCCTACACCACACCGGGGACCATCTACACTACCCTACACCACACCGGGGACCATCTACACTACCCTACACCACACCGGGGACCATCTACACTACCCTACACCACACCGGGACCATCTACACTACCCTACACCACACCGGGGACCATCTACACTACCCTACACCACACCGGGGACCATCTACACTACCCTACACCACACCGGGGACCATCTACACTACCCTACACCACACCGGGGACCATCTACACTACCCTACACCACACCGGGGACCATCTACACTACCCTACACCACACCGGGGACCATCTACACTACCCTACACCACACCGGGACCATCTACACTACCCTACACCACACCGGGACCATCTACACTACCCTACACCACACCGGGGACCATCTACACTACCCTACACCACACCGGGGACCATCTACACTACCCTACACCACACCGGGGACCATCTACACTACCCTACACCACACCGGGGACCATCTACACTACCCTACACCACACCGGGGACCATCTACACTACCCTACACCACACCGGGGACCATCTACACTACCCTACACCACACCGGGGACCATCTACACTACCCTACACCACACCGGGGACCATCTACACTACCCTACACCACACCGGGGACCATCTACACTACCCTACACCACACCGGGACCATCTACACTACCCTACACCACACCGGGGACCATCTACACTACCCTACACCACACCGGGGACCATCTACACTACCCTACACCACACCGGGGACCATCTACACTACCCTACACCACACCGGGGACCATCTACACTACCCTACACCACACCGGGGACCATCTACACTACCCTACACCACACGGGGACCATCTACACTACCCTACACCACACCGGGGACCATCTACACTACCCTACACCACACCGGGGACCATCTACACTACCCTACACCACACCGGGGACCATCTACACTACCCTACACCACACGGGGACCATCTACACTACCCTACACCACACCGGGGACCATCTACACTACCCTACACCACACGGGGACCATCTACACTACCCTACACCACACCGGGGACCATCTCACTACCACACCACACGGGGACCATCTACACTACCCTACACCACACCGGGGACCATCTACACTACCCTACACCACACCGGGACCATCTACACTACCTACACCACACCGGGGACCATCTCACTACCCTACACACACCGGGGACCATCTACACTACCCTACACCACACCGGGACCATCTACACTACCCTACACCACACCGGGGACCATCTACACTACCCTACACCAC
>WNGS01164437.1:11256283-11272387 GCA_020271785.1 Procambarus virginalis
ACAAGCAATCTAGCGGGATGGCCCCATTGTTGACCCCACCCCACACCTCACCCCAGACCCCCACTCTACCCACCCCACACCTCACCCCAGAAACCCCCACCCCACACCTCACCCCAGACCCCCACTCTACCCACCCCACACCTCACCCCAGAACCCCCCCCCCACCTCACCCAGACCCCCCCCCACTCTACCCACCCCACCCTCACCCCAGACCCCCACTCTACCCACCCCACACCTCACCCCAGACCCCCACTCTACCCACCCCACACCTCAACCACGCCCCAGTAACCCAAACTGAAAATTACAGGCCAATTTCCTTCCTCGAAATACCAGGCACAATGTTCGAATAAATAATCAGAGAAACACCAGGCAGCATGGGTTTAGACACCGCGGAGGGGCCCATACAGCTATAGCCCTGATCTACGAGCATATAGCCTACGCAGTGTCGAAAAAAGATCACTGTAATATAGTGCTCAGAGACGTTTCGAAAGCCTTCGACAAAGTGTGCACACAGGCCTAAAATATATGATATCTGAACTAGGACTTCCTGAGAGATTTACTGCTACTCTCTGCAGCTTTATAGACAACAGAACTGCTAGGCTTAATATCGGCAGCTACTTGGGTGACGTAATAGAACTGAAAAGTGGAGTACCACAAGGAAGCTGCCTCTCCCCCACTCTATTCAACATATATACAGCTAACCTACCCCAACCCCAACATGGAGAATACATCACATACGCTGACGATGTCACCCAAATAATATGCCAACCTGGACCATCAAAGCCGCTACTAGCAGACAAGACCAAGGCAGCTATTGAATCCGTAAACAACTTTGAGAAACAATAGAAATCAGCACAAACAAAGTTCCAGATAATAAACATTGCAAAAAGAAACCCAGACCTCATTATCCTTGACAACCGCCCGATCCAATATGCGGTGGTAGGCAGAATACTGGGACTCTTGATCAATAGAACAGGGATAAAAATTCACGTAAGAGACCGACTAAACAGAGCCAAAGCAGCTTTAGGGATACTGAGGAGATTCTGAATCCTCAGTACGAACATTCAGATACAACTATATAAGGCTCTAGTTCGGCCGCATCTAGAGTATCCCCCAGTACCACTACACACCATAAAGAAAACTAACATGCAAAAACTGCAAGTAGTGCAAAATAAGGCGCTAAGGAGAGCAGCAAAACACCGTCCACCATATGATCAGACAATCCAGGAACTCCATGAGCTCCTGAATATACAGCCACAAAACATCCGACTGCAGCACCAAGCCATCAGGGTGTGGAACACCATCGAAATGTTAGAGGACCCAATGTTAGAAAGATTACTCCAAGATGAGACGCCCCACTCCCACAGCTGGTGACCCAAGAGCCTCGATCTACTAGATAAAAACCCCGCCCCACAGAATAATTCCCAAGTGAAATGCCGACCAGAAATACCCCAATAATTTGAAAAAATTTAGTATATATGTGTGTGTATGTATGTCCACACCCAGAAGTGACTCTAACCCATACTGCCAGGAGCACTATGCAACTGGTGTACAGGCTGTACACTCTACATATATATATATATATATATATATATATATATATATATATATATATATATATATATATATATATATATATACACACACACCACACACACACACACACACACACACACACACACACACACACACACACACACACACACACATATACACATATACACACACACACTCTCTTCAAGACTCCGTACCAATATAGAAGCATAAATAGGAAGTATGGGCCAATAGGCCCTTTGCAGTTACTTTCATTCATATGCTCTCATATATCCAATTAATACCATTGTTCCGTGTTCTGTCTTGTGTTAGTCAAAAGTTTGTTCACCTCATCCAAAACTGTTGCAATATATATATAACTGAAAACTCACACCCCAGAAGTGACTCGAACCCATACTGCCAGGAGCACTCTGCATCTGGCGTACAGGATACCTTAACCACTCGACCAACACGATCGGTCGTGTTGGTCGAGTGGTTAAGGTGCCCTGTACGCCAGATGCAGAGTGCTACTGGCAGTATGGGTTCGAGTCACTTCTGGGGTGTGAGTTTTCAGTTGCATATATGCCTGGAGACCGTTCAGGCTTCTTCGCATACATACATATATATATATATATATATATATATATATATATATATATATATATATATATATATATATATATATATATATATAATATATGTGTGTGTGTGTATTGAATGTGTGTGTGTGTAAATAAAAAAATTATAATAATAAAAATAAATAGCCTTAAAACAGAACAACAGGTGTGGAAGCATCGGAGTGTGTGTTTATGAATGCTACACAGTATTCATCTATAGACATCATATATGCTTATATACATGTGAAGAACCTCTCTCTCACACACTCACAGCTCCCTGACAAGAGGGAGCCAGCTTAGCTTAGCTGCCAACACCCACACATCGTGTCAGCAAGGCGGACAGCCCGCCTGCTTTCATAACTCTCACTGTATTTCCCACTTCCAAACTTTCCTTCACCTATGCCTCTCCATCCTCTTTACTTCCCCCCTCAAAAATAAAAGTACACCCCCCACACCCCAACCCTTCAAAACGTGAACCCATTCAGTAACGTTCTGCTGAAATTGTCATGCGGTTTTGTGCACGCGGGAATGGCTGTGAATAGGAGTATTGTGAGGGGTAATCGGGCGTGAGTGTTTTACTCTCATGATGAATCGGAGCCGGCCGCCCGCCCATGGTGGCCACCCACTGCCCATGGTGGCTACCCACTGCCCATGGTGGCTACCCACCGCCCATGGTGGCTACCCACCGCCCATGGTGGCTACCCACCGCCCATGGTGGCCACCCACTGCCCATGGTGGCTACCCACCGCCCATGGTGGCCACCCACTGCCCATGGTGGCCACCCACTGCCCATGGTGGCCACCCACTGCCCATGGTGACTACCCACCGCCCATGGTGGCCACCCACCGCCCATGGTGGCCACCCACTGCCCATGGTGGCTACCCACTGCCCATGGTGGCTACCCACCGCCCATGGTGGCCACCCACCGCCCATGGTGGCTACCCACCGCCCATGGTGGCCACCCACTGCCCATGGTGGCTACCCACTGCCCATGGTGGCTACCCACCGCCCATGGTGGCCACCCACTGCCCATGGTGGCTACCCACTGCCCATGGTGGCCACCCACTGCCCATGGTGGCCACCCACTGCCCATGGTGGCCACCCACTGCCCATGGTGGCCACCCACTGCCCATGGTGGCCACCCACTACCCATGGTGGCCACCCACTACCCATGGTGGCCACCCACTGCCCATGGTGGCCACCCACTACCCATGGTGGCTACCCACCGCCCATGGTGGCCACCCACTGCCCATGGTGGCTACCCACTGCCCATGGTGGCTACCCACCGCCCATGGTGGCCACCCACTGCCCATGGTGGCTACCCACCGCCCATGGTGGCCACCCACTGCCCATGGTGGCTACCCACCGCCCATGGTGGCCACCCACTGCCCATGGTGGCTACCCACCGCCCATGGTGGCCACCCACTGCCCATGGTGGCTACCCACCGCCCATGGTGGCCACCCACCGCCCATGGTGGCCACCCACCGCCCATGGTGGCCACCCACCGCCCATGGTGGCCATCCACCGCCCATGGTGGCTACCCACCGCCCATGGTGGCCACCCACTGCCCATGGTGGCTACCCACTGCCCATGGTGGCCACCCACTGCCCATGGTGGCTACCCACCGCCCATGGTGGCCACCCACTGCCCATGGTGGCCACCCACTGCCCATGGTGGCCACCCACCGCCCATGGTGGCTACCCACCGCCCATGGTGGCTACCCACCGCCCATGGTTGCTACCCACCGCCCTCAATGCAGCGTCCGATCGGAGAACTTAGGTGTCTATTGCAATATGTGTGGGGAGCGATATATTCTCTATAATAACCTTATTGTTTATTCTCATAATTATACTCACTAAGTGTTTTCGGAGGATGAGTTTAATCCCTCTTGTTCCACCTCTCAAAATTCAGTGAAAGGGTTATGAGGTTTACTTGACCTTTTTTTTTTTATATCAACACACTGGCAGTACCCGGCCACGCGTTGCTGTGGCTCAGCAACTCATGTGCGATGCTGAGCCACAGCAACCTTCCCTGTCCCCCCAGTCCTTCCCACCATTCTCCCTTCACCCGTCACCTCGTCATCCCCACCATTCCCCACTCTATCATCCCCCTCTTCCTTCCCACCATGCCCCTTTGTCCTCCCCACCATTCTCCATTCCCCCATCCCCTCGTCCCCACCATCCCAAACTCCCCTGTCCCCTCGTCCTTCCCCACCATTACCCCCCCCCCCTCCCTTGTCCCCTCGTCCTCCCCACCATCTCTCACTTCCGTTCCCTCGTCCTCCCCACCATTCCCCACTCCCTCATCCGATACCTTCCCAAATGGTCTGATGTTCCCATCAGAACATTGGGAACATCAAGTGATCTGATGTTCCCATCACTGAAATGTAAGAAAAACAGTTAAAAAATGAAATGAAAATATAAACATATACAAATAAACTAACGAATTGAATGGTATGTTAAACAACACAGCTCAATTCCAATGCAATTCACACAAAATAATTAAATCAAAATAAATCAAAATCTACGAAAATTCAATTTATCAATGCAATCAGAAACACTTAAAATGAATTGTAACATTAGTATAGCATGTGTGTGTTGTTCTTACATGCAACAGATGTGGCATCTATACTTAAGAAATGAACGGTATGGTAAACAATACAGCTCAATTCCAACACCGTCATACAAAATAATTCAATAAAAAATAAAATAAATTGAAATCTATGAAAATAAAAATTATCAATGCAATCGGAAACATTGAAATGGAATTCGTGACATATTTAGTATAGCGTGCATATTGCTATTATGTGCAACAGATGACGCTCTTTTTAAAAAACGCATGTGTTTACCTGTCACAGGTGTGGCATCAATATATTAGGTATATAAAAGACGCGCCTATTCGAATGCAACGTTGTGTTAAAATTTCAAAGCAATCGGTGAAGAGGTTTCGAAGCTTTCCCTCACATGAAAAACAGTTTTTCAGAAAAATCATTTTTTTTACCATCACAGATGTGACATCTATATTGTATGTATATAAAAACCTGGCCGGATGAGAATGGAACGTTGTGTGAAAATTTCAATGGAATCGGTGAAGAACTTTCGGAGATTAGCGATTATGTACAAACGAACATTTCCATTTTTATTTATATAGATTAACACACTAGGGACATCTGCAGTTGTGCGACTGCTCTAGACTGTATGAAGGGGAGTACAGTGTGTCAAAAAGCTAGTTACGTGATGCAAAAAGTCCACATCACACAGATTGGGTATTCATACAGAGGCATGTGATAAGTAGTCTGCACTGATAAACTCTGGGTGCATTGAGGATTGTGAGGGGATGGTTCCCCAGCTCACTTACAATGGTGCTCTTATGCCTGTGGAGGCCAGTACACTTGCTAAGTGCACTTGTTAAGTGCGCGGATCTAAGTTTGGTAACCAGTACCCAAAACATCTTGTGTTTGGGTTCATGTGAGAGCCCCAGTCATCAGTATTCCAGAAATGTTACCCTGGCCGGGGCAGCACGTCTGTGGACAGAGATATAGCAATAGGATCATTTCATTGTATGGCTTGGCGGGAGGACTCGAGATTTGCGCGGGAATCTTGGGAGGCCTGGGACAGCGTGGTGTGAGCGTGAGCCAATCGCCACTCCACCAGCTGAGTGCCCAGGACTACAGCCGCCATTTTGAAGTCGTCCCGGGGTCAAGCTACACCGTCTGATTGGTTGAGAGGGGTAGGCCGTTGTGTGCCTCTATCTGATTGGTTGAGAAGGGTAGGCCGTTGTGTGCCCCTCTCTGATTGGTTGGAAGGGGTAGGCCGTTGTGTGCCTCTCTCTGATTGGTTCTTTTGAGGCAGAGCACGGGAAGCCGGTGTTCCTGCCCCAAAAGGCATCATTCTGCTCCAGTTACCACCACAGCCTGACGTCTCTCTCTTGCCCATTCGGTCAAATTGGGCAAGACGACGTCGTGGTGACTGCCTACTCTGCTACTCCACCTCCTGCCTCATCTACTCATCTAGTGTCGACGATCGCCAACAGATTCCAGCCGCCTTCGTAGTTCGAGAGGGAGAAAGATAGGGAGTGCTTTGAGTAGAGATCTGGGAGGTGCGTAATTTGCGTACGAGCAGCAAGAAACTCGTAAATCCCCATTCCAGTGATTATAGACGTTCTGATTCCTGCTAGTGCTTTGTAGCAGTCAATGGGAATGGGGGAATTCGTGTCAGTGTTTTAAGGCAAATTTCCCATGTTTGTGTAAGACGCTATACGTTGTGTGTGACATCTGTGTACGAACATCCGCTTCACCTGTGGGTCGGAGGTGAGAGCCGAGCCGTGTGTCGTGAGGGAGGGTTTGAAAGACGCACCAAGTCATCTTTGTACGGACGATACCAAGTGAGGTACCGCGCCAGCCAACTCCTCTGCCTTGAGCCATCCACCCACCCACTGGGTGCCTGATGTATGGTAATTGTGTGAGTGTATGAGACCGGCTGAATAAATGAGTAAGTACTTATGTGTGCATTCTGGTGATTTATTATTCTCTAAGCCTGAATTCAAAGTCAGGTGTTCCGTCACATTATCACTAAGAGCACCGTAGAGGTGAGGTGAAGTGTGAACGCGCGAGATTATCACCCTTGTTGACATCTTGACAGTCCAGTGGGACTTGGTCTGGTGTAGACAGACGTACATGTACTCATGTAGTTGTACTCACCTTGTTGTGTTTGCGGGGGTTGAGCTCTGGCTCTTTGGTCCCGCCTCTCAACCGTCAATCAACAGGTGTACAGATTCCTGAGCCTATTGGGCTCTATCATATCTACACTTGAAACTGTGTATGGAGTCAGCCTCCACCATATCACTTTCTAATGTGTGTGTGTGTGTGTGTGTGTGTGTGTGTGTGTGTGTGTGTGTGTGTGTGTGGATACACACGGGAACAAGTTTACATAGAATATTTTGTATTCCATTCTGGTAGAATTTGGGTAATTCAGTCACTGTTGTCGACATTCTTCCATGTGTTATAATCTTGCAGGTGTGGAATTCCAGTACTGAGCGTTCAGGTTAGTGTCAGTGTGTAACGTCAGGGATTCCTGGCAATTGATTATTGTGGAGTGATACTTATTTATTTATTTATTTATTTATTTATTCATATACAAGAAGGTACATTGGGAATGTGAGAATATATAATTGTGATACCAAATTGATTATTTTCTTGTTGTGTTCCCAGGGCCGTGACAAGTGTGATTTATATAGATATATTGTGTCTGACGTGTTCATGTAATTGTGGTAGAATTGTGGTGAGTGACGAGGCTTTCCTGGAAGTGTCAGCCGTCCACTCAGCCGAGTAACGTAAATTTATCGGGAGTGTTTATCGGTCCGTGGGGTCGATAATGATTCACCCAGTTAATTAAGGAGTGCGAGATCTTCTTAGTGTTCCATTAACGTTTTGATAGCTTAAGGCTACATGTGTCAGCAGTAATTATATATATATATATAATCCTATTGTCATGAAGCGCGGTGTTCTTTACTGTGGTGATTGCAACGTGTGGACCAATGTTCTAAGTGGTAATTAGAGCACTGGGGTCATTTGCAACAATAAGTATTGGGCAGTGTACTAATATAGTTTGATTTAGTGCACATTGTCGTGTGTGTTATTGCAAAGGGGTTGTCATTGATGGTGATTGTTGCTAGCGTTACTCAATCACTTGGGGTGTTTTGCAGTTCAGTAAATCATTGTAGAATCGAGTTCTAGAGAGTTCATGCTCTGAGGGTTATTTACTAGTGTTCTGCAGTATTGTAATTGCAACCGGATTGTAACGTAAATCACTGTGATTTGTTAGTGTGATTTATCATTGTCGTGGGTGAACTCGGCTGAAGACGAGTACTTGGGTTTATATTCTCCTGTTTATATGGTAGGACATTGATGTCCAGTATTCAGTGAGGTGATTGCGAGGCAATTAATATAACGTAACCAAAGGAGCGCCCATTGCTTTAAGAGAATTTGTTCTTTGACAAGTAGAGTAAAGTAAGATACGTTTGGGTTAATTATTTTCCTGAAAGCAGCTACGGCAGTCTCAGGGTAGCCTAGCCATCAGCCAAACAAGAATTTGAGTATTGCCTGTCGTAATTAACGGTCAGTGGGCCGGGTAATTGACGTGTTTCAGGAAGTCAAAGTAATTAACTTCGATCCGTGTTTGGTCGACTCACACGAAGGCTCCATTGTTCCGTTAACGTAACGTCGTTATTTATCTGTCCTGAAGTACCGGCACTTGATTGACTCGTGAGAAGAGTAACGTCATTTTAGAATAGCGTAAACGTGGTGATTAGCGTCCTTAATCACCTGAATTGGTCTGAGTATGGAAGGCTCAGACGGAATTCATACTTTATTGTAAATTGCTGAGCCAGTGTGAAAGGTTGCGTATTTAATTGATTAATTATTGATCTTGAGGATAGTAATTAATTTCTCTATGGATAATCACGAGTGATTTCCGTTCTCTTAGCACTTCGGACACTTCATGTCAGAGTCAACTATCGTTAAGTGATAGTAACCGATAATGTAAAATAACGTAAATTATGGTAAAGTAAAGAGATTAATCAGCTGTCTGGAAGTACAGGGATTAACGGGATTTACTCACTGAATGCTCGACGGGTAGAGTGTTGTGTAATTTCCGCGTTACTAGTGACAGTTGTATGAGTTATTAAGTTAACGTAAATGTTACTTTGTTATTATCGTAAATCAAATTGTTATTGATTGTTGATCGTCCGTGGGACGAAGTGTTCACGTAAAGATTAATTTGAGGAAGTGTTGCTGGAGTTGCCAGTGAACCCATTAGTCATTGATGTGCCATGGACTGGTTACTGATTTGATTGCATTGCAACCGCTATTGCAGGTGTAGACTGCACAGAGGCATAGAACAGTTAGGAGGTTACTGGAGACGTGTTTCAGAACCTACTGTGTCATAGTTGCCAGTGTGATTATAGATCTGTGTCTGTATCTTGCTTGATTGATTCCTCTGTGTTCACGCTTATGTTCGAGTTAGTTCATTATGCAATCCGAGGGACTGGTGTCTAGCTGTCATTGATAGTGTCACAGGAAGAAATTCGAGTAACGTCATTGATATTTCTTTTGTTTTTTGTTATAGTAGCTAGTACTTTATTGAATAAACTAAGTTATGTTGAACACTGTCTTTTCGTTACATCCCATACATTTATATGGTTCTGTAAGTGATTCTTCACACTCGACTATTAAATTGAGGCTGATTCATGGGTTTTGGACTAAATATACGGCACCACACAACAATAAATTATTGTTGTGAGAGCCCAGGACCTACTTGCTAGATTCGCTTCGGCGAATGGCGAAGGTCGACGGCCAAGTGGAGGGGATTTCAACTTTTTGGGGTCTCGGCGTTTGATCGCGCCTAGTCAATTGTTCATAAACGGTCCCAGAGTGAGGAATGAGCTGCTTACTACACTGGTGTGTTAGCTAAGCAAGTCCTTCCTCAGGCGACCTAATTGAATATCACGACAGGAATAAAGGTTAAAAGAACTAAAGAAATTTTCAGAGTTCAATTCCTCATTCCATTCATTTCAAAACTCTCACAAGGATATTATCATGAACACAAGAGTGAATATGGTAGCAGTGACACTAAAAGTCCCCATCTCGCAGGATGGTTAGTCATACAGGGCCATGTGTTCAATAGCCTGCACTGGCAAATTTTGGGTGAAATATGAGGATATCTTCAAGAACACGAGAGTGAATAAAGTAATTACAAAGCTCCAGGTACCTCATGCTAACAGGTCTGAAAGGTCTAATAACTGGGCATTCGGTGATGTAGTGCGGGAGATCATGCCGCAGTTCCTGCTCACAGAGTTTGCACCAGGAGTGCTCAGGATTGGGAGATCCGTCACCTGCAGCCACCTGCCACAGGTAATGGTAACCCAACCTGATCCTGGCAACCACTGTGTCGCACAGTCTGGTGGACGTTTTGTGCTGCCTATAAATATGGGCTTCAGATCTGAACAATTCATTGCTTTTTATACTTGTGTTTTCAGGTCGTTGGGAGTCAGTAATTTCTCTTCTATCAGACCTGAGTGTTTGGACCACTATAGTCTTGACAGCAAAGATTGGGATTTCTAGGTCTAATTTCAACTTCATCTTTATTACACACTAATTTGGTTGCAATGTCTGTCATTATGATAGGTTATATTTATGTTTGATGGTATCCATTGTTAGGAACTCTAGGTAACCTAATGAGGTAGGTCTGCCTTGTGTGAGTTACTCCCCCCCCCCCCTTGACCAGATATAGGAGTTAGGTAAATGAATTAAACCAAGAAAACGTCAGTAATTATGACTGAGGAGAAGAAAAGCATCTTAAGGAAACTAGGTAAGATAAGATGGCGACAGTATGTTATGAGACGTGACATGGGCGGAGGTCGCTCGAGTCGCTCGAGTCGACGGGGACAGTCGTACGTCGTTGCGTCTTATGAAAAAGGAAGTTTGTAGCTCATGGTGAAGAGGTTGAGAGAAAGCTACGTGATCAGCGTCGTGAGGAAGCTGTTGAGGACGACGTGTAACGTATCTTTGTTATCGTGATAATGATATAGGGGAGGCCTGAAGCCTATTGGGTGGTCGTACCTTTGTGGACCCGACTGTGTGAAAATCCTTTAAGTGGATAAATTGGGCAGGTGTTCCTGTGTGGCACCTGTTAGGCGACTTCTCACGCTCAAGTCTGGACGGTTAGGAGCCGATAGTGGCACGTCCAAGAGGAATTTGTGGACGATCTGGTAGGGCGTCATGTTTGTGGCGCCACACATGTGGCATCGTCACATCATCCTTTTTGTGGTTTATGTGGAACTTATATGCGTATGATGGAGTTTGTATAGAGGAACTCGAACTCCCTATGTATGGTGAAGCCAGTGTAGAGGAATTGCATTTATATGGTGGAACTCCAGCTAGCAGTGGGACCTGAAGAACATGAGTCGTCGCTAATGAAGGCAGCAGCAAAATGGGAACTTTAAGAGTATCTACTTAATTCGAGGACGCATGGATAGATGGACCTGATAATGATTTTCAGCACGTAATACAGAGAGTTATATGGACATCATTGTTGTTTGAGGGAGTGCATGAATTCATGTTAAGAATGACGCAGTAAAAGGCGAGTGATAATATTTTCTTGTTCTTGTTCTTGCCTAGCCCAGACGATGAGAAGGGGCAGGAGGTTGCTGGCGAAGATTATGCAGCATCCTAGTGTACTAAGGCGCCCTGGAGAGACTACTCCAGACCGACAACCAGAGCACAACTCCATAGTCTCCTGAGACTGATGGATGCCTACTAGTGTACTTTATTTGTTGGAGCACTGGTATTATATAAGCATGATGCTAGTTTGTTGGACCTGATGATAATATGCTGTTATTTCTTTATTCTTTGTATTTTTGTAATGTTCATCTGTTGACAACTTATCTTTGCACTTCTCCAAGTGAGGAATTTCGAGAGAGAGAGAAACAGTTGCAGGTTGGTCGTCAGTAGACATAATATCATAAAGGGGGAACTGGAATGAGATCATCGCAAAGTAAGGAGAGTGAGGGTAAGTCATGGTGGCTCAGCGGGGTGTGTACTCGTGACAATGTGCCAGATTTCAGCCGATTCCCCAAATAAGGTGACGTTGAGCCCCTTCTCCATACGTAAGATCAATACTGGGGTGATTCTCCTGAGTGCTCCATTGATGGAAGAAGTAGCGGAAATTAATTTTGTTTATATTATTTTTTCGGGGTCGCTTAGATAAAATTAGTGCAGCCTTGATAAAATACACAGGAGATTCGAAACCCTTTACTCTGTGCAGTGATGAGGTCATTTATAATTGCTAATTTCAGGTTCTTGCTGTTGATCTTCCAGGCAAAATTTTCAATTGCTTGAAGAGCAGAGTTTGAATCAGAAAATATTAATACTCCTATGTTTTTTAATGTACTGGTAGCTAGTTGTAGTGCAGCTAGTTCAGTTTGTGTGGAGGTCAGCCATTTTTAACCTGACACTGAGTGTGTGCAAATATAATTTCTATAAACCCTACATGCTGCTGCAGTCCGTCCAGTAGAAGGTTGGACTGAGCCGTCGGTGTAGACACAGTGCTCGTGATCTTAAATTTTTGGTGTAGGAGGCAATTGTTTCAAGTGTGACAGCTTTGAGAAGAGCACGATTCTCATTATCTTTCTCGGTGACAGGTGTGTATGATACTTGAATGGTGGGCACAGATAAAGAGGAATATCTTAGACAGGTAGATTGCACTTAAAAAGAATGTTAAGTTTGATGAGGTTGTAGGCATTTTTTCTCAGCCATTTATCATAAAAGGAGTGAATCGGTATGTTGGCACCAGTCAATAGGGCGTTAACAGTACTGAATAATATGTCTCTGAGCAATGCAGGAGATGTAGTGTCTCTCATGACTTTAAGGCAAAAGGTAGTGTTGACTTTGCATTATTCTCTCTAGTATGGTTGGACGCTTCAGTTCTTCCCTCATGTTGATGATTCTTGTGCATCTTGGGGCACCAAGAATTATCCTCGTGGCTTTACTCTGTACTACTTCAAGTTTGTTCAAAACCGAGGCGGGGAAGTTAATTAGGTGTAAGGCATGATAACTACAGATTTAACAAACATATAGAATAATCTGGCATATTTAATATTGATACCAATATTCTTACCAGTAAGTGTTTTCAGTGGATTCAGTCTTTTAACCTACGGTGTTGATCGTTAACAATGTCACTGTTGATACCAACTCAAAGGTATTTGTGCTGCCCACACGTTTCAATGTTCTGGTTGTTGACCTTGAAAGTTAGAGAGACACGAGTTCTTTCTTGGGGATGGAGAGCTCTGGATTTAGTTAGAGATTACAAGACCACTTTCAATGCTTTTAGCAGCGAGTGAATCAAGTAGAGCTTGCACTCTTGTTTGGGATTTGCAACAATGCACATGTCTTCGGTATAACAGATGGTGGCTTTATCAGCTAGTGTAAGAATATCAATTGTTAATTTGTGCATCAGAACATTGAACTGTGTTGGGCTAAGCACTGTTACGTATGGTCCACACAGCTCGTTGCACTACAGAGTAAGCAGTGGCCTGGTCTAGGGGTATTCACTATAACCCCTGGATCTTAATGTTCAACCAGAGTGCCTTATCAGTACGTCACATACATAATAATGGTTATCAGGTTATACAAATAAAACATGCATATAAAGTACTTGTATAATATAAAATATTATATATATAATATATATATATATAGATATAATATATATATATATATATATATATATATATCACACACACATAGATGTTCCTTAATGGAGCCCTGTTGCTTATGCATCGTTTAACGCCTGGAAAGAGATGTTGTTGTCTTGCCTATATACTGAGTTTTTGAGGCTTACAGTCCCAAGAGGGCATTTGAAGGCATAGACGACGTTTGTCTCTTTAGAGCGTTCTGCTCCGTGTCTGGAGAGTTTCTTATGAGTAGGCTGGCCGTTTTTTTTTGGTTTTATAGTAAATCGTTAGTTGTATCTTCTGATTTTTGTCTGTAGGGATAACATTTCTATTAACAATATCTTACAGGACCCTTTCCTCCGTTTTTATGAGCTGTGGTGAAGTTCCTGTAAATAGTCTAATAGGGGTATAGGTGTTGTATTAGTTGTCTCTTCAGAGGTTGCATGGCGTTTCACTTTCCTTCTTATGTCTTCAATGAAACCATTGAGAAGCCGTTGTTGACTAGGACCTGCCTTACCCTACAGAGTTCTTCGTCGACTTGCTTCCATTCTGAGCTGTGGCTGAGAGCACGGTCGACATAAGCGTTAACAACACTCCTCTTGTACCTGTCTGGGCAGTCACTGTTGGCATTTAGGCACTTCCTATGTTTGTTTCCTTAGTGTAAAAACCTCAGCTCCTTTCCATGACTGTTACATCTAGAAAGGGTAGCTTCCCATCCTTCTCCATCTCGTAAGTGAAACGCAACACAGAATTCTGCTCAAACGCCTCTTTCACAGCTCCTGCAGATGTCTGACATCAGGTACCTGTGTAAAAATGTCGTCAACATACCTGCAGTATATGGCCGGTTTCAAGTTCAAGTCGACTAAGACTTTTTTCTCGATAGTATCCATGTAGAAGTTCGCAAACAGGACACCTAAGGGAGAACCCATGGCGACCCCATCTACTTGCTTATACATGTGCCCATCTGGGCTCAAGAAGGGTGCTTCCTTAGTACAAGCTTGGAGTAGTTTCCTCAGGATATTTTCTGGTATGTCCAAAGGAGTACAGGCCGGATCACGATACACTCGGTCCATTATCATCCCGATTGTTTCATCCACAGGTACGTTGGTAAGCAGTGATTCTACGTCCAACGAGGCTCTTATCCCTGGGCCCGTGTTCCCCGCAGTAAGTCAACAAATTCCTTCGGGGACTTCAGGCTGAAGGCGCAAGGGACATAGGGAGTCAGTAAGCCGTTGAGTCGTTTCGCCAGTCTGTACGTGGGTGTGGGTATCTGGCTGATGATTGGCCGAAGTGGGTTACCAGGCTTATGTGTCTTGACATTTCCATACGCATATCCAGTTTATATTCCTCAATAATCTTTGGCAGTGGAGTCCGATTTCTTGCATTCACAGTTTCAATCAATTTGTTGACCTTTGTTTTCAATTCGGCTGTAGTGTCCTTCGTTACCCTTTGGATTTAGTTTGGTCAGAGAGTATGAGGTTCATTTTCGCCAGATATTCGTCTTTCTTAAGGATGACGTATATTGGTGACTTGTTGCCTCTCCTGACAACTATCTCCTTGTTCTCACGAAGGCTCTTAGCTGCCGCTTTGAGCTCGGGGAGTCAGTATGGTGCTTCTGTAGTTGCCTCGATTCTTTCCTCCTTCTGCAATAGTTCAGCTTGTAAGGTGTCTTTGGTGGTGACCTTCTTTTGTGCTTCGAGGTCAAATATGTCGTCCACAGGATCTCCAACTCCACTTTCCGGCCAACGCACTTGGTCTGGACATAACTGACAGTTTATACCCAGATTTAGGAGAGTGACTTGGTCCTCAGTGAGGTTGATTCCTGCAAGGTTCAGAAGCCGTCTCTGGTCGTGGAATTGTCATATATATATATATATATAATATAATATATATATATATATATATATATATATATATATATATATATATTCGTACCTAGTAGCCAGAACGCACTTGTGAGCCTACTATGCAAGGCCCGATTTGCATAATAGGCGCAATTTTTCATGAATTAATTGTTTTTCGACTACCTAACCTACCTAACCTAACTAACCTAACCTAACTTTTTCGGCTACCTAACCTAACCTAACCTATAAAGATAGGTTAGGTTAGGTTAGGTAGGTTTGTTAGGTTCGTCATATATCTACATTAATTTTAACTCTAATGAAAATTTTTACCTCATACATAATGAAATGGGTAGCTTTGTCTTTTCATAAGAAAAAATTTGAGAATATATTAATTCAGGAAAACTTGGCTTATTAGGCAAATCGGGCCTTGCATAGTAGGCCAAAAAGTGAGTTCTGGCTACTAGGTACGACATATATATATATATATATATATATATATATATATATATATATATATATATATATATATATATTAAATATCTAAATAAATTAATTATTAAATACAGGGGTCTGGCACACTGCTACAGCTTTGTTCCGATCGGCTCGGAGACCCTTGGTTCGTGGGGAAATGTGCATTGAAGTTCCTAAAGGATTGGGAGACAAATTGATTACGCTACAAAACACCAGAGAGCAAAAGTTTCTTGTTCCAGCGCCTCAGTGTTGCGATCCAGAGGGGAAAGCCTGTTGCGTCTTGGGCACTAGTCCAACTTCAGAGGAATCGAAGAAGTGTTTGACTTGTAACAGTGTTCGAACCTGTCTGTGACATTCATCAATGTTTCCCATTGTCGTGTTTTTCAAGAGATCCATAACCTTTAAGCAA
>WNGS01164437.1:11296760-11310257 GCA_020271785.1 Procambarus virginalis
AGCAGCAGCACTAGTGGCAGCTAGGTGAGAACAGCAGAAGCACTAGTGGCAGCTGGGTGAGAGCCAGCAGCAGCAGCACTAGTGGCAGCTGGGTGAGAGCAGCAGCAGCAGCAGCACTAGTGGCAGCTGGGTGAGAGCAGCAGCACTAGTGGCAGCTTGGTGAGAGCAGCAGCAGCAGCAGCACTAGTGGCAGCTGGGTGAGAGCAGCAGCAGCAGCACTAGTCACACAGATAACGAAACAAAATTAATCCAATCGTGGCACCAATCATTTCTATCGCTATATTCATCACCGTCATTTCTGGAATCACCGTGGAAATGCGTCCGACAATTCATATTTAGCGCGAAAAACCAGAAGCGAGGTAAAAATTGGTTGAAATTCTAGAATTTTTTTTGCGTGTGGAATTACCTGTCATCAATATTGCAGAAAAATTACTAACAATAATGAAATGTGGCGAGCAGGTTGCATGTTTTCCATAAATATTGATAAATCAATGAATCCGTGAAAGTATTTGTCTATGTAGGTACCTATTATGTATGTTGTGTGTGAGGTTTTCATGTCACCTTCCCTGAGAGAACGTACTGATGGATTCATGTACAGAGAGGCGGACTGACTCAGGGCGGGTGCGGCCGACGGGTTTTATAGCTCCAATTATAGATCCGATTTTTCAGGTGATACGAGCGTGATACTGGTGCTAAGTGGCAGATAAACACACAAAGTGTTCAAGCTGTGATAGATCTTGAACTGTGAATTATAGAGCTGTGATAGATCTAATTATCGTCGAAAGTGATATATGAGTAGAAAAAGAAGCCTACGGCCTGAAAGCTACTCCAGCGTAATATTACAACTAAAAGTACCCACAGTGTCAGCTAAGTGAACTAGCGTGTGTATAAAGTGGATTTTATATGGTTAAACACACTATTAATGCAACAAACAATATTGAAAAATAAATAAATTTATATATATAAAATAAATACACAAGGAATATATTTTGGGTGGGTAGCCCCTTGGCGTGAAAGTGTAAACAAAGTCACGTGGCGGCGGAATGTGAAAAAGCTTCTCAGTATCTAAAAAGTAAGTAAATAGTAACATAAGTGAAGATAAATAGCGGAAACCTATGATAAGTGTTGCGTGTGTCACTGCTGTAGGTCCCAGGACACGTGTGTCACTGTGTGGAGGTTCCAGGACACATGTATCACTGTGTGGAGGTCCCAGGACACGTGTCACTGTGGTGTAGGTCCCAGGACACGTGTGTCACTGTGGTGGAGGTCCCAGGACACGTGTGTCACTGTGTGGAGGTCCCAGGACACGTGTGTCACTGTGTGGAGGTCCCAGGACACTTGTCACTGTGTGGAGGTTCCAGGACACGTGTGTCACTGTCGTGTAGGTCCCAGGACACGTGTATTACTGCTGTAGGTCCCAGGACACGTGTATTACTGCTGTAGGTCCCAGGACACGTGTGTGTCACTGTGGCGTAGGTCCCAGGACACGTGTGTCGTTGGGCTGTAGGTTCCAGGACACGTGTCACTTTGCTGTAGGTCCCAGGACACGTGTGTCACTTTGCTGTAGGTCCCAGGACACGTGTATTACTGCTGTAGGTCCCAGGACACGTGTGTCACTGCTGTAGGTCCCAGGACACGTGTGTCACTGTGCTGTAGGTCCCAGGACACGTGTGTCACTGTGCTGTAGGTCCCAGGACACGTGTGTCACTGTGCTGTAGGTCCCAGGACACGTGTGTCACTGTGTTGTAGGTCCCAGGACACGTGTGTCACTGTTGTAGGTCCCAGGACACGTGTGTCACTGTGCTGTAGGTCCCAGGACACGTGTGTCACTGTGCTGTAGGTCCCAGGACACGTGTGTCACTGTGCTGTAGGTCCCAGGACACGTGTGTCACTGTGTTGTAGGTCCCAGAACACGTGTGTCACTGTGCTGTAGTTCCCAGGACACGTGTGTCACTGTGCTGTAGGTCCCAGGACAAATCATGGAATCGAATGTGCAGATTGCAATATGATAAATCACTGCACCTGTCTTCATATCTCGGACGCCTTGTGTGAACTAGGGAACTATCAGGGGGAAAGCGCAAAGCCATTACGACTATATAGCACTTGGAATGGGTCAGGATAAGGATTTGGGATGAGACGGGAGAGGGGAGAAGGAATGGTGCCTAACGACAAGGACGGTCGGAGATTGAGCGCCGACCTGCATGAAGCGAGACCGTCGCTCTACCGTCCAGCTTAAGTGGTGTGACGACGCCTTGTGTGAGACTCACAATAATGAGAAACCTGAAAGTTAAAGCCTCATTAACATATATTGCATCACTTGCAATGATAAACTAAGGAAACATAGCAGCCTATTCTCTACACACTATTTATATCACTGTAACCATATTCTATACACACTATATCACTGTAACCATATTCTATACACACTATCTCTATCACTGTAACCAAAAGATCATCCATGCGGTCTTGTTCTTTCGAAACTTTAGACATTTGTTCTATATCCATTTCTAGCGGTGGTAGGCGTAATAGCTTGGCGTTTTCTCCTCATAATTCCCTTTCTCTTCCTCATAATAATTACATTGAAATTACACAACTAACCGGAGGCAGTGAGGACTTTAGCTTTTCAATTCTACTGACCGACTTTGAATTTTGATGTCTTGGTTTTACGCATTATCCGAATTGTTCTTTAATGTGTATCGTCAGGGTTACTGGTGAAACCTAGTCTGGAACTCCTTCTGAAGAACAATTGTTCACACTCGATAGCCGTTGTTCTGCTGGTAATCTGTATGAAAGATGCGCCGACATGTTTCAACTACACGAAATTAGGATAAGTGTGCATGCTTTTTTGTGACATTAGGAGGGAGATCATGTGGTGAGGTCTCAGTACAGTATTATAACCACGTCCTCACCGATGGCCCTGTGGTGAGGTCTTAGAGGGAGCAAGAACCTTATTCCAGGCAGTGGAGGGGTGCCCCAGGGCTTCTAGGAAGAAGACATCAGGATGTCTAGGTTACCAAGATGATGCTATGTATCTATGACAACTAATTAATGTCGTGGAGGACCGTGACGTCTTACAGGGAAATTGCGGAAATTGGCAGAGACACTTCATTTGTGTCTGAGTCACCAGCCAGAGCAGGTCTGCCAACTGTCGCTCCACTACTGCTGGGTGTATATCTTCAACTTGAAGTGTTGTTAGGTGGTCCAATCTACAAGAGTATTAGGATGGTATCCAGCAGCGAGTGTGCGGCCCAGGAACTGATCTTGTCGTAGAGGTTTCGTCGGATCTTGGCAGAAGAAGGCATTGAGAATTAGCAAGCTGCGGCATACGTGAGGTAGACCTGATGTGAGAGGTCGTCGTCTTTGCTTCGAGATTGAAGGCATGACGGGGCAGGCCGCCATGCTCCTCCACAGGAATTGTGCCGAGTGCACCAAGGTGGGTGGCACTTTTCTTGTGCAGTCAGAGGTTGCAGCCGTGATTTCCCAACAGAGAAGAAAACTCTGGGTGGCATAACAAGGCGGAGGTTCATAGTGATGGAAACTGTAATGACTCGCCTGGCGCCATGTGTACGCACAGCCCATCTTTATCAACAAAGGCCAAATGCTCGTTAGTCCAGCCACCAAACGCCCTGTTTATGAAAAAAAACGGTTTGCAGATGACTCACAACTGACGACGTCCGTAGTTTTCTCGAGCAGTGCTTCACTTGACGTCCTCTGCTCGAATAGCAACTCTGTAAATGCTTCACCTACGTACTGCAAATACAAATGATCGCCAACAGAATCTAAACACCTAATCTAACATAACCTATTCCTAACTATACATAGAATTTTAATGTGTAAAATATTATGAGAATCAACATACTTTTATTACATAGTAATAAAAGGGAGCCGGCCGGCCAAGCGGACAGCACACTGGACTTGTGATCCTGTGGTCCCGGGTTCGATCCCGGGTGCCGGAGAGAAACAATGGGCAGAGTTTTTCACTCTATGCCCCTGTTACCTAGCAGTAAAAGAGGTACCTGGGTGTTAGTCAGCTGTCACGGGCTGCTTCCTGGGGGTGGAGGCCTGGTCGAGGACCGGGCCGCGGGGACACTAAAGCCCCGAAATCATCTCAAGATAGTATGTTAAATGCGTCTTGGGGGAAGGTAGAAGCTCTAACAAGCCTGGCCTGAAGACAGGTTGTCGAAGACAAGCCTGGCCTGAAGACAGGTTGTTGAAGACAAGCCTGGCCTGAAGACAGGTTGTTGAAGACGAGCCTGGCCTGAAGACAGGTTGTTGAAGACAAGCCTGGCCTGAAGACAGGTTGTTGAAGACGAGCCTGGCCTGAAGACAGGTTGTTGAAGACGAGCCTGGCCTGAAGACAAGCCTGGTTGAAGACAAGCCTGGCCTGAAGACAATCCTGGCCTGAAGACAAGCCTGGCCTGAAGACAAGCCTGACCTGAAGACAGGTTCGTGTGGAACATCAGCGAGGAGGCAGACCCAGAAGTTACACACACCTACGGTTTGGTCTATAGGTGAACCCTGAGGGTAAGTATGGCTCCTGTAGTCTTTAAGTGATCACTGGTAAAGTTGGGTACCAGTGTAGCAGTCCAGGGCAACAATGAGGTTGCCCTATAGTGATAAAACAGTGTTATTTATGCAGCTGCAGTCGGGGGAGCCAGAGGTTGGATCCTCCCCAAGTTAGTTATGGATTCTGGCCTATATTAGTTCAGAAGCAGTGTGGCAGTTGCTGAAAGCAGCCTGACAGCTGACAACTGGGTGGACAGCGCTTCGGATTCGTACTCCTGAGGTTTCGGGTTCGATCCCCGGTGGAGGCAGAGACAAATGGACAAAATGTTTCTTTCACCCAGATGCCCCTGTTACATAGCAATAAATAGGAACCCGGGAGTTAAAGAGCTGCTACGGGCTCCTTCCTGGGGGTGTGTAACAAAAAGGAGGCCTGGTCGAGGACCGGGCCGCGAGGACGCTAAGCCCCGAAATCATCTAAATAAATAAATAATAAATAAATAAATAAATGTTTATTCAGGTAAGGTACATACATACAAGAGGTTTTACAAAAATGGATAGATTTATAGATAGGGCTAGTACATACAATGCCTAAAGCCACTATTACGCAACGCGTTTCGGGCAGGAAAAACATTAAAGACAAACTTAATACTAACTGAGATTAAAGTATAAAATGTATTGACAACAAAAATAAAAATAAAAATAAAAAATAAAAAGGAGGGGGGGAGCATGGCAGAAAAAGCAGCACAAATACAATTAGGTCGACAAACAGATTTGTTTAAAATAACAGACATGGGTTGACAATATAGGGGTAAGGTACGTTACAGGGAATTTATTAGGTAGTGCTTAGTTTTTATCTTAAACTATTTGAAAGAGGTACAGTCTTTAACATGATTGGGAAGGTCATTCCACATTCTAGGTCCCTTGATTTGTAGAGCATTTCTAAGTTTGATTAAGTCGTACTCTTGGAATATCAAAACTGCATTTATTTCTGGTGTGGTGCTCATGGGTTCTGTTACAACCTTCAATGAAGCTTTTGAGGTCAGGATTGGCATTACAGTTCAGCGTTTTATATATGTGTAATACACATGAGAGAATGTGCAGTGACTTAATATCTAACATATTCAGAGATTTGAGTAGGGGTACCGAGTGATGTCTGGGGCCAGAGTTGGATATTGTCCTAATAGCAGCTTTGTGTTTAGTAATTAGAGGACGTAAATGATTTTGGGTAGTAGAACCCCAAGCACAAATACCATAGTTGAGGTAAGGATAGATGAGGGAGTAATAGTGTGTGACCAGGGCAGGGCGGGGTACATAATATCTGATCTTAGAAAGAATGCCAACAGTTTTTGAACCTTTTTTTGATATATTTAGAATGTGTCCCTGGAAATTCAGCTTGTGGTCAATGAGAACGCCAAGGAATTTGCCATCTATTTTGTTACAAATTTGGGTATTGTTTATCCTGAGATTTATTTGATTAGAGGATTTATTGCCAAACAGAATATAGAAAGTTTTGTCAATGTTAAGGGTGAGTTTGTTGGCAGTTAGCCAAAGATGGACTTTATTTAGCTCAGTATTCACTGTGGCATTTAGAGCAAGGGGGTCAGGACTGGAGTAAATGAAGGTTGTGTCGTCAGCAAATAGAATTGGTTTGAGGTGTTGGGAGGCATTTGGAAGGTCATTAATGTAGATGAGAAAGAGGAGAGGGCCAAGTATGCTGCCCTGAGGAACACCGATGTTGATGGGTAGGGTGGGAGAAATTGAATTATTCACAGAAACATACTGGAGCCTGTCAGTAAGGTAAGATTTGAGGTATTGCAGGGAGTGTCCTCTGACTCCATAATGATGTAATTTAAGAAGAAGGTTTTGGTGGTTGACAGTGTCAAAAGCCTTACGCAGGTCCACAAATAACCCAACAGGGAACTCATTTTTATCAAGAGCTGCATGAATCAAGTTAATCATACTAATAAGTGCATCGTTAGTGCTTTTTTTGGGTCTGAAGCCATATTGACAAGAGCTAAGTATATTGTGTTTGGCTAGATAAGAGTAAAGCTGCTTGTAGATTAGTTTTTCAAATATTTTTGACAAGTTAGGCAGGATTGATATAGGTCTGTAGTTGTTAACATCTGTGAGATCACCACATTTGTGGACAGGGGTTACTCTCGCTTTTTTTTAGAATATCTGGAAAGGTTTGGAGTTCAAGTGACTTGTTGAAGAGCAATGCAATAGCAGGGGCTAAAGATCTGGAGGCTTTTTTGTAAATTAAAGTTGGTATCTCCTCAAGGGCACTAGACTTGGTTTTAAGGGAAAGGATTATCTCATTAACATCAGTGGAATTTGTAGGCTTTAGGTACAGAGACTGTGGATAGTTACCTGTAAGATAGTCCTTAACATCAGTACTGGAAGATGGAATATCATTTGCAAGGGATGACCCAATGGAAGAGAAGAACCTATTGAACTCAATAGCAGAATCAGAGGCTGAAAGCTGACCATCGTTATTGGACAGGAGTGTTGGTTTGTTATTTAAAATCTTCTTTGATCCCAATATTTGTGAAATTGTGCTCCAAGTTTTTTTAATGTTGCTCTTTATTTGGGTAAATTTATCTTCGTAGTATTTAGTTTTGGCTCGTCTAATTATTTTAGATAGCAATAACGAGTAATTCTTTGAGAATTCTTTGGAGACGGTTCCTAACCTATACTTCTTCTCAAGGTCATGTTTTTTATTAATGGATTTAAGTATTCCCTTTGTAAGCCAAGGATTGTTTAGCCTTTTGGTTGTGACTTGTTTCGTTAGCATAGGACAGTGGGTGTTATAAAGGCTGAGAGTTTTTTGAAGAAAAGATTGCACTGCTAGGTTGATGTCCCCTATGTTACCTAACTCGGACTCCCAGTTGACATTAGCAGCAGCAGTTATAAAATTGCCTATAGCAGTTTCATTGTGCAGCCTAAAGCTTAACTCCCTTGTCTCTAGAGGTGGTTTGTTAATGTTAGTTAAGAGAAATGTGGGGTAATGGTCTGTAGTGCTATCGGTGATTATACCTGAAGTAAGCGGAGAGGTTATGTTGGTCCAGATGTGATCTAGAGTCGTGGCAGTACTATCAGTGATTCTAGTAGGTCTAGTGATTAAGGGTATGGGGAAGCAGGAATTCATACAGTTGAGGAAGCTAACAGCAGTAGGAAGATCAGGCTCGCAGAGGTCAATATTAAAGTCCCCTACGATAATTAGATGGTTTTTGTTCAGTGTGTTATCTAGTATTAGATTTCTAAGGTTTGAGTTGAATTCGGACACATCAGTGTTAGGAATTCTATAGACTGCTCCCACAGACAGGACAGACTCAGCACCCTTGACTCTGAAACTGGCGAAGATATACTCCCCACAGCAGTCTCTAGTGCTAATTACTTTTAAGCATGTTCTTGGTGGTAGTAAAGAGCAGTACTATCACCTCTCTGAATTTGACGACAGTTGTGAATTGCTGAGTAGTTAGGCATGTTAAAGAGTTGAGTAGTATCCTCTTTTAACCACGTTTCAGTAAGTATAATAAAAGAGAATTTGTTGTCAATAGTTTCAATCAAGGCACTAACATCATCGAAGTGTTTACCTAGAGATCTAACGTTCAAGTTGATTACAGAGATATTGTGATTATGTGTTAATACATTGTTTACATCATGTGCTGTAAAATATCTGCAATTTTGATCATTAAAGTGATGATTGTCATAGATAGTGGATAAGAGGTTTAGTTCTGGGTCTAAACTTGTCTGCATAAAAAGGCTGGTTGCAGGAAAACAAGGCAAGAATGGCAATTACAAAATAGAATTTTGATATAAAAGGGGAAAAAAAAAATAAAAAAACAAGACTATACAAAACAAACAGTGAACAAAAAAGAAAAATGAGGTAGATTGCTTACAAGTACTCTCAGGTACACTGTAAGTAATAATTTGCATTTTGAGACACAGGCAAAGCCAGGGGTACAATGGAGTAAGGGAGTATGGCGAGGCTAGGCAACCTAGGTAATAAATGAAATCAAAGAAAAAAGTTGAATAATAAACATAGGCAAATTTAAGCTAATGATTATTACTATAAATAGTTTAGTTATGATCGTATAATTAATAAGACCTAAAGAAATATTAATGCACTCAATTAATTAAGTCCAATAAATGACTAGTAAAAAGTAAATTAAAAATTAATTTAAAAAGTGAAACAAAGAGACTTAGGATACCTAGCCCGCACAGGTGACAAGGGGGTTAATTATGTTGACAATTGAGAGTGATAATAAGGTGAGACAAACCACAATGGGAGAGGAAAGTGTTGAGGTTATCCTCATTAGCAATTGTAAACATTTTACCTACTGAAGTCTTTCTCACTTTAATCAAGTCATCTCTAACGAAGCACTGATGAATCGCGTCTGGGTTTTGATGACGGATTTGACGCAGGCGGTAGAGGAGTTGTTGTCTTTTTCTAGTCAAGCACTCGTTGATGTAGATTCCCTGTCGTTGGGATGCAGCTGTCCGGACAAGATGCGATTTCATGTACTGGGAAGCCAGCTTTAGGCGAATTTTCCGCTGGTTTTGTCCTGGTGGATTCTTTTTGCCTACTCTGTAGGCAGCAATAATGTCCGTTTTGTCTAAATTGACCTGCAATTAGTTTTTTAAGAGAGTCTGAACTATTTCAATACACTTTTCACCTTCACTTTCCACAGGAATATCTTGGGACGACACAACTACAGAGTCAAGCAGCTTTTGCTGATCTTGTTCATCCTGGGAGACGGAATGTTGGGCGGATAATGTACTGATACATGCAGTCATTTTGCTGAGAGCTTCTTGTTTATTTATGGCTTCATCAGTTTTCAGACGAATGTTTTCCTTCCATCTCAAGAAGCTCAATTTTGTTTGTAAATGTGTGACAATTGGCACATTAAAGTGTTATAATTTCCAAAAACATTTGACGAAAATCGAAAATTGGGAACAATATTTTGGAATAGCTGCTCACTTTTGGCAGCGCTGGTGAAGTTCTTATGATTATGTCTGGTATATTAACGAAATTATATAAGCCGCCCCCATCATCAAGTGAAAAATGACGTGCCACGCCATCTCTCATGATTGCAACGCGTAATTTCGTTCCAAATCTCGCGTTTTTTTTTTTTTGTACAAATAAATTGGATTTCTTATCAATTTATTCTGGTGGTGTTTGGCATCAGACCCAGTGTTGTGCGAAGTAAGAGGAACTACCGCCTCAGTGTGCCTTCAGCTGTCATGGAGGAGACATGTCTCTTTTTTTTTTTTGGGGCGTCGCATCAGCTGTGACGTGCCGTATACTTTGTTCTTACCTCATGTTATACACTATAATATTGTCACTATATAATATTGGTACACATTAGTGTAGGAGGTAAGCAATATGTCTTCAGTAGAGTATTAATATAGCAGACAAACTGGAACTTGATACCGACACCACTCGGTGACGCGCCATATATACAAATCCTCCTCCTCGCTACTGTCACAAGAAATTTCACCTCTCTGAATATTATTACAATATTTACGATAGCTGTTTGTGCATTATAGATGTATTATGGAGTAAATGATTCATATTCACGCCTTGTAGGCAAAGATCTTCATAAAACAATATGATTCGAGCGAGTTGCAACATTAATGGGTAATATTACAGAAATAATGCAAGACTTTATGCAAGTGAATAACTGATACATCAGGGCTAATAATGTTATTGTATATAAAACAAATGCAAAGACATATATTAATACATGAATTAATAATAATATTAATATTATTAATAATCATAATTATTATTATTATTATTAATTATAATTATTAATATTATTAATAATCATTATTATTATTAATAATTATTCATATTAATAATTAATATTGTTAGTATAAGTGAACTTAATGTGTGAATTCCATTCTCCTGGGCTGTATGGGACTCGAACCTTGGACCCTATGTGTCTTAAACCGACACTCACACGACACTTTTATTTTAATGTGTGAATTTACATATGAATACACTACAAATTGACGGAAATAATTAGTGTTTGGGAAGGGGTGATAAATATATATTTTCTCAAGGTTCGTACATGAGAAATTTGCATGAAATATTTACTATTTACTTGATAAAATATATATTCCCAGCAACAGGTATGACAATTTAATTTGAAATCAACAAATTAGAAATGCCCTGAAATACTGCCGGAATAAATATTTGACTTTTAATTTTAGTTGGTAAATTTTTACAACTTAAAGCTCGTGGCGGGAGCTAAGTTTCAAGCAATTGTCATGAAACCTACAGAATGGGTAAAATACCCAGCTCTACAAAAGACATTGGGTAGAATTATAATTCAATGTAGAAATCTTAGCGTTAAACATTTTCATCTGTTTAAACCTAGTGCATTTTTTTTTGGGGGGGGGGATTTTTTTTTACTTCAACTAGACACATACTGAATAAACAAAGCAATGTAAATTCAAGATTAGGTGATATTTCAAATGTAGATATGACAGAGCCCAGTAGGCTCAGGAATCTGTACATCAGTTGATTGACAGTTGAGAGGCGGGACCAAAGAGCCAAAGCTCAACTCCCGCAAGCACAATTAGGTGAGTACACACACACACACACACACACACACACACACACACACACACACACACACACACACACACACACACACACACACACGCACAGTAAATAATTATACAACATTTATAATACATGCATTGAACGTCATAAAACGTCGTTTGTACGGTTGCTAAAATGTCTAAGATTTTGTTGATTGAAATTGACGTATTTTAAATCTTATTAAAACTACTTTACATAAACAGTGTTACCTTTCTACAACCCATTAAAAATGTTTGAAAACATTTTTCAATGTTTGAGGGTTTGTTGGGTTAGGTTGTAATGAGTCGAAGGGATTTACAGAAACATTCTTGCCACATATGAGCATTGAGGACATGCAATGAGTTATGTGAAGAGACAGTAGATGTTAACTTTGAATTGTTGCAGACGTATCTATGCTACGTGGCAAGGTTGTCGGGAGTCACTGAATTTGAAGCTCAATAGTCAGAAAGGCGGGGCCCAGGAACCCAAGCTCACAATGCAGATTCAACCAAATATGTCCAGTTAGGTACTTAGACTTTGTCTTATGGTGTATCAGAGCGCCGTGGACAGCTCTGTAGGCCTATATATAACCGTCTTGCCTAGGGACGGGTTTTCAGTTCAAGCAGAGCCGGTACCCGAGAGCTAGGCCACTCTTGTGGATCTCATACTGGAAAACATCACTCTGACCTAATGTGTCCTTTATACAGGACTTTATACAGACCGCTTAAGGTTTCTAAACGTCAAGAGACTGTCGTACTAAAGTGCCCTTATCCTAACCTACCAGAGGACCCAAAACAGAAAACGGGACAGTATGTCAATTTTGCAACCCGCTACTATTTTCTAGTGCGAGAATTTTTCGCCTTAGTAGAATATACGTCAAAATGCGACGTGTTATTAGGAGGACGGGTTGCCTCATAAGCCTAACAGGCTTCAAGTCCTCGGTAATGCGAACCAGGAGCCAGATTCATGAAGCAGTTACGCAAGTACTTAAGAACGTGTACATCTTTTCTCAATCTTTGACGGCTTTGGTTACATGTATTAAACAGTTTACAAGCATGAAAACTTGCCAATCAACTGTTGTTATTGTTATAAACAGCCTCCTGGTGCTTCGGAGCTCATTAACTGTTTAATAATTGTAAACAAAGCCGCCAAAGATTGAGAAAAGATGTACAGGTTCGTAAGTGTTTGCGTAACTGCTTCGTGAATCTGGCCCCGGATCTGTAACCCAGCATATATGGGGGACCAAAAATCTAAGCGGGATAAACAGACAAAATTCCTTATGTTTCCCAATTTAACATTTTTATGATCCTGGGATCATCTTCCAGCACATCACTTTATATATGGTATCATCACCCAATATATCATTTCATATATGGTATCATCACCCAATATATCATTTCATATATGGTATCATCACCCAATATATCATTTCATATATGGTATCATCATCCAATATATCATTTCATATATGGTATCATCATCCAATATATCATTTCATATATGGTATCATCACCCAATATATCATTTCATATATGGTATCATCATCCAATATATCATTTCATATATGGTATCATCACCCAAATTCATCATTATCTGTCGAAATGTTTTGGAAATTAATGTGTAGTATTGCGGTCAGTCGAGTGTTGACTTATGATAATTCCATGATCAGGGTGAAGCAAAATATTGATTAACTAGATTGTCAGTGATTATTGATATGTAAATCGCGATGTATATATTAATTTCACAGAGTTGGCAACGTTAATATAATTTGCTGAAAATTATATTTTAGCATAATTACCTTAGCGAGAACACACGTGGGCTATGTATTTACACTTTTGTTTTTCTTATTTATATATTTCTATTATTACCGAATGCATTTTATTTGCGACATAATTTAGTAATATTATTATTTTGATCAATATTTGTACTCTCAGTCCGAATAAGCTCGACTGCAAGGTATCCAATATATAATGTAACAATTGATTAATATAGTGCAATGAACATAACATTGATCAGTTTAAACACTGTCACCAATATTTCCCACAGTTGCAGAAGTAAGGGAATGATGAAACTAAAGATACCTTTGTATTAGTGATTTGGAAAATAGTGTTATTCTCATGATCTCCTTAACGTAAGTTCTTGTTCTTTTAAAGTTCTTTCTTGTGTTCCGCATCAACTTGGCGTATATAGATTTTAATGTTATCAACGGATAACTGATAAATAATCTGATAACTGTGAGCCTTCTGTGCTGATGCTGACATTAATCAGAGATCCATCTTTGGTGCTTTTGACGTCCCCTATAATCTGTTTGAGGTGCTGGTGACGTTAACCACTGAACATGGCTGACACTGAACATGGCTGACACTGAACATGGCTGACACTGAACATGGCTGACA
>WNGS01164437.1:11325448-11346787 GCA_020271785.1 Procambarus virginalis
GCTTGTGCACCCAAGAGCAGCTTGTGCACCCAAGAGCAGCTTGTGCACCAAGAGCACTTGTGCACCCTAGAGCACTTGTGCACCCTAGAGCAGCTTGTGCACCCTGGGGCAGCTTGTGCACCCTGGGGCAGCTTGTGCACCCTAGAGCAGCTTGTGCACCCTAGAGGCAGCTTGTGCACCCTAGAGTAGCTTGGTGCACCCAAGCAGCTTGTGCACCCTAGAGCAGCTTGTGCACCCTAGATCAGCTTGTGCACCCTTGGGGCAGCTTGTGCACCCAGGAGCAGCTTGTGCACCCTGAAGCAGCTTGTGCACCCTGGGGCAGCTTGTGCACCCTGGGGCAGCTTGTGCCCCTGGAGCAGCTTGTGCACCATGGAGCAACTTGTGCACTTTGGAGCAGCGTGAGCACCCTGGGGCAGCTTGTGCACCCTGGGGCAGCTTGTGCACCCAGGAGTCTGCTTGTGCACCCAGGGGCTGCTTGTGCACCCTGGGGCAGCTTGTGCACCCTGGAGCAGCTTGTGAACCCTGGAGCAGCTTGTGCGCCCTGGGGCAGCTTGTGCATCCTGGGACAGCTTGTGCACACTGGAGAAGCATGTGCACCCTGGAGAAGCTTGTGCACCCATGGGGCAGTTGTGCACCCTGGGGCAGCTTGTGCACCCTGGGGCAGCTTGTGCCACACTGGGGCAGCTGTGCACCCTGAGCAGCTTGTGCACCCTGGGGCTGCTTGTTTACACTGGAGCAGCTTGTGCACGTTAGAGCAGCTTGTGCACACTGGGGCAGCTTTGCACCCTGGGGCAGCTTGTGCACCCTGGGGCAGCTTGTGCACCCTGGGGCAGCTTGTGCACCCTGGGGCAGCTTGTGCACCCTGGGGCAGCTTGTGCACCCTGGGGCAGCTTGTGCACCCTGGGGCAGCTTGTGCACCCTGGGGCAGCTTGTGCACCCTGGGGCAGCTTGTGCACCCTGGGGCAGCTTGTGCACCCTGGGGCAGCTTGTGCACCCTGGGGCAGCTTGTGCACCCTGGGGCAGCTTGTGCACCCTGGAGCAGCTTGTGCACCCTGGGGCAGCTTGTGCACCCTAGAGCAGCTTGTGCACCCTGGGGCAGCTTGTGCACCCTGGGGCAGCTTGTGCACCCTGGGGCCGCTTGTGCACCCTAGAGCAGCTTGGGCACCCTGGGGCAGCTTGTGCACCCTAGAGCAGCTTGTGCACCCTGGGGCAGCTTGTGCACCCAGGAGCAGCTTGTGCACCCTAGAGCAGCTTGTGCACCCAAGAGCAGCTTGTGCACCCAAGAGCAGCTTGTGCACGTAAGAGCAGCTTGTGCACCCTAGAGCAGCTTGTGCACCTAGAGCAGCTTGTGCACCCTGGGGCAGCTTGTGCACCCTGGGGCAGCTTGTGCACCCTAGAGCAGCTTGTGCACCCTAGAGAGCTTGTGCACCCTAGAGCAGCTTGTGCACCCAAGAGCAGCTTGTGAACCCTAGAGCAGCTTGTGCACCCTAGATCGTTTGTGCACCCTGGGGCAGTTTGTGCACCCTAGAGCAGCTTGTGCACCCTGGAGCAGTTTGTGCACCCTGAGCCGCTTGTGCACCCTGGGGCAGCTTGTGCACCCTGGAGCAGCTTGTGCACCATGGAGCAGCTTGTGCACCATGGAGCAGCTTGTGCCCTTTGGAGCAGCGTGTGCACCCTGGGGCAGTTTGTGCACCCTGGGGCAGCTTGTGCACCCAGGGGGCTGCTTGTGCACCCAGGGGGCTGCTTGTGCCCCTGGGGCAGCTTGTGCACCCTGGAGCAGCTTGTGAACCCTGGAGCAGCTTGTGCACTCTGAGGCAGCTTGCGAACCCTGGGGCAGCTTGTGCACCTTGGAGCACCGTGTGCACCCTGGGGTAGCTTTTGCACCCTGGGGCAGCTTGTGCACCCTGGGGCAGCTTGTGCATCCTGGGACAGCTTGCACACTGGAGAAGCATGTGCACACTGGAGAAGCTTGTGCACCATGGGGCAGCTTGTGCACCCTGGGGCAGCTTGTGCACCCTGGGGCAGCTTGTGCACACTGGGCAGCTTGTGCACCCTTGAGCAGCTTGTGCACCCTGGGCTGCTTGTTTACACTGGAGCACCTTGTGCACTCTGGGGCAGCTTGTGCACGTTAGAGCAGCTTGTGCACGTTAGAGCAGCTTGTGCACACTGGGGCAGCTTGTGCACACTGGGGCAGCTTGTGCACCCTGGGCAGCTTGTGCACCCTGGGGCAGCTTGTGCACCCTGGGGCAGCTTGTGCACCCTGGGGCAGCTTGTGCACCCTGGGGCAGCTTGTGCACCATGGAGCAGCTTGTGCACCCTGGGGCAGCTTGTGCACCCTAGAGCAGCTTGTGCACCCAAGAGCAGCTTTTGCACCCTAGAGCAGCTTGTGCACCTTAGAGCAGCGTGTGCACCCTAGAGCAGCTTGTGCACCCTAGAGCAGCTTGTGCACCCTGGGGCAGCTTGTGCACCCTGGGGCAGTTTGTGCACCCTAGATCAGCTTGTGCACCCTGGAGCAGTTTGTGCACCCTGAAGCAGCTTGTGCACCCTGGGGCAGCTTGTGCACCCTGGGGCAGCTTGTGCACCCTGGAGCAGCTTGTGCACCATGGAGCAGCTTGTGCACTTTGGAGCATCGTGTGCACCCTGGGGCAGCTTGTGCACCCTGGGGCAGCTTGTGCACCCTGGGGCAGCTTGTGCACCCAGGGGGCTGCTTGTGCACCCAGGGGGCTGCTTGTGCACCCTGGGGCAGCTTGTGCACCCTGGAGCAGCTTGTGAACCCTGGAGCAGCTTGTGCACCCTGGGGCAGCTTGCGAACCCTGAAGCAGCTTGTGCACCCTGGGGCAGCTTGTGTATCCTGGGGCAGCTTGTGTATCCTGGGGCAGCTTGTGCACCTTCGAGCACCGTGTGCACCCTGGGTAGCTTGTGCACCCTGGGGCAGCTTGTGCACCCTGGGGCAGCTTGTGCATCCTGGGACAGCTTGTGCACACTGGAGAAGCTTGTGCACCTGGAGAAGCTTGTGCACCATGGGGCAGCTTGTGCACCCTGGGGCAGCTTGTGCACCCTGGGGCAGCTTGTGCACACTGGGGCAGCTTGTGCACCCTTGAGCAGCTTGTGCACCCTGGGGCTGCTTGTTTACACTGGAGCAGCTTGTGCACTCTGGGGCAGCTTGTGCACGTTAGAGCAGCTTGTGCACACTGGGGCAGCTTGTGCACCCTGGGGCAGCTTTTGCACCCTGGGGCAGCTTGTGCACCCTGGGGCAGCTTGTGCACCCTGGGGCAGCTTGTGCACCCTGGGGCAGCTTGTGCACCCTGGGGCAGCTTGTGCACCCTGGGGCAGCTTGTGCACCCTGGAGCAGCTTGTGCACCCTGGGGCAGCTTGTGCACCCTAGAGCAGCTTGTGCACCCAAGAGCAGCTTGTGCACCCTAGAGCAGCTTGTGCACCCTAGAGCAGCTTGTGCACCCTAGAGCAGCTTGTGCACCCTAGAGCAGCTTGTGCACCCTGGGGCAGTTTGTGCACCCTAGAGCAGCTTGTGCACCCTGGGGCAGCTTGTGCACCCAAGAGCAGCTTGTGCACCCTAGAGCAGCTTGTGCACCCTAGAGCATCTTGTGCACCCAGAGCAGCTTGTGCACCCTAGAGCAGCTTGTGCACCCTAGAGCAGCTTGTGCACCCTAGAGCAGCTTGTGCACCCTAGAGCAGCTTGTGCACCCTAGAGCAGCTTGTGCACCCTGGGGCAGCTTGTGCACCCTAGAGCAACTTGTGCACCCAAGAGCAGCTTGTGCACCCTAGAGCAGCTTGTGCACCCTAGAGCAGCTTGTGCACCCTAGAGCAGCTTGTGCACCCTAGAGCAGCTGTGCACCCTAGAGCAGCTTGTGCACCCTGGGGCAGCTTGTGCACCCTAGAGCAGCTTGTGCACCCTGGAGCAGCTTGTGCACCAAGAGCAGCTTGTGCACCCTAGAGCAGCTTGTGCACCCAAGAGCAGCTTGTGCACCCTAGAGCAGCTTGTGCACCCTAGAGCAGCTTGTGCACCCTAGAGCAGCTTGTGCACCCTAGAGCAGCGTGTGCACCCTAGAGCAGCTTGTGCACCCTAGAGCAGCTTGTGCACCCTAGAGCAGCTTGTGCACCCTAGAGCAGCTTGTGCACCCTAGAGCAGCTTGTGCACCCTAGAGCAGCTTGTGCACCCTAGAGCAGCTTGTGCACCCTAGAGCAGCTTGTGCACCCTAGAGCAGCTTGTGCACCCTAGAGCAGCTTGTGGTCCCTAGAGCAGCTTGTGCACCTAGAGCAGCTTGTGCACCCTAGAGCAGCTTGTGCACCCTAGAGCAGCTTGTGCACCCTAGAGCAGCTTGTGCACCCTAGAGAAGCTTGTGCACCCTAGAGCAGCTTGTGCACCCTAGAGCAGCTTGTGGTCCCTAGAGCAGCTTGTGCACCCTAGAGCAGCTTGTACACCCTAGAGCAGCTTGTGCACCCTAGAGCAGCTTGTGCACTCTAGAGCAGCTTGTGCACCCTAGAGCAGCTTGTGCACCCTAGAGCAGCTTGTGCACCCTAGAGCAGCTTGTGGTCCCTAGAGCAGCTTGTGCACCCTAGAGCAGCTTGTGGTCCCTAGAGCAGCTTGTGCACCCTAGAGCAGCTTGTGCACCCTAGAGCAGCTTGTGCACCCTAGAGCAGCTTGTGCACCCTAGAGCAGCTTGGGCACCCTGGGGCAGCTTGTGCACCCTAGAGCAGCTTGTGCACCCTGGGGCAGCTTGTGCACCCAGGAGCAGCTTGTGCACCCTAGAGCAGCTTGTGCACCCAAGAGCAGCTTGTGCACCCAAGAGCAGCTTGTGCACCCAAGAGCAGCTTGTGCACCCTAGAGCAGCTTGTGCACCCTAGAGCAGCTTGTGCACCCTGGGGCAGCTTGTGCACCCTGGGGCAGCTTGTGCACCCTGGGTCAGCTTGTGCACGTTAGAGCAGCTTGTGCACGTTAGAGCAGCTTGTGCACACTGGGGTAGCTTGTGCACCCTGGGGCAGCTTGTGCACCCTAGAGCAGCTTGTGCACCCTAGAGCAGCTTGTGCACCCTAGATCAGCTTGTGCACCCTGGGGCAGTTTGTGCACCCTAGAGCAGCTTGTGCACCCTAGAGCAGCTTGTGCACCCAGAGCAGCTTGTGCACCCTGAAGCAGCTTGTGCACCCTGGGGCAGCTTGTGCACCCTGGGGCAGCTTGTGCACCCTGGAGCAGCTTGTGCACCATGGATCAACTTGTGCACTTTGGAGCAGCGTGTGCACCCTGGGGCAGCTTGTGCACCCTGGGGCAGCTTGTGCACCCTAGAGCAGCTTGTGCACCCTGGGGCAGCTTGTGCACCCTGGGGCAGCTTGTGCACCCTGGGGCAGCTTGTGCACCCTAGAGCAGCTTGTGCACCCTGGGGCAGCTTGTGCACCCTGGGGCAGCTTGTGCACCCTGGGGCAGCTTGTGCACCCTAGAGCAGCTTGTGCACCCTGGGGCAGCTTGTGCACCCTAGAGCAGCTTGGGCACCCTGGGGCAGCTTGTGCACCCTAGAGCAGCTTGTGCACCCTGGGGCAGCTTGTGCACCCAGGAGCAGCTTGTGCACCCTAGAGCAGCTTGTGCACCCAAGAGCAGCTTGTGCACCCAAGAGCAGCTTGTGCACCCAAGAGCAGCTTGTGCACCCTAGAGCAGCTTGTGCACCCTAGAGCAGCTTGTGCACCCTGGGGCAGCTTGTGCACCCTGGAGCAGCTTGTGCACCCTAGAGCAGCTTGTGCACCCTAGAGCAGCTTGTGCACCCTAGAGTAGCTTGTGCACCCAAGAGCAGCTTGTGCACCCTAGAGCAGCTTGTGCACCCTAGATCAGCTTGTGCACCCTGGGGCAGTTTGTGCACCCTAGAGCAGCTTGTGCACCCTAGAGCAGCTTGTGCACCCAGGAGCAGCTTGTGCACCCTGAAGCAGCTTGTGCACCCTGGGGCAGCTTGTGCACCCTGGGGCAGCTTGTGCACCCTGGGGCAGCTTGTGCACCCTGGAGCAGCTTGTGCACCATGGAGCAACTTGTGCACTTTGGAGCAGCGTGTGCACCCTGGGGCAGCTTGTGCACCCTGGGGCAGCTTGTGCACCCAGGAGTCTGCTTGTGCACCCAGGGGGCTGCTTGTGCACCCTGGGGCAGCTTGTGCACCCTGGAGCAGCTTGTGAACCCTGGAGCAGCTTGTGCGCCCTGGGGCAGCTTGTGCATCCTGGGACAGCTTGTGCACACTGGAGAAGCATGTGCACCCTGGAGAAGCTTGTGCACCATGGGGCAGCTTGTGCACCCTGGGGCAGCTTGTGCACCCTGGGGCAGCTTGTGCACACTGGGGCAGCTTGTGCACCCTTGAGCAGCTTGTGCACCCTGGGGCTGCTTGTTACACTGGAGCAGTTTGTGCACCCTGGGGCTGCTTGTTTACACTGGAGCAGCTTGTGCACACTGGGGCAGCTTTTGCACCCTGGGGCAGCTTGTGCACCCTGGGGCAGCTTGTGCACCCTGGGGCAGCTTGTGCACCCTGGGGCAGCTTGTGCACCCTGGGGCAGCTTGTGCACCCTGGGGCAGCTTGTGCACCCTGGGGCAGCTTGTGCACCCTGGGGCAGCTTGTGCACCCTGGTGCAGCTTGTGCACCCTGGGGCAGCTTGTGCACCCTGGGGCAGCTTGTGCACCCTGGGGCAGCTTGTGCACCCTGGGGCAGCTGGTGCACCCTGGGGGCGCTTGTGCACCCTAGAGCAGCTTGGGCACCCTGGGGCAGCTTGTGCACCCTAGAGCAGCTTGTGCACCCTAGAGCAGCTTGTGCACCCTGGGGCAGCTTGTGCACCCAGGAGCAGCTTGTGCACCCTAGAGCAGCTTGTGCACCCAAGAGCAGCTTGTGCACCCAAGAGCAGCTTGTGCACGTAAGAGCAGCTTGTGCACCCTAGAGCAGCTTGTGCACCCTAGAGCAGCTTGTGCACCCAGGGGCAGGTTGTGCACCCTGGGGCAGCTTGTGCACCCTAGAGCAGCTTGTGCACCCTAGAGCAGCTTGTGCACCCTAGAGCAGCTTGTGCACCCAAGAGCAGCTTGTGCACCCTAGAGCAGCTTGTGCACCCTAGATCAGCTTGTGCACCCTGGGGCAGTTTGTGCACCCTAGAGCAGCTTGTGCACCCTGGAGCAGTTTGTGCACCCTGAAGCAGCTTGTGCACCCTGGGGCAGCTTGTGCACCCTGGAGCAGCTTGTGCACCATGGAGCAGCTTGTGCACCATGGAGCAGCTTGTGCACTTTGGAGCAGCGTGTGCACCCTGGGGCAGTTTGTGCACCCTGGGGCAGCTTGTGCACCCAGGGGGCTGCTTGTGCACCCAGGGGGCTGCTTGTGCACCCTGGGGCAGCTTGTGCACCCTGGAACAGCTTGTGAAACCTGGAGCAGCTTGTGCACTCTGAGGCAGCTTGCGAACCCTGGGGCAGCTTGTGCACCTTGGAGCACCGTGTGCACCCTGGGGTAGCTTGTGCACCCTGGGGCAGCTTGTGCACCCTGGGGCAGCTTGTGCATCCTGGGACAGCTTGTGCACACTGGAGAAGCATGTGCACACTGGAGAAGCTTGTGCACCATGGGGCAGCTTGTGCACCCTGGGGCAGCTTGTGCACCCTGGGGCAGCTTGTGCACACTGGGGCAGCTTGTGCACCCTTGAGCAGCTTGTGCACCCTGGGGCTGCTTGTTTACATGGAGCAGCTTGTGCACTCTGGGCAGCTTGTGCACGTTAGAGCATTTGTGCACGTTAGAGGAGCTTGTGCACACTGGGGCAGTTGTGCACCTGGGGCAGCTTGTGCACCCTGGGGCAGCTTGTGCACCCTGGGCAGTGTGACCCTGGGGCAGCTTGTGCACCCTGGGGCAGCTTGTGACCTGGGGCAGCTTGTGCACATGGAGCAGCTTGTGCACCTGGGGCAGCTTGTGCACCCTAGAGCAGCTTGTGCACCCAAGAGCAGTTGTGCACCCTAGAGCAGCTTGTGCACCCTAGAGCAGCGTGTGCACCCTAGAGCAGCTTGTGCACCCTAGAGCAGCTTGTGCACCCTAGAGCAGCTTGTGCACCCTGGGGCAGTTTGTGCACCCTAGAGCAGCTTGTGCACCCTGGAGCAGTTTTGTGCACCCTGAAGCAGCTTGTGCACCCTGGGGCAGCTTGTGCACCTGGGGCAGCTTGTGCACCTGAAGCAGCTTGTGGACCAGGAGCAGCTTGTGCACTTTGGAGCATCGTGTGCACCTGGGGCAGCTTGTGCACCTGGGGCAGCTTGTGCACCCAGGGGCGCGCTTGTGCACCCAGGGGGGCTGCTTGTGCACCGGGGCAGCTTGTGCACCCTGGAGCAGCTTGTGAACCTGGAGCAGCTTGTGCACCCTGGGGCAGCTTGCGAACCCTGAGCAGCTTGTGCACCCTGGGGCAGCTTGTGTATCCTGGGGCAGCTTGTGCACCTTCGAGCACCGTGTGCACCCTGGGGTAGCTTGTGCACCCTGGGGCAGCTTGTGCACCCTGGGGCAGCTTGTGCATCTGGGACAGGTTGTGCACACTGGAGAAGCTTGTGCACCTGGAGAAGCTTGTGCACCATGGCAGCTTGTGCACCTGGGGCAGCTTGTGCACCTGGGGCAGCTTGTGCACACTGGGGCAGCTTGTGCACCCTTGAGCAGCTTGTGCACCCGGGGCTGCTTGTTTACACTGGAGCAGCTTGTGCACTCTGGAGCAGCTTGTGCACGTCGTAGAGCAGCTTGTGCACACTGGGGCAGCTTTTGCACCCTGGGGCAGCTTGTGCACCCTGGGGCAGCTTTTGCACCCTGGGGCAGCTTGTGCACCCTGGGGCAGCTTGTGAACCCTGGGGCAGCTTGTGCACACCTGGGCAGCTTGTGCACCTGGGGCAGCTTGTGCACCCTGGGGCAGCTTGTGTACCTGGGGCAGCTTGTGCACCCTGGGGCAGCTTGTGCACCCTGGGGCAGCTTGTGCACCCTGGAGCAGCTTGTGCACCCTGGGGCAGCTTGTGCACCCTAGAGCAGCTTGTGCACCAAGAGCAGCTTGTGCACCCTAGAGCAGCTTGTGCACCCTAGAGCAGGTGTGCACCCTAGAGCAGCTTGTGCACCTAGAGCAGCTTGTGCACCCTAGAGCAGCTTGTGCACCTAGGGCAGTTTGTGCACCCTAGAGCAGCTTGTGCACCCTGGGCAGCTTGTGCACCCAGAGCAGCTTGTGCACCCTAGAGCATCTTGTGCCCTAGAGCTCTTGTGCACCCAAGAGCAGCTTGTGCACCCTAGAGCAGCTTGTGCACCCTAGAGCAGCTTGTGCACCCTAGCAGCTTGTGCACGTTAGAGCAGCTTGTGCACCCTAGAGCAGCTTGTGCACCCTGGGGCAGCTTGTGCACCTAGAGCAACTTGTGCACCCCAGAGCAGCTTGTGCACCCCAGGAGCAGCTTGTGCACCCTAGAGCAGCTTGTGCACCCTAGAGCAGCTTGTGCACCTAGAGCAGCTTGTGCACCCTAGAGCAGCCTGTGCACCCTAGAGTAGCTTGTGCACCCTGGGGCAGCTTGTGCACTCTAGAGCAGCTTGTGCACCCTGGGGCAGCTTGTGCACCAAGAGCAGCTTGTGCACCCTAGAGCAGCTTGTGCACCAAGAGCAGCTTGTGCACCCTAGAGCAGCTTGTGCACCCTAGAGCAGCGTGTGCACCCTAGAGCAGCGTGTGCACCATAGAGCAGCTTGTGCACCTAGAGCAGCGTGTGCACCCTAGAGCAGCTTGTGCACCCTAGAGCAGCGTGTGCCCTAGAGCAGCTTGTGCACCCTAGAGCAGCTTGTGCACCCTAGAGCAGCTTGTGCACCCTAGAGCAGCTTGTGCACCCTAGAGCAGCTTGTGCACCCTAGAGCAGCTTGTGGTCCTAGAGCAGCTTGTGCAGCCTAGAGCAGCTTGTACACCCTAGAGCAGCTTGTACACCCTAGAGCAGCTTGTGCACCCTAGAGCAGCTTGTGCACCCTAGAGCAGCTTGTGCACCCTAGAGCAGCTTGTGCACCCTAGAGCAGCTTGTGCACCCTAGAGCAGCTTGTGGTCCCTAGAGCAGCTTGTGCACCCTAGAGCAGCTTGTACACCCTAGAGCAGCTTGTGCACCCTAAAGCAGCTTGTGCACCCTAGAGCAGCTTGTGCACCCTAGAGCAGCTTGTGCACCCTAGAGCAGCTTGTGGTCCCTAGAGCAGCTTGTGCACCCTAGAGCAGCTTGTGGTCCCTAGAGCAGCTTGTGGTCCCTAGAGCAGCTTGTGCACCCTAGAGCAGCTTGTGCACCCTAGAGCAGCTTGTGCACCCTAGAGCAGCTTGTGCACCCTAGAGCAGCTTGTGCACCCTAGAGCAGCTTGTGCACCCTAGAGCAGCTTGTGCACCCTAGAGCAGCTTGTGCACCCTAGAGCAGCTTGTGGTCCCTAGAGCAGCTTGTGCACCCTAGAGCAGCTTGTGGTCTTAGAGCAGCTTGTGCACCCTAGAGCAGCTTGTGCACCCTAGAGCAGCTTGTGCACCCTAGAGCAGCTTGTGCACCCTAGAGCAGCTTGTGCACCCTAGAGCAGCTTGTGCACCCTAGAGCAGCTTGTGGTCCCTAGAGCAGCTTGTGCACCCTAGAGCAGCTTGTGCACCCTAGAGCAGCTTGTGCACCCTAGAGCAGCTTGTGGTCCCTAGAGCAGCTTGTGGTCCCTAGAGCAGCTTGTGGTCCCTAGAGCAGCTTGTGCACCCTAGAGCAGCTTGTGCACCCTAGAGCAGCTTGTGCACCCTAGAGCAGCTTGTGCACCCTAGAGCAGCTTGTGCACCCTAGAGCAGCTTGTGCACCCTAGAGCAGCTTGTGCATCCTAGAGCAGCTTGTGGTCCCTAGAGCAGCTTGTGGTCCCTAGAGCAGCTTGTGGTCCCTAGAGCAGCTTGTGCACCCTAGAGCAGCTTGTGCACCCTAGAGCAGCTTGTGCACCCTAGAGCAGCTTGTGCACCCTAGAGCAGCTTGTGCACCCTAGAGCAGCTTGTGCACCCTAGAGCAGCTTGTGGTCCCTAGAGCAGCTTGTGCACCCTAGAGCAGCTTGTGCACCCTAGAGCAGCTTGTGGTCCCTAGAGCAGCTTGTGCACCCTAGAGCAGCTTGTGCACCCTAGAGCAGCTTGTGCCCCTAGAGCAGCTTGTGCACCCTAGAGCAGCTTGTGCACCCTAGATCAGCTTGTGCACCCTAGAGCAGCTTGTGCACCCTAGAGCAGCTTGTGCACCCTAGAGCAGCTTGTGGTCCCTAGAGCTTCTTGTGCACCCTAGAGCAGCTTGTGCACCCTAGAGCAGCTTGTGGTCCCTAGAGCAGCTTGTGCACCCTAGAGCAGCTTGTGCACCCTAGAGCAGCTTGTGCACCCTAGAGCAGCTTGTGCACCCTAGAGCAGCTTGTGGTCCCTAGAGCAGCTTGTGGTCCCTAGAGCTTCTTGTGCACCCTAGAGCAGCTTGTGCACCCTAGAGCAGCTTGTGGTCCCTAGAGCAGCTTGTGCACCCTAGAGCAGCTTGTGCACCCTAGAGCAGCTTGTGCACCCTAGAGCAGCTTGTGCACCCTAGAGCAGCTTGTGGTCCCTAGAGCAGCTTGTGCACCCTAGAGCAGCTTGTGGTCCCTAGAGCAGCTTGTGCACCCTAGAGCAGCTTGTGCACCCTAGAGCACCTTGTGGTCCCTAGAGCTTCTTGTGCACCCTAGAGCAGCTTGTGCACCCTAGAGCAGCTTGTGGTCCCTAGAGCAGCTTGTGCACCCTAGAGCAGCTTGTGCACCCTAGAGCAGCTTGTGCACCCTAGAGCAGCTTGTGCACCCTAGAGCAGCTTGTGGTCCCTAGAGCAGCTTGTGGTCCCTAGAGCTTCTTGTGCACCCTAGAGCAGCTTGTGCACCCTAGAGCAGCTTGTGGTCCCTAGAGCAGCTTGTGCACCCTAGAGCAGCTTGTGCACCCTAGAGCAGCTTGTGCACCCTAGAGCAGCTTGTGCACCCTAGAGCAGCTTGTGGTCCCTAGAGCAGCTTGTGCACCCTAGAGCAGCTTGTGGTCCCTAGAGCAGCTTGTGCACCCTAGAGCAGCTTGTGCACCCTAGAGCAGCTTGTGGTCCCTAGAGCAGCTTGTGCACCCTAGAGCAGCTTGTGCACCCTAGAGCAGCTTGTGCACCCTAGAGCAGCTTGTGCACCCTAGAGCAGCTTGTGCACCCTAGAGCAGCTTGTGGTCCCTAGAGCAGCTTGTGCACCCTAGAGCAGCTTGTGCACCCTAGAGCAGCTTGTGCACCCTAGAGCAGCTTGTGCACCCTAGAGCAGCTTGTGCACCCTAGAGCAGCTTGTGCACCCTAGAGCAGCTTGTGCACCCTAGAGCAGCTTGTGCACCCTAGAGCAGCTTGTGGTCCCTAGAGCAGCTTGTGCACCCTAGAGCAGCTTGTGGTCCCTAGAGCAGCTTGTGCACCCTAGAGCAGCTTGTGGTCCCTAGAGCAGCTTGTGCACCCTAGAGCAGCTTGTGCACCCTAGAGCAGCTTGTGGTCCCTAGAGCAGCTTGTGCACCCTAGAGCAGCTTGTGCACCCTAGAGCAGCTTGTGCACCCTAGAGCAGCTTGTGCACCCTAGAGCAGCTTGTGCACCCTAGAGCAGCTTGTGCACCCTAGAGCAGCTTGTGGTCCCTAGAGCAGCTTGTGGTCCCTAGAGCTTCTTGTGCACCCTAGAGCAGCTTGTGCACCCTAGAGCAGCTTGTGCACCCTAGAGCAGCTTGTGGTCCCTAGAGCTTCTTGTGCACCCTAGAGAAGCTTGTGCACCCTAGAGCAGCTTGTGCACCCTAGAGCAGCTTGTGCACCCTAGAGCAGCTTGTGCACCCTAGAGCAGCTTGTGCACCCTAGAGCAGCTTGTGCACCCTAGAGCAGCTTGTGCACCCTAGAGCAGCTTGTGGTCCCTAGAGCTTCTTGTGCACCCTAGAGAAGCTTGTGCACCCTAGAGCAGCTTGTGCACCCTAGAGCAGCTTGTGGTCCCTAGAGCAGCTTGTGCACCTAGAGCAGCTTGTGCACCCTAGAGCAGCTTGTGCACCTTAGAGCAGCGTGTGCACCCTAGAGCAGCGTGTGCACCCTAGAGCAGCTTGTGCACCCTAGAGCAGCGTGTGCACCCTAGAGCAGCTTGTGCCCCTAGAGCAGCGTGTGCATCCTAGAGCAGCTTGTGCACCCTAGAGCAGCTTGTGCCCCCTAGAGCAGCTTGTGCACCCTAGAGCAGCTTGTGCACCCTAGAGCAGCTTGTGCACCCTAGAGCAGCTTGTGCACCCTAGAGCAGCTTGTGCACCCTAGAGCAGCTTGTGCACCCTAGAGCAGCTTGTGCACCCTAGAGCAGCTTGTGCACCCTAGAGCAGCTTGTGCACCCTAGAGCAGCTTGTGCACCCTAGAGCAGCTTGTGCACCCTAGAGCAGCTTGTGCACCCTAGAGCAGCTTGTGCACCCTAGAGCAGCTTGTGCACCCTAGAGCAGCTTGTGGTCCCTAGAGCAGCTTGTGCACCCTAGAGCAGCTTGTGGTCCCTAGAGCAGCTTGTGCACCCTAGAGCAGCTTGTGCACCCTAGAGCAGCTTGTGCACCCTAGAGCAGCTTGTGCACCCTAGAGCAGCTTGTGCACCCTAGAGCAGCTTGTGCACCCTAGAGCAGCTTGTGCACTCTAGAGCAGCTTGTGCACCCTAGAGCAGCTTGTGCACCCTAGAGCAGCTTGTGCACCCTAGAGCAGCTTGTGCACCTAGAGCAGCTGTGCATCCTAGAGCAGCTTGTGGTCCCTAGAGCAGCTTGTGGTCCCTAGAGCAGCTTGTGCACCCTAGAGCAGCTTGTGCACCCTAGAGCAGCTTGTGGTCCCTAGAGCAGCTTGTGCACCCTAGAGCAGCTTGTGGTCCCTGCAGCAGCATTCGAAGATGAGTCAGTCATGTGTCAAGGGCTAATTCCTGACTCAGGCGGTGACGGAGGACGTCGCGTGAAATGGAGAAATGTGCCCCAAGCGGGGTGATGGGTGAGCAGCAGCAGCAGTACTAGTGGTAGCTTGGTGAGAGCAGCAGCACTAGTGGCAGCTTGGTGAGAGCAGCAGCACTAGTGGCAGCTGGGTGAGAGCAGCAGCAGCAGCAGCACTAGTGGCAGCTGGGTGAGAGCAGCAGCAGCAGCACTAGTGGCAGCTGGGTGAGAGCAGCAGCAGCAGCACTAGTGGCAGCTTGGTGAGAGCAGCAGCAGCAGCAGCACTAGTGGCAGCTGGGTGAGAGCAGCAGCACTAGTGGCAGCTTGGTGAGATCAGCAGCACTAGTGGCAGCTGGGTGAGAGCAGCAGCAGCAGCAGCACTAGTGGCAGCTGGGTGAGAGCAGCAGCACTAGTGGCAGCTTGGTGAGATCAGCAGCACTAGTGGCAGCTGGGTGAGAGCAGCAGCAGCAGCACTAGTGGCAGCTTGGTGAGAGCAGCAGCAGCAGCAGCACTAGTGGCAGCTTGGTGAGAGCAGCAGCAGCAGCAGTACTAGTGGCAGCTAGGTGAGAGCAGCAGCACTAGTGGCAGCTAGGTGAGAGCAGCAGCACTAGTGGCAGCTGGGTGAGAGCAGCAGCAGCAGCAGCACTAGTGGCAGCTGGGTGAGAGCAGCAGCAGCAGCAGCACTAGTGGCAGCTAGGTGAGAGCAGCAGCACTAGTGGCAGCTAGGTGAGAGCAGCAGTACTAGTGGCAGCTAGGTGAGAGCAGCAGCACTAGTGGCAGCGGGTGAGAGCAGCAGCAGCAGCAGCACTAGTGGCAGCTAGGTGAGAGCAGCAGCACTAGTGGCAGCTAGGTGAGAGCAGCAGCACTAGTGGCAGGTAGGTGAGAGCAGCAGCAGCAGCAGCACTAGTGGCAGCTTGGTGAGAGCAGCAGCACTAGTGGCAGCTAGGTGAGAGCAGCAGCACTAGTGGCAGCTAGGTGAGAGCAGCAGCAGCAGCAGCACTAGTGGCAGCTGGGTGAGAGCAGCAGCACTAGTGGCAGCTAGGTGAGAGCAGCAGCACTAGTGGCAGCTGGGTGAGAGCAGCAGCAGCAGCAGCACTAGTGGCAGCTAGGTGAGAGCAGCAGCACTAGTGGCAGCTAGGTGAGAGCAGCAGCACTAGTGGCAGCTGGGTGAGAGCAGCAGCAGCAGCAGCACTAGTGGCAGCTAGGTGAGAGCAGCAGCACTAGTGGCAGCTAGGTGAGAGCAGCAGCACTAGTGGCAGCTAGGTGAGAGCAGCAGCAGCACTAGTGGCAGCTTGGTGAGAGCAGCAGCACTAGTGGCAGCTAGGTGAGAGCAGCAGCACTAGTGGCAGCTAGGTGAGAGCAGCAGCACTAGTGGCAGCTAGGTGAGAGCAGCAGCACTAGTGGCAGCTGGGTGAGAGCAGCAGCAGCAGCAGCACTAGTGGCAGCTAGGTGAGAGCAGCAGCACTAGTGGCAGCTAGGTGAGAGCAGCAGCACTAGTGGCAGCTAGGTGAGAGCAGCAGCAGCAGCAGCACTAGTGGCAGCTAGGTGAGAGCAGCAGCACTAGTGGCAGCTAGGTGAGAGCAGCAGCACTAGTGGCAGCTAGGTGAGAGCAGCAGCAGCAGCACTAGTGGCAGCTAGGTGAGAGCAGCAGCAGCAGCAGCACTAGTGGCAGCTAGGTGAGAGCAGCAGCACTAGTGGCAGCTTGGTGAGAGCAGCAGCACTAGTGGCAGCTTGGTGAGAGCAGCAGCACTAGTGGCAGCTAGGTGAGAGCAGCAGCAGCACTAGTGGCAGCTAGGTGAGAGCAGCAGCAGCACTAGTGGCAGCTGGGTGAGAGCAGCAGCACTAGTGGCAGCTGGGTGAGAGCAGCAGCAGCACTAGTGGCAGCTGGGTGAGAGCAGCAGCAGCAGCACTAGTGGCAGCTGGGTGAGAGCAGCAGCAGCACTAGTGGCAGCTGGGTGAGAGCAGCAGCAGCACTAGTGGCAGCTGGGTGAGAGCAGCAGCAGCAGCAGCACTAGTGGCAGCTTGGTGAGAGCAGCAGCAGCACTAGTGGCAGCTGGGTGAGAGCAGCAGCAGCACTAGTGGCAGCTAGGTGAGAGCAGCAGCACTAGTGGCAGCTAGGTGAGAGCAGCAGCACTAATGGCAGCTTGGTGAGAGCAGCAGCACTAGTGGCAGCTGGGTGAGAGCAGCAGCACTAGTGGCAGCTGGGTGAGAGCAGCAGCACTAGTGGCAGCTGGGTGAGAGTAGCAGCACTAGTGGCAGCTTGGTGAGAGCAGCAGCACTAGTGGCAGCTTGGTGAGAGCAGCAGCAGCACTAGTGGCAGCTTGGTGAGAGCAGCAGCAGCACTAGTGGCAGCTTGGTGAGAGCAGCAGCAGCACTAGTGGCAGCTAGGTGAGAGCAGCAGCAGCACTAGTGGCAGCTAGGTGAGAGCAGCAGCAGCACTAGTGGCAGCTGGGTGAGAGCAGCAGCACTAGTGGCAGCTGGGTGAGAGCAGCAGCACTAGTGGCAGCTTGGTGAGAGCAGCAGCACTAGTGGCAGCTGGTGTGAGAGCAGCAGCACTAGTGGCAGCTTGGTGAGAGCAGCAGCACTAGTGGCAGCTTGGTGAGAGCAGCAGCAGCAGCAGCACTAGTGGCAGCTAGGTGAGAGCAGCAGCAGCACTAGTGGCAGCTAGGTGAGAGCAGCAGCAGCACTAGTGGCAGCTTGGTGAGAGCAGCAGCACTAGTGGCAGCTTGGTGAGAGCAGCAGCAGCACTAGTGGCAGCTAGGTGAGAGCAGCAGCAGCACTAGTGGCAGCTAGGTGAGAGCAGCAGCAGCAGCAGCACTAGTGGCAGCTTGGTGAGAGCAGCAGCAGCACTAGTGGCAGCTGGGTGAGAGCAGCAGCAGCACTAGTGGCAGCTGGGTGAGAGCAGCAGCAGCAGCAGCACTAGTGGCAGCTGGGTGAGAGCAGCAGCAGCACTAGTGGCAGCTAGGTGAGAGCAGCAGCAGCACTAGTGGCAGCTAGGTGAGAGCAGCAGCAGCACTAGTGGCAGCTTAGTGAGAGCAGCAGCAGCAGCGCACTAGTGGCAGCTGGGTGAGAGCAGCAGCAGCACTAGTGGCAGCTGGTGAGAGAGCAGCAGCAGCAGCACTAGTGGCAGCTGGGTGAGAGCAGCAGCAGCAGCAGCAGCTAGTGGCAGCTTGGTGAGAGCAGCAGAGCAGCAGCACTAGTGGCAGCTTGGTGAGAGCAGCAGCAGCAGCAGCACATAGTGGCAGCTTGGTGAGAGCGCATCAGCACTAGTGGCAGCTAGGTGAGAGCAGCAGCAGCAGCACTAGTGGCAGCTTGGTGAGAGCAGCAGCAGCAGCAGCACTAGTGGCAGCTTGGTTGGTGAGAGCAGCAGCAGCAGCAGCACTAGTGGCAGCTTGGTGAGAGCAGCAGCACTAGTGGCAGCTAGGTAAGAGCAGCAGCATCACTATTGGCAGCTGGGTGAGAGCGCAGCAGCACTAGTGGTAGCTTGGTGAGAGCAGCAGCACTAGTGGCAGCTAGGTGAGAGCAGCAGCTGCACTAGTGCTGCTGCTGCTCTCACCTAGCTGCCACTAGTGCGCTGCTGCTCTCACCAAGCTGCCACTAGTGCGCTGCTGCTCTCACCCATCTGCCACTAGTGCTGCTGCTGCTCTCACCTAGCTGCCACTAGTGCTGCTGCTTCTGCTACTACACAACAGCGGCCACTAGTGCTGCTGCTGCTGCTGCTGCTCTCCACCAATCCTGCCACTAGTGCTGCTGCTGCTCTCACCTAGCTGCCACTAGTGCTGCTGCTGCTCTCACCTAGCTGCCACTAGTGCCTGCTTGCTGCTGCTAGCTCTCACCAAGCTGCCACTAGTGCTGCTAACGGCTGCTGCTCTCACCAAGCTGCCACTAGTTCTGCTGCTGCTGCTGCTGCGGCTGGCTCTCACCAAGCTGCCACTAGTGCTGCTGCTGCTGCTGCTCCTCACACTAAACACTTGCTGCTGCTACTAACACTGATCACTTGCTGCTGCTACTCACCCTGCACACTTGCTGCTGCTGCTCCTCCAGCCAAGCTGCCACTAGTGCTGCGCTGCTGCTGCTCTCACCAACGCCACTATGCGGCTGCTGCTGCTGCTCTCACCAAGCTGCCACTAGTGCTGCTGCTGCTGCTCCTCACCTAGCTGCCACTAGTGCTGCTACTCTCACCCAGCTGCCACTAGTACTGCTGCTGTAGCTTGCCTCACCAACTGCCACTAGTGCCTGCGTGCTGCTGGCTGCTCTCACCAAGCTGCCACTAGTGCTGCGCTGCTGCTGCTGCTGCTCTCACCAAGCGGCCACTAGTGCTGCTGCTGCTGCTCTCACCCAGACTGCCCTAATGCTGCTGCTGCTCTCACCCAGCTGCCACTATGCTGCTGCTGCTGCTGCTTCTCACCTAAGCTGCCCTAGTGCGCTTGCTGCTCTCACCTAGCTGCCACTAGTGCTGCTGCTGCTCTCATCTAGCGGCCCTAGTGCTGCTGCTGCTCTCACCCAGCGCCACTAGTGTCTGCGCTGCTGCTCTCCACCAGTCTCGCACTAGTTGCTGCTGCTGCTCTCACCCAGCTTCCACTAGTGCTGCTGCTGCTCTCACCAAGCTGCCACTAGTGCTGCTGGCTGGCTGCTCTCACCTAGCTGCCACTAGTGCTGCTGATGCTCTCACCTAGCTGCCACTAGTGCGCGGCTGCGCTCACCAACTGCCACTAGTGCGCTGCTCTCACCAAGCTGCCACTAGTGCTGCTGCTGCTCTCACCTAGCTGCCACTAGTTCTGCTGCTGCTCTCACCTAGCTGCCACTAGTGCTGCTGCTGCTGCTGCTCTCACCAAGCTGCCACTAGTGCTGCTGCTCTCACCAAGCTGCCACTAGTGCTGGCTGCTCTCACCAGCTGCCACTAGTGCTGCTGCTCTCACCAAGCTGCCACTAGTGCTGCTGCTCTCACTTAGCTGCCACTAGTGCTGCTGCTCTCACCTATCTGCCACTAGTGCTGCTGCTCTCGCCTAGCTGCCACTAGTGCTGCTGCTGCTCTCACCTAGCTCCCACTAGTGCTGCTGCTGCTCTCACCAAGCTACCACTATTGCTGCTGCTGGCTCCCACCAAGCTGCCACTAGTGCTGCGCTGCTCTCACCTATCTGCCACTAGTGCTGCTGCTCTCACCAAGCTGCCACTAGTGCTGCTGCCTCCACCCACTGCACTGTCCGGCCCACCACTGCCATAGTGCTGCTGCTCTCAGCCAGAGCTGCCCATTAGTGCTTGCTGCTCTCACCTAGCTGCCACTAGTGCTGCTGCTCTCACCTAGCTGCCACTAGTTCTGCTGCTGCTCTCACCCAGCTGCCACTATTGCTGCTGCTGCTCTTCACCAAGCTCCACTAGTGCTGCTGCTGCTGCTGCTCTCACCCAGCTGCCACTAGTGCTGCTGCTGCTCTCACCAGCTGCCACTGGTGCTGCTGCTGCTCTCACCTATCTGCCACTAGTGCTGCTGCTGCTGGCTCTCACCCAGCTGCCACTAGTGCTGCTGCTCTCGCCTAGCTGCCACTAGTGCTGCTGCTCTCACCCAGCTGCCACTAGTGCTGCTGCTGCTCTCACCTATCTGCCACTAGTGCTGCTGCTCTCGCCTAGCTGCCACTAGTGCTGCTGCTCTCACCAAGCTGACACTAGTGCTGCTGCTCTCACCAAGCTGCCACTAGTGCTGCTGCTCTCGCCTAGCTGCCACTAGTGCTGCTGCTGCTGCTGCTCTCACCTAGCTGCCACTAGTGCTGCTGCTCTCGCCTAGCTGCCACTAGTGCTGCTGCTCTCACCTAGCTGCCACTAGTGCTGCTGCTCTCACCCTAGCTGCCACTAGTGCTGCTGCTTGCTGCTGCTGCTCACCTAGTCTGGCCACGAGTGCTGCTGCCGCTCTCACCTAGCTGCCACAGGTGCTGCTGCTCTCACCTAGCTGCCACTAGTTCTGCTGCTGCTCTCACCCAGCTGCCACTAGTGCTGCTGCTCTCACCTAGCTGCCACTAGTACTGCTGCTCTCACCTACTGCCACTAGTGCTGCTGCTCTCACCTAGCTGCCACTAGTGTGCTGCTGCTCTCACCAATCTGCCACTAGTGCTGCTGCTGCTCTCACCTAGCTGCCACTAGTGCTGCTGCTCTCGCCTAGCTGCCACTAGTGCTGCTGCTCTCACCTAGCTGCCACTAGTGCTTCTGCTGCTGCTGCTCTCACCCAGCTGCCACTAGTGCTGCTGCTCTCACCTAGCTGCCACTAGTGCTGCTGCTCTCACCTAGCTGCCACTAGTGCTGCTGCTGCTTCTGCCTCACCCAGCTGCCACTAGTGCTGCTGCTCTCACCTAGCTGCCACTAGTGCTGCTGCTCTCACCCAGCCGCCACTAGTGCTGCTGCTGCTGCTGCGCTCACCTAGCTGCCACTAGTGCTGCTGCTCTCACCTAGCTGCCACTAGTGCTGCTGATCTCACCAAGCTGCCACTAGTGCTGCTGCTGCTGCTGCTCTCACCTATCTGCCACTAGTGCTGCTGCTCTCACCTATCTGCCACTAGTGCTGCTGCTCTCGCCTAGCTGCCACTAGTGCTGCTGCTGCTGCTGCTCTCACCCAGCTGCCACTAGTGCTGCTGCTCTCACCTAGCTGCCACTAGTACTGCTGCTCTCTCGACCTAGCTGCCACTAGTGCTGCTGCTCTCACCTAGCTGCCACTAGTTCTGCTGCTGCTCTCACCCAGCTGCCACTAGTTGCTGCTGCTGCTGCTGCTCTACTCGAGCCCAGCTGCCACTAGTGCTGCTGCTCTCACCTAGCTGCCACTATTGCTGCTGCTACTCACTAGCTGCCATTAGTACTTCTGCTGCTGCTGCTCTCACCAAGCTGCCACTAGTGCTGCTGCTGCTGCGTGCTCTCACCAATCTGCCACTAGTGCTGCTGCTGCTGCTCTCACCCAGCTGCCACTAGTTCTGCTAGATCTCACCAAGCTGCCACTAGTGCTGCTGCTTCTCACCCAGCTTCCACTAGTGCTGCTGCTGCTGCTGCTCCACCCAGCTGTCCACTAGTGCTGCTGATCTCACCAAGCTGCCACTAGTCTGCTGCCCTCACCCAGCTGCCACTAGTGCTGCGTGCTGCTGCTGCTCTCACCAAGCTGCCACTAGTGCTGCTGCGGCTGCGCTGCTCTCACCCAGCTGCCACTAGTGCTGCTGCTGCTGCTCTCACCCAGCTGCCACTAGTGCTGCTGCTGCTGCTGCTTCTCACCCAGCTGCCACTAGTGCGCTGCTCTCACCAAGCTGCCACTAGTGCTGCTGCTCTCACCAAGCTACCACTAGTACTGCTGCTGCGTGCTCACCATCACCCCGCTTGGGGCACATTTCTCCATTTCACGCGACGTCCTCCGTCACCGCCTGAGTCAGAATTAGCCCTTGACACATGACTGACTCATCTTCGAA
>WNGS01164437.1:11374746-11389893 GCA_020271785.1 Procambarus virginalis
TGTGGTTGAACGGCCAATGAGAATGCAGGACGGCCGCAAGTGGTAGTTTGGCTGGGAGTAACAGTTGGTGGGTCGACCAGGTGTGCAGGAGTGGGGGGAGGAGGGAGTTGCAGGTGCGTGTGGCTGTCTTGATATATACGTAAGCCACTGAAAATGTATCTTGAATAATGGGTTGGACGTGACGCTAGAAGAATGAAGCAGGCTCAATCTCTGGGAAGAGATGTATATCACATATATATATATATATATATATATATATATATATATATATATATATATATAATATATATATATATATATAATATATATATATATATATACACACTTTTTTTATGTATTATAACTATATATATAGACACAACACTATATATATATATACACACCATATGGATGATATATTATTATATATATATATATATATATAGAACTCTTTGACCCGGCCAGGATTCCGAACCCAATGCCCGTCCAGGATCACCCCTAAAGTGTACAAAGTACCGCTGATCCACCGCACCAATGATCGTTATAAGGATTGGTTCAGTCTTGGCGCTTATTAACTAAGCGTCCCAGACGTGCATCAACCCCCGACGACACTCATGGTCCCATTTGGGTACAGTTTTTTCATCAAATTCTGGCGCATGCACGGGCCGCACTGGGAGGGATCTATGATGTGATGCAGAACGCTGCATAAATGCGCAAGCCATATATCACTAAGAATCTTTTATCCGGCCAGGATCCGAACCCCATGCTGGGGGGCTCCAGGAATCACCCACTAACGTACTCAGTACCGTGACCATGCCACCCGGCCAATGATCGTCTATAAGGATTGTGTCAGTCTTTGGCGCTTATTAACTAAGCTCCCTGCTGACCAACCCCCGACGACACTCATGTTCCCTATTTGGGTACAGTTTTTTCATCAAATCTGGCGCAGTGCACGGGCCGCACTGAGTCCTATCATGTTGAGAACGCTGCATACAACGCGCGAGCATATATCACTAAGAACTCTTTAACCAGGCCGGATCGAACCCATTGCGTTCAGGATCACCCTGAAACGTACACAGTACCGTGACCACCGCAAAGGTCAACAAGTTGATTGAAACTTGAATGCCAAGATAATATGTTGATCGTATGAGGTATGTCTGACGTACATTTTTACACAGGTACCTGATGTGCAGATATCTAGCAGGGCTGAAAGTAGGCGTTTGAGCTAGATCTCTTTTGGATGTTGCGTTTCACATTGACGAGATGGAGAAAGGATGGGCAAGCTGCCATTTCTAGACGTAACAGTGTCATGGAAAGGAGCGGAGGTTTCCACAACTGCAGTCTACACTAAGGAAACATAGGAATGTGCACTCAAATGCCAATCATGTGACTGCGCCAAGATGGTACAAGAGGAAGTGTTTGCTAACGCATTATGTCGACCGTGCCTTCAGCCACAGCTCAGAATGGAAGCAAGTCGACGAGAACTCTGTATGGTAAGGCAGGTCACTAACGGTCTCCACAACGCTTCTCCAATGGATCATGAAGACATCATAAGAAGGAAAGTAAAACGCCGTGCAACCTCTGAAGAGACCAACTAGATACATAACACCGTACTAGCCCTATTAGACTATTTTATTTTACAGGCAACTTCTTCTCCACGCTCATAAAACAGAGGTAAGGGTCCTGAAAGATTTGGTTAATAGAAATGTTGTATCCTAAGACAAAAACTCAGAAGATACACTAACGATTACTATAAAAAAAAAAAAACACGCCGCCATACTAATGAAGAAACTCTCCAGACACGGAGCAGAACCGCTACTAAAAGAGACAAACGTCTATGCCTTCAATGTCCTCTGAGGACTGGTAAGCCCAAAAAACTCAGTATATAGGCAAGACAACAACATCTCTTTCCAGGCGTTTAACGATGCATAAGCAACAGGGCTCCATTAAGGAACATATACTCTCTTCCCACAACCAAACCATCACCAGAGAAATCTTAGCAAACAACACAGAAATCATTGATAGATACAGCGACAGCAGGCGGCCTTGACATCTGCGAGGCACTACACATCAAGAAGTCAACACCAGCAATCAACAGCCAATTAACGCACAACTATATTCTACCCACTTCAAGACTCCGCTCCAATATAGAAACATCAGGAAATATGGGATAATAGGCCTTCTGCAGTTCTGTTACCCAAATTTTATCTGTTACCCAACTACCCATTGTTTCGTGTTCTATGTTTTGTTGAAAGTTTGTTTTTTCACCTCACTATTGTATTACATCACCTCACCCAAATGCAGGTATAAGAGCCATGTTGTTTCAGGCATAAGTTCAGTCATAAGTTGTGTGTGGATAAACTGAAGTCTTTGAAAATGTAATAAGTTTTATGAAACGCGCTCAGTGTCGCGTCAGACTAGAAATAAAAAATGAATTTTGGAGAATTGATTTTTCATTTACCGTCACCAGTAAAAAGAAGAAACATAAGGAAAATCGAGAAAAGTTGTGTTAGAATTATTAATCTTACCTTTTCGGTCATATTTAATAACATATGTCTACAGGAAAGACTGCTACCAAAAAAAAATATACTAATATATATATATATATATAATATATATATTAGTGCGTGTTGCCCCAAAAAACGAGGTGATTTGATAAAATGCTATGCCCAAGATAACCATCCAGGTGCCGGCGGGGAAGTGGTTCATATAGCTCAGGCTATCACTTCCTTATGTCCGGTCGTGATGGTCAAGCGGATTAAGGCGCCCTGTAGTTACCAGTTGCTTTGCTCCTGGGAGTATGGGTTCGAGTCACTTCTGGGGTACACCACTCCAGCTCCACGCCAATCACATTCCTCGCAAGCCAATGTCAGGACCGCCAGCAGTTCTCCAGTCAGAATATCTAGTGCTCTTGCTGTGAACACCTACTTGCCCACCTTGTGTGATCAAATAGAGGTTGATAGCTTGCGCATATATTCCCAGCACCATTTATCTTTGTATTCCTGTTAACGTAACCAGTTCCCCCCCTTTTCAGTTTGTATATATTTTTACGTGTTTTACTTTTACATTATTTAAATGCCAAGGAATTGTCTTTATTTTTATTGTTTTTAGATTAAGTAAAGTGCATTTTTTATATTTGTGTGTTCGTGTATCTTACCTTACCTTACCACAGATTATCAGACAAGCAGTCACTCTTTTGTTTTCTTTTTTTTATAACTTACATGTATGTGGCCCAGCATTGACATCTGCTATTTGGAAGACTGCCGACCACCATTTCAAAAACGTTACCGTCACACATATATATATATTATATATATATATATATATATATATATATATATATATATATATATATGTCGTACCTAGTAGCCAGAACTCACTTTTTGGCCTACTATGCAAGGCCCGATTTGCCTAATAAGCCAAGTTTTCCTGAATTAATATATTTTCTCTAATTTTTTTCTTACCAAATGATAAAGCTTCCCATTTCATTATGTATGAGGTCAATTTTTTTTTATGGAGTTAAAATTAATGTAAATATATGACCGAACCTAACCAACCCTACTGACCTAACCTAACCTATCTTTTAGGTTAGTTAGGTTAGGTAGCCGAAAAAGTTAGGTTAGGTTAGGTTAGGTAGGTTAGGTAGTCGAAAAACAATTAATTCATGAAAACTTGGCCTATTAGGCAAATCGGGCCTTGCATAGTAGGCTGAGAAGTGCGTTCTGGCTACTAGGTACGACATATATATATATATAATATATAATGTCATACCTAGTAGCCAGAATGCACTTCTCTGCCTACTGTGCAGGGCCAGATTTGCCTAATAGGCAAAGTGATTTTCTTTATTTTCAATAAATGTTTCCAATTAGTTATTTGAATTATTATTATTATATAAGACCAGAATTTATTGACTTAGTTGTTTTAGTTTAGGTTAAGAGAGGTTAGGTTAGGTTAGGTAGGGTTGGTTAGGTTCGGGCATATATCTTCGTTAGTTTTAACTCAAATTTAAACAAATTAACTATGACTAATGTAATGGACAGATTTATCATTTCATAAGAAAATTAATAAAAAAATATATACATTCAGGAAAACTTGGCTTATTAGGCAAATTGGGCCTTGCATAGTAGGCCAAGTACGACATTCTGGCTACTAGGTACAACATGTTGTACCTAGTAGCCAGAATGTCGTACTTGGCCTACTATGCAAGGCCCAATTTGCCTAATAAGCCAAGTTTTCCTGAATTTATATATTTTTTATTAATTTTCTTATGAAATGATAAATCTGTCCATTACATTATGTATAAGTTAATTTGTTTAAATTTGAGTTAAAACTAACGAAGATATAAATATATAAATTCAGGAAAACTTGGCTTATTAGGCAAATTGGGCCTTGCATAGTAGGCCAAGTACGACATTCTGGCTACTAGGTACAACATGTTGTACCTAGTAGCCAGAATGTCGTACTTGGCCTACTATGCAAGGCCCAATTTGCCTAATAAGCCAAGTTTTCCTGAATTTATATATTTTTATTAATTTTCTTATGAAATGATAAATCTGTCCATTACATTATGTATAAGTTAATTGTTTAAATTTGAGTTAAAACTAACGAAGATATATGCCCGAACCTAACCAACCCTACCTAACCTAACCTAACCTCTCTTAACCTAACCTAAAACAACTAAGTCAATAAATTCTGGTCTTAATATAATAATAATAATTCAAATAAACTAATTGGAAACAATTTATTGAAAATAAAGAAAATCACTTTGCCTATTAGGCAAATCTGGCCTGCACAGTAGGCAGAGAAGTGCATTCTGGCTACTAGGTATGACATATATATATATATATATATATGTCGTACCTAGTAGCCAGAACGCACTTCTCAGCCTACTATGCAAGGCCCGATTTGCCTAATAGGCCAAGTTTTCATGAATTAATTGTTTTTCGACTACCTAACCTACCTAACCTAACCTAACCTAACTTTTTCGGCTACCTAACCTAACCTAACCTATAAAGATAGATTAGGTTAGGTTAGGTAGGGTTGGTTAGGTTCGGTCATATATCTACATTAATTTTAACTCCAATAAAAAAATTGACCTCATACATAATGAAATGGGTAGCTTTATCATTTCATAAGAAAAAAATTAGAGAAAATTTATTAATTCAGGAAAACTTGGCTTATTAGGCAAATCGGGCCTTGCATAGTAGGCCAAAAAGTGAGTTCTGGCTACTAGGTACTACATATATATATATATATATATATAATATATATATATATATATAATATATATATATATATATATATATATATATATATAAGAAATTAAAGAGTATTCAAAGAAGACCTTGTGGATTCTCACTGAACAATTTAATGTTTTCTTCTCCTACAATCTCTATTTTTTTTAATTTTTGTATAACATTGCTACAGTTTACAGAAAACACAAAGATTATAACCTAACCCAACCTTCTCCTACCACCCGTATTCTAATTTTCCTGGCTACTGCTGGACACCCAGTTGTAGCCATTATTAAATGATAAAATTATCATAAACAATCACTGTTGAAAGACCCCATCCAGCTCTTCGGAGATTGGGTGCGTACCCAAGATACAGCACGCATTTCCTCACTGGATAGCAGCATTGAAGCGCTGGAACAGGAAAGCAGCATTGAAGCGCTGGAACTGGCCGCTCTTGAGTCTATTGTTTCCCAAACGAGTTCATCACTTACCTTCCTTAGGAACTTAAGTGCACATTTACCCCAGGCGTCCAGAGTCTCAGAGCCTTTCGGCATGAACCTGAAACAACGTTCTAGGCCCCTGTACTTGTTTCTTTACTTGGGTCTCCCTGAAGGTGGCAGCCCCGCCTCCCTCAGCTGTACTGTGAGGTAGATAGGTTTCAGCCAATGTAGATGCACAGGCCCTGGAAACACAAACCAAAACTGTCTCTATTTTCCGCTTGATACAACTTGTAAGAAAGTTGATACATCTTGGCTTAACGTGTTTATAACGTATTAGAACGTTGTTACAACTTGCTATATTGGTTGTTATAACTGGTTAGGAGAGGTTAAAACTTGTTCGAACGTTGTACCAACGTCGTAGTTTTGATGTGTGTTTGGCGGGGGTGTAGTCCCATACGACCTGTTTACCTTCCCTCCATGGCTGCAGGGTGACTCTATCTGGGCGTTTGAGGCTGTTGTCAGGTCTGCACAATTGAGATTCCCTTTGTGCTGGACACCCAGCTGTAGCCAAACTTCTCTTGATGATGTCATTGAAATGCTTCATGTCTGGCAATCTTTCCTGGTGACCTACGACAGATGAGACCATGACTGCCATGTACACCGGAGTTCGGTAGAAACAGGAGTGGCAAGGCGCAGGGCAACACCAATCCTAAGCCCCCGATGGTTCAGGCAGGTGCCCAAGGCGTAATTAGGAACAACCAACAAGAAGTCCCCGGCATGGGGGGCTTGCTCAGCTAGTAGACGAACTTTGTCCTTCCCAGAAGCTGCCTCCAGCAATGCTGTGGCAATGTTCTCCACTATGGGGCTACCCCATTTGGCCTGTTTGCAGTCATTTGGAAAAGTTGGTCGAGGTTGAGAGTTGGCAAGATTGTCCCCTGGCCGGCTCCGTCTGCGAATTTGGGATCATGAATCACAATGGAGTCTCTTAGGTATTCTGGTAGTATTTCATTTAGTAATTCACCTGTAGCACTGGTCGAGGATAAGGATTCCGGCAATGTTAACTGTGTCGCCTTGTGAATACCTATTCCCCTGAGTCTGATTTTAGGAGTTCGTCATATTCTGTTAATTTTGGATTGTCGAAGGAGGGAGCACACCTTAGGAAATAGGTAAGCCTGAGAAAAGCCCGGCACCTTGTGAGAAGGTACAAAGCATCGTGGGCATCTAAAGCCCCTATTCTTCCCTCCTCCTCCTCGGGTCGTTCAGCTTTTCTTCAAGGACTACCTCAATGGCGCTCGACCTCAGAGGCGCCCCCTAGCAGCACACTGTTGGTGGAAGCGATCACTTGGGCTCCTGGCAACATGGTTCGTACTGCATCTACGACTGGATGAGAGGATTTCACACTTTGATGGGTTTAGGGTGAGTCCTAACTCCTCACCCTTAGATTTCACTAGCTGTTGTATTATCTACTAGCATGTTGCTAGTGAGTGTTGTGTTATGTATACTTTGCGTATGGTGTCTAGGGGCACTAGCTTGTAGATGGCAAGTCAGTCTTCTCGAAAGCTTTGTGGTGGTCATACCAATTAAATTAGATCGAAGGTGACATCCTTCACTGTGGCAGGTAAACTGGTATACCAAGTTTGCTTTATGAGAGGTTTGTATTGTTTATTGGGGCTGTTCTTAAGTATTAAATCAACGGTTCTTTTTGTTTTGTAGTAAATAATGAAGCCCAATCTTTGGTCTGGGCCTGTCGGTTTCACTCCATTTGAAATGATATTTTTTATTATTCTTACTCCTGTTTTATGCCCATTCTGTTCTGAATGCCCAATCTTATGTCAGTCTGGGTTTCAACCTACTTACAATGTTGGTGGGTTTAGTATAAACTTGTGTAAGGAAGATCTTGTCTCTGGTTCTCACGCAGACATCGAGGAAGGGAAGTGTACCATCGATGCCTAGTTAATCTTGATAACCTGAGATTGGGGGTTAAGTGGGGCCTAACGGCTGAGTGGACAACGCTCGGCGTTCGTATTCCTAAGGGTCCGGGTTCGATCCCCAGCGGAGGTGAAAACAAATCAGCATAGTTTCTTTCACCCTATTGCCCCCTGTTCTCCTAGCAGTAAATAGGTACCTGGGAGACAGCTGCTACGGGTTGCTTCCTGGGGATGTATGTGTGTGAAAATTCGGATTAAGGACTTGCCCGAAACGCTATGTGGGTTAATCCTAGCAGGCAGTTTGTGCTTTTAATTAGTGATTATTTATTTTCTATTTTTTATTTTACTTCAATATTGAATTATGATTCTAAGTGGAGTTTATTTTAGATTCAGCCTTCCAGTTTTACCTTCAACACATATTGGGTGTAAATGTGGACAACTTATCCCACAGTTGGTGGTGATCTAATAAGCCATATACATTTATAATTTGTTTCATATAAATTATACCACATATGGTGGCTTATAACAAGCTACAGTGGGGTTAATACTACAAATGTTATAATAATGTTAGTATAGCTGTATAAGTTTATCTGAGTAGGTGGTTATGGCTTGTTAGGCTTAAACATCTAATTAGTTTGTGGCACATGTGGTCTAGGAGCCGGTGGCTGAGCGGACAGAACACTGTACGCGTGATCCTGTGGTCCCGTGTTCGATCCCAGGCGCCTGCGAGAAATAATGGGCAGAGTTTCTTTCACCCTGATGCCCCTGTTACCTAGCAGTAAATAGGTACCTGGGAGTTAGTCAGCTGTCACGGGCTGTTTCCTGGGGGTGGAGGCCTGGTCGAGGACCGGGCCGCGGGGACACTAAGCCCCGAAATCATCTCCAGATAACCTCAAGATAGGTGAGCCAGGTAATGGCGGCCGGCACTGAGGCAGCTGCTGAGGGCAGTCAGAGCAAGGAAGTCACAGGTTATAGGTGGTCAGCTCAACTAATATCTCCACATCACAAGTTTACCTGTAAATGAATGAGCTTTAATAATGGCTCCATTAACATATAAAGTGCAGGTGTGACATGAATTATTTTGGGAGGTAAAGAGCTTCTTACTCTGGAGTGGGGCTTCGCCTGCAGCTTTACCAACTAACCTATCTAATATTTAATTATGATCACTACCAATAAAAGATGTGTAGAAAGTCGGGAACCTAGCTCATCTCTTTGTTATTGAGGTCACTATTTCTTGGTTGGTCGGATTGAAGAGGATTCTTTGATGAGTTGTGCGTGTCGTGATTCTCAGAAGCAGCCCTCTCCTGTCCTTTTGTTTTGATTGTGTGTGTGTGTGTGTGTGTGTGTGTGTGTGTGTGTGTGTGTGTGTGTGTGTGTGAGCATGAGCATGACTCGCTCTCCTCCAGGCATGTCTCTCCTTCCAACAATATTTTTCCCCAATATTCTAATTTTATTTAACAGTAACAAGGGGCCTATAGTTTTATAGTGTATAAAGTTAAAGCATAAATAACAGTTTTCTGTTAATTTAAATGCTTAAACTAGTGGTGTAAAGATATGTGATGTGTATATGTAATGTTTGTTATTATGACGTCACGAAATCTCCCATTTCTTTAAAGTTTCGGTATTGGCTAACTATAGAAAATAACTACATCGATAATGCTTACTATGTTAAGATGTTATGTGTCGGGTTTCCGACACGCTATGCGTGCTAGTGGCTGTACAAGAACGTAAGAACTCTTGTATATATTAATAATAATAATAAAAAATGGGTAAAGTTTTGGCCGAGAAGATTCTTTTACTTGTAACAATTCTTGGAGGTCTTTCACACATACGAACATATCATCGATGTATCTGCAGTAGACGCAGAGGTTTTCCTGTGGTTTTGAAGATGGTGTCTTCTAGATTTTCTATATAGAAGTTAGCAAAGAGGACTCCACATGGGGACCCAGTGGCTATTTTGTATACATATACATGTCTCCACAAGGGGTTGTGAATGGAGCCATTTTGGTGCAACTCTCCAGGAGATTACGGAGGGCAGACTCTGGAATATCTTAATTAGATACCCTCACGAAGTGAAGGTATCAAGTACTGTACTCAACCATGTAAAGTGCAGTGTTTGTGTATATGTAACACAATTAATCTGCTTATCCATTTGTTCGGATAAGAAACCACGTGTGTTTTACTTCTAAATCGACATTTACATGTTTTATTATTATTATTATTTTCTACCACAGACGTGGTCACACATTAACTATGCTAACCAACATATGTACATTTTCTTCTGTCCTACATAGACAGGGTTAAAGATCTGTTAAACATATAGTTCAGGGATTTATTGAACAATCAACCACAGAAGGGGATTCAGTGCTTTTAAAATGCTAAGCTAACCTACATACGTAAATACATGCAGATGCAGATACACAGATTTACGTATGCCCTACATGAAGTGTTCGAAGTGTCATTAATGTGCATTTACAAAGTTGAAATGTAATTTTATACACATATACATACACATTTACGTACATATACATATATACACACACACATGCATTCATATACATTTGTCTCTTTTGCTCCGACAGGGTGAGATAGCTGATAGAGAAACTAGTGTGCAATCAAGCACTTAATCACTGAAGGTGCTTTTACAAGCTCATATTATATAGTTACATCACATACATACATTGTATAATTGATACATTACATGGTCAATCTTGTGTACAAGTCCAATATATCAAGTGTTCCAGTACTCATATAGTAGTTACAGAGTTCAGCATACCTTTGCCCAGGAGGAGGAAAGTCAGTCAATATGGAACATTCTACAATATAATGTTCAAGAGAGCGCATGTTTTCTCTTTCACAAAGTTGACACATTGTGTACTCGACATTTGGGTTTTGAGAAAGCTGCCAGATACATCTATATCCCAGGCGAATTTACATGTTGTATGCGTCTCTGCAAAGCAAAATGTTTTTACTGTCTGGATCAATCCAGAAACGAAATTCATTAATTGGTTTAACAGGAAGCTCTTGAGTCCTCCCCGTAGGTTTGGGCTTACTTTACCCAGTATTTCAGAGCACTAGTGAACTTGTGTTTGATTTACATTTTACTTAAGAAGTCAAACACCCTTTGAGTGATGACTTTATCGAGTTCAGAGTACCGAATAGGATCACTTACCAAAGTCCGGGGTGGTTGTGGTACCTCAGAGGGAGCAGTGACATTGGTCACAGTGACTTGTGGCTTTTGTATAGGCCACTGGTCGCTGACTAGCCACTGAGGTACATGGAACCACATTTTGATTTTTTTAATAATTGTCTCAACGTCAGGCATCGGGAGAGAGTCAGCAGGATTCTCTTTTGTGGGTACATATCTGAGCTTGTACCCTGATGACAAGTATCAAATTTCCTTTACGCGATTGCTCACGTAAGGCGTTTTACTGTTGTTATTTCGCGCACACTCTACTACTGCCTCATTATCTGACCATACCACTGTATCTTCAAGGTGGATGTTACTTAAGGTTTTGGTCAGATATGGCTTTGTGTGGGCTGGTCTTGTGTGGGCTGGCCTTGTGTGGCTGGCCTTGTGTGGGCTGGCCTTGTGTGGGCTGGCCTTGTGTGGGCTGGCCTTGTGTGGGCTGGTCTTGTGTGGGCTGGTCTTGTGTGGGCTGGTCTTGTGTGGGCTGGTCTTGTGTGGGCTGGTCTTGTGTGGGCTGGTCTTGTGTGGGCTGGTCTTGTGTGGGCTGGCCTTGTGTGGGCTGGCCTTGTGTGGGCTGGCCTTGTGTGGGCTGGTCTTGTGTGGGCTGGTCTTGTGTGGGCTGGCCTTGTGTGGGCTGGTCTTGTGTGGGCTGGCCTTGTGTGGGCTGGCCTTGTGTGGGCTGGCCTTGTGTGGGCTGGCCTTGTGTGGGCTGGCCTTGTGTGGGCTGGCCTTGTGTGGGCTGGCCTTGCGTGGGCTGGCCTTGTGTGGGCTGGCCTTGTGTGGGCTGGCCTTGTGTGGGCTGGCCTTGTGTGGGCTGGCCTTGTGTGGGCTGGCCTTGTGTGGGCTGGTCTTGTGTGGGCTGGTCTTGTGTGGGCTGGTCTTGTGTGGGCTGGCCTTGTGTGGGCTGGCCTTGCGTGGGCTGGCCTTGCGTGGGCTGGCCTTGTGTGGGCTGGCCTTGTGTGGGCTGGCCTTGTGTGGGCTGGCCTTGTGTGGGCTGGCCTTGTGTGGGCTGGCCTTGTGTGGGCTGGCCTTGCGTGGGCTGGCCTTGCGTGGGCTGGCCTTGCGTGGGCTGGCCTTGTGTGGCTGGCCTTGTGTGGGCTGGCCTTGCGTGGGCTGGCCTTGCGTGGGCTGGCCTTGCGTGGGCTGGCCTTGCGTGGGCTGGCCTTGTGTGGGCTGGCCTTGTGTGGGCTGGCCTTGTGTGGGCTGGCCTTGTGTGGGCTGGCCTTGTGTGGGCTGGTCTTGTGTGGGCTGGTCTTGTGTGGGCTGGTCTTGTGTGGGCTGGTCTTGTGTGGGCTGGTCTTGTGTGGGCTGGCCTTGTGTGGGCTGGCCTTGTGTGGGCTGGTCTTGTGTGGGCTGGCCTTGTGTGGGCTGGCCTTGTGTGGGCTGGCCTTGTGTGGGCTGGTCTTGTGTGGGCTGGTCTTGTGTGGGCTGGCCTTGTGTGGGCTGGTCTTGTGTGGGCTGGTCTTGTGTGGGCTGGCCTTGTGTGGGCTGGCCTTGTGTGGGCTGGCCTTGTGTGGGCTGGCCTTGTGTGGGCTGGCCTTGTGTGGGCTGGCCTTGTGTGGGCTGGCCATGTGTGGGCTGGCCTTGCGTGGGCTGGCCTTGCGTGGGCTGGCCTTGTGTGGGTTTGGACCACTGAAGCGGGCACGATAATGCCCCTTAATGTCGCGGAAATGCACTCGGCGACAAATGCTGGGAAGCTGGTTGCTGGGTGTGAGGATAATGGTCACAGATGAGGCAACACCCGCTGCTCACGAGGCCGTGAAATTACTTACAGAACTTTGATGGTTTCAGGAGAGAGGTAATTAGTTTCAACGTAAGACGCCTATACAAGATTACAAAGTTTATTGGGAATCAGCACGGGGGAATAGGCCAGTTTGTGCTTCATGGGCCAGCTTGTGCTTGTTGACCAACTTGTGCTTCATGGGGCAGCTGGTGCAGCCTGGGGCAGCTTGTGCACCCTTCTTGAGGTTATCTTGAGATGATTTCGGGGCTTTAGTGTCCCCGCGGCCCGGTCCTCGACCAGCCTCCACCCCCAGGAAGCAGCCCGTGACAGCTGACTAACACCCAGGTACCTATTTTACTGCTAGGTAACAGGGGCATAGGGTGAAAGAAACTCTGTCCATTGTTTCTCGCCGGCGCCCGGGATCGCCCCCGGGACCACAGGATCACAAGTCCAGCGTGCTGTCCGCTCGGCCGACCGGCTCCCAATTGGGTTTGAGTTATTGCACAAGTTACCCTGGGGCAACTTGTGCACCATTGGGCAGCTTGTGCACCCTGGGTCAGCTTGTGCACTTTGGGGCAGCTTGTGCACCCTGGGGCAGCGTGTGCACTTTGGGGCAGCTTGTGCACCCTGGGTCAGCTTGTGCACTTTGGGGCAGCGTGTGCACCCTGGGGCAGCGTGTGTACCCTGGGGCGGCGTGTGCACCCTGGGGCATCGTGTGCACCCTGGGGCAGCGTGTGCACCCTGGGGCAGCGTGTGCACCCTGGGGCAGCGTGTGCACCATGGAGCAGCTTGTGCACCCTGGAGCAGCTTGTGCATCCTGGGCAGCTTGTTCACCCTGAGGCAGCTTGTGCACACTGGGGCAGCTTGTGCACCCTGGGCAGCTTGTGCACCCTGGGGCAGCTTGTGCACCCTGGGGCAGCTTGTGCACACTGGGCAGCTTGTGCACCCTGGGGCAGCTTGTGCACCCTGGGGCAGCTTGTGCACCCCGGGGCAGCTTGTGCACCCTGGGGCAGCTTGTGCACCCTGGGGCAGCTTGTGCACCCTGAACCAGCTTGTGCACCCTGAACCAGATTGTGCACCCTGGGGCAGCTTGTGCTCCCTGGGCAGCTTGTGCAGCCTGGACCAGCTTGTGCACCCTGGGCCAACTTGTGCACCCTGGACCAGCTTGTGCACCCAGAGCCAGCTTGTGCATCCTACGGCAGCATGTGCACCCTCGGACAGCTGGTGCACCCTGGGCCAGCAAGTGCACCCTGGGCCAGCGTGTGCACCCTGGTCCAGCGTGTGCACCCTGCGCAACCTGTGCACCCTGGGGCAACTTGTGCACCCCGGGCCAGCTTGTGCATCCTACGGCAGCTTGTGCATCCTATGGCAGCTTGTGCACCCTGGGGCAGCTTGTGCACCCTGGGGCAGCTTGTGCACCCTGGGGCAGCTTGTGCACCCTGGGGCAGCTTGTGCACCCTGGGGCAGCTTGTGCACCCTGGGGCAGCTTGTGCACCCTGGGGCAGCTTGTGCTCCCTGGGGCAGCTTGTGCACCCTGGGGCAGCTTGTGCACCCTGGGGCAGCTTGTGCATCCTATGGCAGCTTGTGCACCCTGGTGCAGCGTGTCCACCCTGGGGCAGAGTGTGCACACTGGAGCAGCTCGTGCACACTGGAGCAGCTCGTGCACCCTGGAGCAGCTCGTGCACCCTGGAGCAGCTCGTGCACCCTGGGGCAGCGTGTGCACCCTGGGGCAGCGTGTGCACCTGGGGCAGCGTGTGCACCCTGGGGCAGCGTGTGCATCCTGGGGCAGCGTGTGCACCCTGGGGCAGCGTGTGCACCCTGGGGCAGCTGGTGCACCCAGAGCCAGCTGGTGCACTCAGGGCCAGCTTGTGCATCCTCGGCCAGATTGTGCACCCTGGGGCCAGCTTGTGCACCCTGGGGCAGCTTGTGCACCCTCGGGCAGCTTGTGCACCCTTGGGCAACTTGTGCATCCTGGGGCAACTTGTGCACCCTGGGCCAGCTTGTGCATCCTACGGCAGCTTGTGCACCCTGGGCCAGCTTGTGCACACTGGGGCAGCATGTGCATCCTACGGCAGCATGTGCACCCTACGGCAGCTTGTGCACCCTGGGCAGCGTGTGCACCCTGGGGCAGCGTGTACACCCTGGGAATGCGTGTGCACCCTTAGGAAGCTTGTGCACTCTGGAGCAGCTTGTGCACCCTGGAGCAGCTTGTGCACCCTGGAGCAGCTTGTGCACCTTGGAGAGCTTGTGCACCTTGGAGCAGCTTGTGCACCCTGGAGCAGCTTGTGCACCCTTAGGAAGCGTGTGCACCCTGGGGTAGCGTGTGCACTCTGGAGCAGCTTGTGCACCCTGGAGCAGCTTGTGCACCCTGGAGCAGCTTGTGCACCTTGGAGAAGCTTGTGCACCTTGGAGCAGCTTGTGCACTCTGGAGCAGCTTGTGCACCCTGGAGCAGCTTGTGCACTCTGGGGTAGCTTGTGCACCCTGGGGCAGTTAGTGCAGCCTGGAGCAGCTTGTGCTCCCTGGGGCAGCGCGTGCTCCCTGGGGCAGCGTGTGTGCACCCTGGGGCAGCTTGTGCACCCTGGGGCAGCTTGTGCACCCTGGGGCAGCTTGTGCACCATGGAGCAGCTTGTGCACTTTGGAGCAGCGTGTGCA
>WNGS01164437.1:11389993-11409538 GCA_020271785.1 Procambarus virginalis
GTATGTGATGTGTACACTAGACCAGCGTCTCCACACTTATTCCAAACCAAAATCCTCAGACCATACCCCCTCACTGCATCCAACCAATCCACCCTATCCACCGTGCCGATACCCCACCCCGCCAGTACATAAGTCCCCCTGTGCAGCGACCCATGCCGACCACCTGTTCCCTTCGCCCCATGTATCCAAGATCTACCTCCCACTGGTTGCTTTCCCCACCAATGCCTCGCTTTTGTGTCCCCGCATTTTCCTCCCCCAGCGCCTACTACCCCATGCACGACTCGCTCACTGTCTCCCCATTGCACTCCCATGCCCTTTCTCTCGCTTTCTCCCAAGGCCTGTGCCCTTCCCAGTCTTCCCACCCATCCAAATTGTGATTTCTTCACACAATCCCACCCCACGCCTCCCTCCCATTCCCCACCTCTGCGGCACTTCCCCCCCCTACCCGATATGCCGTCACCCTTACCCCCCGTTTGCCAACCCCTGATCCCTTACTCCCATGCTTCACACACACCCCTCACTTCCCACAGTCTACCGTCACTACCGCTACACACACCCGTGACCTACCACACCGAACCATCCTGCACCTCCTGCCTAGCCTCCTACCCCGATCAACTACTCCGCACCCAACTAATACCCACATCACATCCCCAGTGACCACCTTTTACACGTCACGATCAATACGCAAACGTTTCACCCGTAGCTCCCATCTGTAGATCTCTTAGGTTCACAAGCACTACAGCGTATTAAGCCCTCATTCACCTCCACCAGACCCACCCCCATCCGGTCCCCCCACTCCTCAGGGAATCACCGCAATCTCAGCACTGCCAGACTTTGTTCCCAGTTCCACCTCACTCTAGATTTCACTTGCCAAGCACTAGATCGGGGTAACCCCTGAGTCCAGAGTAAAATTGAGACCCCGGCCTTCATTGCATCCAGACCACCGGAGCATCCAGGCTTTCAACAGTCATGACGCAATAACATAGATGGGATTACAAGCAAAGCCAGTCGAAATTAGCGAAATAACACATGAAGAAAACCCAGATGTAATTGGACTCACCAAAACAAAACTCTCAGGAATCATAAACGAACCTGCAGTGTGTATCCCTCAAGAACTGCCATCTCCTCGTTTAAGTCACCAGCGTCAACTCATCCGAACGAGGTATACTGTATACGTGGGCGTGAGCGGTTCCGGAGTGGGCTCTTCTGCTGAGACCAAGTCTGTCAATGGTAACGTTTGATGGAGGCATGGTTGTTCCCCGCGACTGTTGCACAGCGGTCTATGCAAGACTTTTTTGCCCAGACTTCAGTCAACGAGGCTAATCAAGATGTCCTATGCGTCTTCTCTGTTTTCCCCCCCCCCCCCCCCTTTCCCCTGCTTTTGTCTCCCTTTCCGCGGACAAAGCTATTTAGTAGCTTAGCCTTTTTAGTGACGTCTGAATGTATGTTGTCATCACCCACAACCCCACCAAGATGAAAGGCAATGAAAGAAATGAGTTAGACGATAACAATAGCCAGTTAATCACTTATCCACTTGCGAGAGCAGCCGCGCTGCCTGTAGACAACCGATCCCATTCTGCTAATCATGGTCGGATTTTAATCAATGGAATGGATAACATTTGGAACAACAGAGAAACACATGGAGGTGAGCGACAACCATGGCGAGGAAGCTGCAGGAGGCACGGACCCTAGAAAATTTTTTAATTCTGTCATGCCAAGGGCCCCGCATACGACGCAATGAGAGGCACTGACGAACAGCAAGACTCGAACCTAGTTAGTAGTCACTCACTGAACGATGAGACCATAGGAAATCAGGTATTGGAGATCTCTTCGGCCCTCCGTGGGCTATGACCTGATTCCACAGACCTGCTCTGTTTGAATACTCTAGGATCGAGATAGGCGTAATGTACTCAAGGTTGAAGGGATCGGTTGCCATAATCTAACAGGCCGCATTCCGGAAGGGAAACTACGAGATGAGAAAAGTCCTAACTGAAAGAGCTTGGGAAACAGAGCTCAAGGGATAGACGGGTTCAAGAGCAATAAGTGAGTGTACTACACATCCACATGAGCATGTTAAATGGACTGGCGCAGACAAGTAGTCCCAGTCCAAATACGGAAATAAAAGGAAATAGAATGAGCAAGCCATCCTTGTTTAATCAGGAGTTGTAAGCTAGCAAAGCAGCAAAGTAATAGGGCATTGAGAAACTATAGAAACAACAAAACACGAGAGAGCAGAGAAAGCTAACAGAGTGAAGGAATTGCAAAATATCGTAATGGTGAGAAGAGAGCCGTAGACGAGGCAATACTGAGACATATTGACATAGCCGACGCAATGCGTCACAAACTAAACCCAACAACTGCCTGCATAGCCAATCTGTGGAGGGAAGACAACAGTGGAATATTGCGAATCCTAGTTGTACCACATGAACATGAGTATTGTGTCCCCCCCCCCCCCGCCCCCCCAGCAGAACGCATTCTACTCACAAACAGACCAACCCCGGTCCCAAAGGGGCCCCCCTTTGTTTTCGTTTTTTTTGGAGAGGAACTTACACACAAAACGTTAAATTCCATGGAACGTTCCTTCATATTCCTTTCACGAGCTAAGGAGAACCGTCCCAGCAGACAAAGGGACCGGGAACCACCAACCCAGCCCCCACAACACTGGAGCAGCTTCCCGGCCAGATTACAGTGGGCCCGATGGTCCGCATGGAAGCATCTGATAGATTCTGAACGTGGACCAAACGGCTCACTAGGCAAGATGGAATCTCATCATGGACTCCCCTTAAGGCGGAGCAGACGTACTCACCTTGTGCCTCACCCATTTCTGCCCCATTTAGTGTACAAACAGTCACGTTGCAAACCACGGCGAACCTGCACAGGCAACCCATCTTGGCAACGAACCCGGGCATCCACCCTGTTTACGTTTCTACAATCATTAACTAACAGTTAAGGGTGATAGGCAGGACCTTCGGCCCACCTTAACCCCCCCCACAGAACTACCCACTCGCCCACGTGTTCCTAACGTGCATTAATGCAAGATGCCCCCACCGCAACACCAGAGATTCCTTGCTGCACGATTAAAACTAAACCCTAGCTGACAGCATCATGGCAGAATAAGTTAACTGTTCTCGTCCCAAAAACAAACTCATACCCCCCCCTGGTGCGTTTCTACCCGAGCGTCCTGGACAAATGTCATTCCTGCCTAAAAAGATAATTTGGTTCTATGCACCATGGACAACAAACATCATCAGTTTTTGCAAGAGACCCGTTCCCCCGAGGGCCCTGTCCGCAGGCTTGTCTATTATTTTGTCTGGGGACCCAGACAGAACAGCTTTCTGACCCACCAGTACCCACATATATGAGACTAGTGCCACCAAAAAGGCCGACTCACCGGCACGCGCCACCCGTGAAATTTCGGAAGGTTTTTAACCCAACTGGCATAAGAGAGCTACACCACCTCCACCCCAGCCCCAAATACAACCACGCCCTGACCCCATACCAAGACTGTCCACCCCCCAGTGTCCCCCCTTGATCCCCTCCCTCCTTGCACGGTGTACGCGTACCCCCCCCACGCCTCCGCCCCAGCCTGCCGACCCGACCCCCCCCCCCCCTGAGACCCCCCCCCCCCTCCCTCGTATCCTTCCACACCCCTTGCTTTGCCCACTTCACTGTCACAACCACCACCCCCCGGGATCTTAGTCCCTCTGGACATATACTCGTTTCCTGATCTTACCCCGTCACCCTTGCATCTCTTACCAGACACCGGGCCATATTTCTGACGGCTTCCCCATCCCCCAGTATGTTTCCCGCTCCCTTTGACCTCTTCTTTTTCGCCCCCCCCCAACTGACTTGACATTTTTAAATTCCCACTGAGGAGGATCAGCCCCGCAACGACTTGCCTCCTGGCGACCTAGTCCATTTTGAGGCTACCAAGTAATGCACATAGACCAAACTTGCCCGACCTTTTCCAGGAACCCATGTGTCCGACATAATGGCCCTACCTCAACCAAGTCCCCCACAACACCCACCGCTAAAATTCATCCCTTTCTTACCGCGCGGGCAATCCCGACATTTAACTCAGGCAGGCACGGCAACTAGGAGGCCCACCCACCCGCTCCACAACACCTGCCCCCCACCATATTACCCCGACATGGCGACCCCCCGATGACAGCCATTTCTACACCGAATACCACCGAACAGTGACTGAAAGACTCGGCGGAGTCGATATCCACGCCAAACCTTTATTCCCCTCCATCCCGCAACGGCCCCATTATACAAAAGAATCAACCATCCAGCGGGACTATGCTCTCCTCACGGATGCCGCTACACATTCAACAGAACTGCGTTCTATAAAACTGTCGTAGGAATCCCTTCAGATACCTTGCTCTATCTCTACCCAATCATTGTCACGGGCATTCCTGGAGATCCTGCCCCCCCCCCCCCCCCTTAGCCCCAGCACTGGAGACAGTAATCGTCAAGCACACAGACCGAATAGCTGGACAATCAACCGTTAATTGAGGCCCTACTGGCTCACTTCGGTTAGCTCCCACCGATACTAAGACCCGAGAGTTACTGGAGGACAGACTACCCCTTTCGGGAACTGACCCTCACGTCGTGGCCCACAGAAACTAAGAGCCTACGGCGAGTATCAGCGATCACCAATACAAACACATTCTCAGGGGTCGATTTGATCCCTTCCTCAGGGTAGCACAAGTGTTTCCCCACTGGCTTATTCTATAAGCGCCGTGGCACACGCTTACAACTGGGAAACACGCGTGGCCCTAGCCTGAGATTCAAATCGAGCCCCCCACATTACGGGGACCATCCTATGAAAGCCACACCCTTCATCAGTGTCAGTAGTAGTTAGTAAATGGAATGCACTAGGACATGAGATGTTGTGCTGAGCCGCCTGTACCTCTCCATGCACAGTTCTCATAATTACCCATGCTCAGATCATGACCCCAGAATTTCCCAGCTAGGTCCCAGGTACCATGCCAAAGCCCCAGTTTGATGGTTGTGGTTTGCTGATGACTGTGAGGCGCCACCCAAAGAGCCACCCAGAGATACACCTCACCCGCAAACACAACTAGGTGCCCAGTACACACACAATACAACCACAATACACACAACCCACAAACACACCCACACCACACCACCCACACACACCACCACACACACACACACAAACCCACACCCTTACACACACCCATCTCTCTCTACCTACCTTACCTTCTCTCTCTCTACCTCCTACCTATCCCTCTTTTCCCTCACTATCTCTCTATCCCCATTCTCTCTCTCCTCCCGCCTTCTCTCCTCTCTATCCCCCTTCTCTCTCTCTCATAGAAAAACAACCATGCCGCCCCGACTGAGATGAAACCTTCGAGGGGAAGAAACAAACGCAGGTGACCCAGTACATGGCAGAACAACAGCAGAGGGAAGGACCGGGACAGGATAGCCCCTTCTCCGACCCTTAGGAGCCAAACAATCCGCAACTTAAGTCTGATGTTAATCAGGGGATAGGATCTGCCCAGGGCAATGAAGGATATCGGTAAACCACCCATTGCCCCCCAAGATGAGTCCCTGAAGGAATTGCAAAAGAAAGCAAAAAGCTGTGAAGATAATACTACTCATTATCAGATGCAAACCATCCCTCAGGGAGATGGTAACTTCTTCGCTCCCGGCTAGTAGGAGTTTCCTTAAAATTACAACACCCTTTCCTCTTATGTCCGCAAGCAATTGTTACAAAAAATCGCAACTGCCAAGCAGGTCCTTTGCACAGTAAGGGACAGTTGCCAGTGGGAAGATGCTTCTTTCTTAGGAAGCCCCCGACTACGACTGTATCTCTTACGGCTTGACCTTTAGTTATAGCAAACACGTCAGCTTCAGAGTCTCCCCTTCAGTACTTAGACCTACCCGCATCTACCAACGACGCAACCCGAAACCTGGCGCACCCACCCCTCACGCAGAATCGAGGCACCGATCGACAAGGACCCCCCAAAAAAAACACACATTACGCCACGATCTACCAACAGATTTGAAAGGTGAGCAGGCCCGATCGACCCCCAGCCAATCACGACAAGCCCCCGCTTCTTTAGGCTACGGACAGGATCATACCTCCCCAAAAGGACATTGAGACCCCCCCTGATGGATAAAGGTGGTATTTTTATGAGTTCCCCGACGAAACAATAGAGGATCTGTTTTATATCCCAGCCACCAACTGTACAAAGTTCACAAAAACATGGTAACAACTCCCCATCCGCAGTAGGCCCGTCATCAATTTGACAACGGGACAACCGATGATCGAGGGCAGCAGATACATACAGCACCCCTCGGAGCGCAGGCGACCCCGAAAGGATTCAGGGAATCTTCCACCCCAAGCCCTTCCCCCTAAACCTCATACAAATTTCCACCCACAATCTGGGGAATGGGTAACCCTCCAAAAGCCAGTTTCAACAGCGCGCCCCTTTTTTTGAGAGCCCCGAGTTCACCACCCCCACTGTACATCCATGTAGGACATCCTACTACCTGAACCAGCCCCTTCTCCCAAGACTGTATATCTTTAAGTTCCCCCCCCCGCCTGTCACTATTCACTTCATCCCCCTCCAGGGTAACTATTCTCTGAACCACTTCCAAAATCCCCCTCAATCTCCCCTCAAGGCCATTCTCCCACCATCACTTCCCTCCCACCCTTACCCCCTTACATTTTTTGTCCTCCCACCTTCTTCACAACCACCCACTCATATTACCGCTCAATCCATTACTACCCAACCCCAATATTACGTGTTGACACGTATACCCCCACCACTTTGAAGCCTTTTTTATCTATTTGCTTCCCCCCCTCCACCTCACAACCCACCCTTTTAACTTATACTCCAGCCCAAGACCTGTCCTATCACCCCCCCCCCCTTTTCGCCCAAGCTCCCCCGACACTCATCATCCCCTATACTCCCACCGCACAGAATCCCACGCTTTCCCTTTCTTCCCCCATTTTCCTTTTTTAACCCATCCAAGCAACTCCCCTTCCCTTTCATATAACTTTTTCCACTAACCCAAGCCTTCTCTCCGCTTTGCCCACATTCACTTCCGCAATATTCCCCCCCCCCCTCCCCCCCTTTTTCCTTTTCTTTTCCCTTCCTTTCCCCCCCTTTTTTTATCCCCCCTCCCCCCCCTCCTTCCCCCCCCCCGTCCCTCCTCTCCCCTTCACTTTCCCGCCCCTCCGCTCCTCACCCCCCCTCCACCCTTCCTCCCCACCCCTTTCCTCTTTCCCGTCTCGTAACCAAGATCCTCCCCCCATTGCAAAAATCCCGATCCCCCACGCTGCTTTCCCCCCCTTCCTACGGACCCTAACCATCCTCCCTGGGGACCATCACATCTCATTGTAGTGTCCCCAACTACTTCTTCTTTAAGGCCGACACCTTACCACGATAACCCCCCCCCCCTACCTGAGCCCCCCCCCCTACCAGCGGCCACGCCCAAGCAAAGTCAGTCTTCAGGGTGATGAATACTGGAACAATTTATGGATTAAGCAAGGAAATTGTGAAGAATAGAAAGAGTACAGCTGAACCCCAAATGTAATCGGAATCCACAGCAAACACACAAATATACATTGAATACCATATAATGATCATCGCACTTTTTTGCCTTACCCCTTCCGCCCCATCGCCCCCTCCCCTTTTCACCAAGGCACTTCAAACGGTAATAGACCGTGGTCGTGGCTACCTTACAGACCACTTCGTCTCGAGCCGCAACACGAGAGCCCCGTATGGGCCCCAACGTTCTCAGGATATGCCCCCCCCCCCTCCTATCCACGCCCCCCGTCTGTGCCCCCCTTCGGCGATTCCAGCTCGTACCCTACCATACTTAGGCCCCCTTTGTATCCACCTGTACTTAATGTAGTAGGCTCCAACGCACCATACCCCAGCTCTAGTCTAGCAGTCCGACTATATAATCCACCCCTCCATCCACATGAACCATACTACCTCTCTCTTTTTCCTTCATCTCTACTCTCCTTGTTGTTGTTGCTTTTGATTCCCCCCCCTCCCCCTGACGAGAATTTGCGTCGGTCATGGGGGTACCTTCTATCACTATGTCCTTACTGTACATCTCTTAGTCCTGATTAATTGTCATTGATGTCCTGCCTCCCCCTATATGTAGGGCATCATGAATCACTCACCCACGACTCGTCGACTATGCACTACATTCTCCTTGTACCCACCCACCCAAATCCAATCTTTTTGTTTCTATTGGTCCGGGTCCCCACATTTTTACCTCACCTTCATTCCCCTCTGACCTTCACTATATCCCCTTTTCACTCTACCCGCCCTCTTCGTCACCGTCCCCCCCCTGGCTTCGCCTCTCTTCCCGCGCTTGAAACACAGTCCCACTTCATTTCTACCCCCCCTACCATTCCGACCCCCCCGTAGTTTGTTTCCTCCCCCCTTGTCCCCCCGAGCTCACGACTCACCATTGGCCGTTCTTCACATCCTCCCCTGTATCCTTTATCATTCGTTGCAACTCCTGCATGCTTGTAATATTATAAATGTGCCAGCTTAATCAACATGAAAGACTTTATTCTGCCCTGTCAGTTTCTGTTAATTCCCTTGAAGTCCTACGCATCGGAACAACTGCAGAGGTTAAAGAAGGTTAGGGCCTCGAAGGGTGGACCATGCCGGGGACGATCGGATGTTTCCCCTCCCTTTTTCCCTTTTTTCCGTGTTGCAGGCGAGGATCGGTACAAGTGCAGGGTTTGGTCCGGCAGGTTGGGGCGGGATTCTGGACAGGTTCGGTGAGGACCCCCGGAGAGGAAGCTTGGTTTCCCGTTTTGGGTGATCGGGGTTTTTCCGGTAGGGGAGGGATTGGGGTAGATGATTCCTCCGGGGCCAAAGGATCTTGGCGTCTCTGTGTGAGTATGGCTTTCCCACCTCCCAGCTTTCTTCAGAAATGAGTTCAATTCATCCCCAACACCCCTCTCATCCCCTTCCCCCACATTTCTCCCCCGGCCTTTCCCCCGTCCCCTGTTTATTTATTTCGTTTATAGGACCTTACTCCCCCCCCTCACACTCGTCCCCCCTCCCCCCCCCGCCTTCCCTCCCCTCTTTCCCTTTCTCCCTATCCCCCGATTCTCCGAGGACCGGCATTCCCCCTCCCCCTTTTTCTTTCCTGTTTCTATTCGGGCTCTCCCTCCGTGCGTCGCGCCCCCCCCCCCCCCCCGGAGGTCCTCACCCAGCCACTCCCCCATGGGCATTTTTTTTCAGGTCTTGTTGCCCCTCTCCTCTTGGCCGTTTCCCCCCTCCCCCCCCCTTCAACCCTCCCCTCCTTCGATCCGTTGAATGGACAAGGAATTTGCCGGTACCGCAGGCCTATTCCTTTCCCTCCCTTTCATCCTCAGGCCTCCCTCTTAGGGGGGGCGGCCCCTTTGTACCCAGCCCTCGACGAATTCCTGACCAGACCCTTCCCAGCACGGGCGTTCCCCCCCCGTCCCTGCGTGGTCGACGATTTATCGGACGCTCGTCCTCCTCTCCCCCCTTAGGATCCGCACGCAGTGGCCCCAGCAGGATGATAAGAGATCCGGTTGGGCCAATTCAATGAGATAGACCGGGCGTGACTCCCCTCTGGGGCAAGTAACGCCATTTGTTAATGGGTGGACAAAGGGGGCGCATAGCCGCTACCCTCCTCTCCTGTTAACTGCTTGGGAGGGTTCCCCATTTCCAATTTGGAACCCTCGTGTATGTTTGGGCTCCGTGGTTTTCCACTTCTTACTATCCCTGAATATTTTCCTCCTCCGTCTGTCGCTACCTCTTTGTCAGCTGCCTCACTCATTATCTTTTGCCTACCTTCTACGTCATTTTCCTCTGATGCCGAATATTTTTGCACTTTGGTTACATTGTCTAACATGACGACCCAACTTGCGGGCGTGTTCTCACTCATACAATACCCCACCTTTATCAATCAGTCTTGTCCTGTTGTCCTGTCCGAGCTTCTTAAAAACCCCGTCCTTCGATATTTGGCTAATCCCTCTCCATCTCTACCTCTTTTATGCATTCGGTAATTGTGTTTTTTGTCTCTTGTCTCTCACTCTGCTGTGGTCGTGTCCCTGTTTCCTGCTTCTATTAATTGCGTGCCCTAATACTCTACATTATACTGCTCTTTTCTATCCTATACAGCCCGGTTAATCATCATCTAGCGCTTCCTACCCAGAAGAAGGGCACATTCTCAATGGCAACTTCCCTTTTCTCTTAATGCACATTTCAATCCTACCGCCTTCAGGGGCATTTTTAAAACAATTCTGCAATAGTAAGGGTTAGGATTGAAGAAGACCCCTCCGCCTCTCAAACCCCAGAAAGATTACACATCTCACTGATGGGATGCGCTTAAATATAATTAAATGAGTCACGGATTATGCTTGTCCACGATTCCCCATTTTAATCTACTCTTTGACAATCCTTCACCTAGTCTCATCTTGCACGATGGCGTTACACGCTCTAAATTCACATTACCCTCAGTCCTTCCATGAATTCACTCCACATTTTAGTTGCATGCGCCCTCTTCCAATCAGGCTCTTACCCCCTGTCCCCACCCCCCCCTTCCCCCCTCTTCCCTCCCTCTCTCTTCCTCTTTTCCCTGCCCTTCGAGTTTGTCTCCCTCGCAATTGCTTCCCGCGCCACTCCCCACCACCTCGTTCCTTTGTCCCTCCCCTCGATCCCCCGTGTTCTCTCTAAAATTGTTTTTTTACCTTATGAGAGAGAGTCAGCATTCAGAGAGGGACTTTCTAGAGACTGACTGCCATGAACGGGCAGGTGAAGGGAGGGAGAGAGAGAAGGGGGAGAGAGAGAGGAAGGGAGAAGAGCGAGAAGTGAGAGAGAGAAGTAGAGATAGAGAGATAGTGTAGTGAGTGTGTGTGTGTGTGTGTTGTGTGTGTGTGTGTGTGTGGTGTTGTGTGTGTGTGTGTGTGTGTGTGTGTGTGTGTGTGTGTGTACTCACCTAGTTGTGTTTTTGCGGGGTTGAGCTCTGGCTCTTTGGTCCCGCCTCTCAACCGTCAATCAACTGATGTACAGATTCCTGAGCCTACTGGGCTCTGTCATATCTACATTTGAAACTGTGTATGGAGTCAGCCTCCACCACATCACTTCCTAGTGCATTCCATTTACTAACTACTCTGACACTGAAAAGTTCTTTCTAATGTCTCTGTGGCTCATTTGGGTACTCAGCTTCCACCTGTGTCCCCTTGTGCGTGTGCCACCCGTGTTAAATAATCCATCCTTGTCCTACCCTGTCAAATCCCCTGAGAATTTTGTATGTGGTGATCCTGTCTCCCCTAGCTCTTGTGTCTTCCAGCGACGTGAGGTGCAGTTCACGTAGTCTGTCCTCATAACTCATGCCTCTTAGTTCTGGGACTAACCTAGTGGCATACCTCTGAACTTTTTCCAGCTTCGTCTTGTGCTTGACTAGGTACGGGCTCCATGCTGGGGCTGCATACTCCAGGATTGGCCTTACATATGTGGTATACAAGGTTCTGAAGGATTCCTTACACAGGTTTCTGAAAGCAGTTCTGATGTTAGCCAGCCTCGCATAGTCCGCTGATGTTATTCTTTTGATATGGGCTTCAGGAGACAGGTTTGGCGTGATATCAACTCCCAGATCTTTCTCACTGTTCGTTTCGTGAAGGACTTCATCTCCCATTCGGTATTCAGTGACTGGCCTCCTAGTTCCTCCTCCTAGTTTCATTACCCTACATTTACTTGGGTTGAACTTTAGTAGCCATTTGTCGGACCATTCCTTCAGTTTGTCTAGGTCATCTTGTAGCCTCATACTATCCTCCGCTGTCCTGATCCTCCTCATAATTTTCTCTTCATCAGCAAACATCGAGAGGAACGAGTCAATTCCTTCTGGAAGATCATTTACGTATATCAGAAACAGTATAGGTCCAAGGACTGATCCCTGTGGGACTTCACTGGTGACTCTCCGCCACTCCGAGACCTCACCTCTCACGGTGACTCTGTGTGTCCTGTTGCTTAGGTACTCTCTTATCCAGTGGAGTACCTTCCTGTTCACTCCTGCCTGCATCTCCAGTTTGTGCACTAGTCTCTTATGTGGTACTGTGTCAAAAGCTTTCTGGCTGTCCAGAAATATGCAGTCTGCCCAGCCCTCTCTCTCTTGCCTGATTTTTGTTGCCTGGTCATAGAACTCAATTAATCTTGTTAGGCATGATTTGCCACCTCTGAACCCATGTTGATGTTGTGTTACAAAGTTCTTTTGCTCCAGATGTTCCACTAGCTTTTTTCGCACAATCTTTTTCATCATCTTGCATGGAATGCAAGTTAGGAACACTGGCATGTAGTTCAGTGCCTCCTGCCTATCACCCTTCTTGTATATTGGAACTACATTGCCCGTCTTCCAAATTCTTGGCAGTTCGCCTGTTTCCAGTGACTTGTTGTACACTATGGAGAGTGGTAGGCACAGAGCCTCTGCTCCTTCCTTAAGGATCCATGATGAGATTCCATCTGGGCCTATAGCCTTTGTCACGTTCAAATCTAGCAGATGCTTCCTCACCTCCCCACTGGTAATCTCGAACTCCTCCAGTGGTGTCTGGGTTGGTGTTCCCTCCCTTGTCTCTGGGACTTCTCCTTGCTCTGAGGTGAAGACTTCCTGGAATTTCTTTTTGAGTTCCTCGCACACTTCCTTGTCGTTTGTAGTGAATCTTTCTGCCCCTATCCTCAGTTTCATTACCTGTTCCTTCACTGTTGTTTTCCTCCTGATGTGGCTATGCAGCAGTTTGGGTTTAGTCTTTGACTTGCTCGCTATGTCATTTTCATATTGCCTCTCTACCTCTCTTCTCACCCTGACGTATTCATTCCTGGCACTCTGGTATCTTTCTCTGCTCTCTAGTGTTCTGTTGTTTCTATAGTTTCTCAATGCCCTTTTAATTAGCTGCTTTGCTAGCTTACAACTCTGATTAAACCATGGGCTTCTCATTTCCATTTCATTTTTTTCCTTTTGGACTGGGACGTACTTGTCTGCGGCCTCCTTACATTTCTGTGTGATGTAGTCCATTATGTCTTGAACCTCTATCCTCTGAGCTCTGTTTCCCAAGCTATTTCAGTTAGGAATTTTCTCATCTCCTCGTAGTTTCCCTTCCGGAATGCCGGCCGGTTGTTTTCTGGTCCCTTCCTTGAGTACATTAACCCTTCTTCGACCAGATATTCAAACAGCAGTCACTGTGATCACTCATACCCACGGGGCTTCAATACCGATTTCCCTTATGTCTGAATCGTTCAGAGTGACTACTAGGTCGAGTCTTGCTGGTTCATCATTGCCTCTCATTCTCGTGGGACCCTTGACATGCAGACTTAAAAAGTTTCTAGTCGTGACCTCTGGCAGCTTCGCTCTCCATGTTTCCTCACCTCCATGTGGTTCTCTGTTTTCCCAGTTTATCCTTCCATGATTAAAATCCCCCATGATGAGCAGATGGGATCGGTTTCTACAGGCAGCAGCGGCTGCTCTCTCAATGATAATGTTAACTGCCATGTTGTTTCTGTCATACTCTTCCTGGGTCTTCTTTCATTTGGTGGTGGGTTATATATCACTGCTGCTACTACTCTTGGTCCTCCCATCATCATGGTGCCTGTGATGAAGTCTCTGAACCCTTCACAGTCCGGAACAACCATCTCCTCAAATTCCATTCCTTTCTCATCAGAAGAGCCACTCCGCCTCCTCCCCTTCCTTTCCTCTCTTTCCTTATTACAGTGTAGTTCTGGGGAAACACTGCATTCGTTATGATTCCTGAGAGTTTTGTTTCTGTGAGTCCAATTACATCTGGGTTTACTTCTTGTGTTCTTTCCCTAAGTTCACTGGCCTTGTTTGTAATCCCATCTATGTTTGGGTACATGACTTTGAAGCTGACTCTCTTCTGTCCATTCTCAATTTCTGCTGATTTCACTGGAGTTGGGGGGCAAGGGATGTCTGAGATGGGTGAGCCTAGGATGGGGGACCTGGGGGGTCTGGGGTGTGAGGGGGCTGGGAGGATCTGGAACAGGGGGGCTAGGGGAGCTGTCGTGAAGCGGCTGAGGGGGTCCGGGTTGGGGATTAGTTGGGTCATATGATGGGGAGCTGGAGGGGCATGTGGTGGGAGGTCACGGGTTGGGGTATGCAGGATAGACTGGGATGGGTTGACAGGGAGGTCAGGGGTTGGCAAAGGGAGGGGAGCCTAGGAGGGGTGCCGGGAGGGAGGGGGGGGTGTGGTATGGAGGAAACTTGGATGGGGAAACTGGAAGGGCACAGGCTGGAGGAAAACAGGAAAGGGCATGGGGTGCAGAACAGTGAGGGTCTGGGTAGGGCTGGGGGAGAAAGGGCATGGGGGAGAACATGGGAGGATCTGGGATCGGGGAACATGGGGGCATGGTCTGAAGGGGGACTTTACTGTCTGGGGAGGTGCAGGTGATTGGTGGGATGGCTGAGGGTTGGTTGGTGGGGAGGCTTCTGTTACAATCCTCCCTGGGGATGCTGGCCTCTTGGTGGGGGTTTCCCACTCCCTTCCGAGGTTCCTGGAGACACTGAGCCGAGTCCTGTGGCTCCCATATCCCCACCCCTTTATCTGCGTCTCCTCCTTGTTTCTGCAGCCTTCCTTCTCCCCTCCCTTGTCATGTCCCTTTGCAGAAAGACATCCTCGTATCCTCCTAACCTCACAAGTCTGCTCTTCCTGGATAGGATTTTCTCCCTTGTTGCCTTGTTCGTGAGCACTACCTTTATCAATCGTTTCCATTCCCTCTTGTAGATGCCCAGCCTGAAAACCTTCTCTATGTTTCCATCTACCTCCTCCATATCCAGTCCCTCCAAGATCTCTGTCATGGTTGCTCGGTCCCTCCTTCTCCACTCCTCCCGATTGGATCCCTCTGGTTCTTGTACTCCTACAACTATAATTGTTCGATTCCTTTCCAGAATTTGTTCAGTGCATTTTGCAGCTTCCTGTGAGGTAGCTACTTTCTAGCTGCAGCTCTAAGCGGCCTTGGCACTTGGGCTGTTCTGCAGTATTTCTGAAAAGAAAGTCCCTTGGAAGAAGCCTTCCATCAGCTTCGTCCCCTGTTTCCAGGAGGTTGCATACCCTGTGCTGGTTTGAATTCTGATTTTCCCTGAGTCTCTTTTTCTCCTCTCTGGCTTCCTCTAACTCACTCCTTTGGTTCTGTATTAATGTTTGCATTTCCTGCAGGTCTCTGCCAACCTCTCTTTCATGTCCTGCAGTCTCTGCTGAATCCCATTTTCATTTCTCCCAGTCTCTGCTGACCCTCAGATCATTTTCTTTTTTTTGTCCTGGCAGTTCCCTGCCGTGTGTGTGTGTTGTGTGTGTGTGTGTGTGTGTGTGTTGTGTGTGTGTGTAATTACCTAAGTGTAATTACCTAAGTGTAGTTACAGGATGAGAGCTACGCTCGTGGTGTCCCGTCTTCCCAGCACTCTTTGTCATATAACGCTTTGAAACTACTGACGGTTTTGGCCTCCACCACCTTCTCACTTAACTTGTTCCAACCGTCTACCACTCTATTTGCGAAGGTGAATTTTCTTACGTTTCTTCGGCATCTGTGTTTAGCTAGTTTAAATCTATGACCTCTTGTTCTTGAAGTTCCAGGTCTCAGGAAATCTTCCCTGTCGATTTTATCAATTCCTGTTACTATTTTGTACGTAGTGATCATATCGCCTCTTTTTCTTCTATCTTCTAGTTTTTGCATATTTAATGCCTCTAACCTCTCCTCATAGCTCTTGTCCTTCATTTCTGGGAGCCACTTAGTGGCATGTCGTTGCACCTTTTCCAGTTTGTTGATGTGCTTCTTAAGATAAGGGCACCATACAACCGCTGCATATTCCAGCTTTGGTCTAATAAAAGTCGTGAACAATTTCTTTAGTATTTCTCCATCCATGTATTTAAAAGCAATTCTTAGGTTAGAAAGTGTAGCATAGGCTCCTCGCACAATGTTCTTGATGTGGTCCTCAGGTGACAGTTTTCTATCTAAAACCACCCCTAGATCCCTTTCTTTATCAGAATTCTTTAAAGATTTCTCACATAATTTATAGGTTGTGTGGGGTCTATGTTCACCAATTCCACATTCCATAACATGGCATTTATTCACATTAAATTCCATTTGCCAAGTGTTGCTCCAAATACTTATTTTGTCCAGGTCTTCTTGAAGGGCATGACAATCATCTAGGTTTCTTATCTTCCCTATTAACTTAGCATCATCAGCAAACATGTTCATGTAATTCTGTAATCCCTCTGGTAGATCGTTTATGTAGACAATGAACATTACCGGTGCAAGAACTGAACCCTGTGGTACTCCACTCGTGACATTCCTCCAATCCGATACCTTGCCTCTGATTACGGCCCTCATTTTTCTGTCAGTTAGGAAATTTTTCATCCATGTTAGTAGCTTACCCGTCACCCCTCCAATATGTTCCAGTTTCCAGAACAACCTCTTATGGGGAACTCTGTCGAAAGCCTTTTTTAGGTCCAGATAGATGCAGTCAACCCAACCATCTCTTTCCTGTAAAATCTCTGTTGCTCGATCATAAAAACTGAGTAAGTTCGTTACACAGGATCTTCCAGATCGAAAACCATACTGTCGGTCTGATATTATATCATTTCTCTCCAGGTGTTCTACCCATTTAGTTTTAATTATTTTTTCCAATATTTTGACTATTACACTTGTCAATGATACAGGTCTATAATTAAGGGGGTCTTCCCTGCTTCCACTTTTGTAGATTGGAACTATGTTAGCCTTTTTCCACACATCAGCTACAACTCCTGTAAACAGGGATGCCTGAAAAATCAGCTGAAGTGGAATGCTGAGCTCAGGTGCACACTCTCTCAGAACCCATGGTGAAACTCCATCTGGACCAACTGCCTTGTTCTTACTTAGCTCCTTGAGCATTTTTTCCACTTCGTCTCTAGTCACCTCTATGTGCTCTATGTTGTTCTCTGGAATTCTTATTGTGTCTGGTTCCCTAAAGATTTCATTTTGTACAAACACACTTTGGAACTTTTCGTTTAGTGTTTCACACATTTCCTTTTCATTTTCCGTGAATCTATTTCCCATTATCAACCTCTGAATATTATCCTTTACCTGCAATTTGTTGTTTATGAATTTGTAGAATAGACCTGGTTCTGTTTTACATTTGTCTGCAATCCCTTTTTCAAAATTTCTTTCTGCCTCTCTCCTCACTGCTGTGTAGTTGTTTCTTGCATCTTTGTATCGTTTGTATGTTTGGGGGTTTGGCCTCTTCCTGTATTGATTCCATTTTTGTGTCTTTTGGTCTCTGGCCCTCTCGCAATTCCTATTGAACCAATCCTGTTTCCTAGTTCTGCATCTCTGTTTTGGTATAAATTTGTTTGTGCCTTTATCATATATTTCACAAAACTTGACATACATCTCATTCACTTCCTTGCCTAGCAACAAGTCTGTCCAATTATACTCACTAAAAAAATTTCTAAGGTTGCCATAATGTCCTCTCTTGAAGTCAGGTTTTTCAACTGCCTCATCCTCCTTATTTTCTTCCAGATTATAACACATTGCATACTTTATTCCCAAAAAGACATGGTCACTTTTACCCAAGGGAGGAAGGTACTGAATGTCAAATACTTCTTCCTCCTTCCTGGTAAATATCAAATCTAGCATGGAGGGAACGTCCCCTTCCCTCATCCTCGTAGCTTGTTTAACATGTTGATACAAGAATGTTTCCAGGATGAGGTCTACAAATTTACAGGTCCAAAAATCTTCTGTTTTAGCTTCATATGCTTCCCAGTCTATGGATTTCAAGTTGAAGTCACCAACTATCAACAGTCGTGACCTATTGTTATCCGCTCTCGCTATAATCTCTCTCATTATTGTTATAAGACCTTCTCGTTTACTATCTAGCTCCTCCTTTGACCATGTGCTGCTTGGTGGTGGACTATATGCATTTATGACCATTAGTTTATCATCTTCATGGCAGATCTCTAGTGCTATTATGTCAACCTCTTGTGGATTGGCAGTCATTATTTCCTTCACCTTTATGTGTTCTTTCACCAGCACAGCAACGCCACCGCCTTTCCTAATTTTTCTGTCCCTTCTCCAAATTGAGTAGCCCCTTGGGAATATGACCTCATTTAAAATATCATCTTCAAGTTTTGTCTCCGTGAGTGCAACAATGTCTGGTGTCTGCATCTGTATTACATCACTTAACTCCAATATCTTCGATCTTACTCCATCTATGTTGGTGTATGCAATCTTCAGGAACTTGTTCCCCCTCTCCTTATTCTTCACTCCCCCTCTCTCTATTGATTGTGTTGGTTTGCCTTTATGTACCACTTTACTGGTCTGCCTACCCCTAACACTTTGTAGAAAAAAGATTTGATTTCTTCTTCATTCCTGCTCTCATTTAAACGTTTTGCCTCAGCGAGGTTCAGTTTCAGCTTCTCTCTGTCTTCTCTTGAAAGATCTCGTCTTAATGACCACATTTTCCCATCCTCATCACTTTGTAACTTTCTAGCATTCCTTAGTACTTCTTCCATCTGCTTGGCACCGTTTAGGGTGATCCTCAAAGGTCGATCTTTCCCTTTTACATATCTGCCTATTCTCCTGTAGTCGCACACATTCTCTTTGGTTGTAAGACCTTCCACGAGGCCAACAATTTTATCTACTACTTTTGCTTCTTCTACAGCTCTTTCTGACCTAGATGTTATCTCCTTTTCTTTGCAGCCAAAAATTATCAGGGACTTACTCCGATCAACTGTGTTTTGCACCAACCTCGGGTTAGATGCCAATTCCTTTCTCACTTCCAGCCTAATGTTTGTTTTATCTTGGTTGCTGCATTTTTGGGCTTCCTTTACTGCTGCTTCCATTTTTTCCTTCTCCTTGGCCACTTGTGCATAAGTGAGTTGCATATCTTTCTTGCACTGTTCTATTCCCTGTGTAACTTCCTCCATCTGTGCTGACAAAAGCTGTTTCTCCTCTTGAATTTCCTTGCCTAGCCTATTGTAATCATTTATGTTTAAATTTGCTCTAACTTCTTCCAAAGCTATTTTTAAGAGTATATTTTCTTCTTCCATGGCTTTGCAATTTGTTTCCAATTGACTCTTTTCCTTGCGCAAGTCTTTCACTAAACCCTCAAGACCTAAAACTTTGCTATTCAAATGATCATTACTTTCTTTCAATTTACTAATTATTTCTACATGAGAGTTCACTATAGTATCTAATTTTACCAACTTGTTGTGTAGACTGCTAATATCAATGCTTTCTTCATTGAATCCCTCAAAATCAAGCTCTGTTTTGTATTTCCTCTTGTCAGTGGCCATCTTGAATGTTCTTCTCTGCACTGTAAACACTATAGGGGCAACTTTTTCTCACCCAATTTTTCACTTCCCTTGGCACATTCCTATTATCTCACCTATTTTTCAAAAGCACTATACCTTTATGTTCTCTGGGACACCACTCACTATCCTCAACCTGTACTACAATACTTAGGATTGTTGAAATATGCTGGAGCTCCTCTGCTGCAAGTGTTGACCCTAGGGTGTCACCTTTT
>WNGS01164437.1:11418944-11439210 GCA_020271785.1 Procambarus virginalis
GTGTGTGTGTACTCACCTATATGTACTCACCTATATGTGTCTGCAGGATCGAGCATTGACTCTTGGATCCCGCCTTTCGAGCATCAGTTGTTTACAGCAATGACTCCTATCCCATTTCCCTATCATACCTGGTTTTAAAATTATGAATAGTATTGGCTTCCACAACCTGTTCCTTAAGTGCATTCCATTTTCCCACTACTCTCACGCTAAAAGAAACTTCCTAACATCTCTGTGACTCATCTGAGTTTCTAACTTCCATCCATGTCCCCTCGTTCTGTTACTATTCCGTGTGAACATTTCGTCTATGTCCACTCTGTCAATCCCTCTGAGTATTTTATACGTTCCTATCATGTCCCCCCTCTCCCTTCTTCTTTCTAGTGTCGTAAGGCATAGTTCCCCCAGGCGCTCCTCATACCCCATCCCTCGTAGCTCTGGGACGAGTCTCGTTGCAAACCTCTGAACCTTTTCCAGTTTCATTATGTGTTTCTTTAGATGGGGACTCCATGATGAGGCGGCATACTCTAAGACTGGCCTCACATAGGCAGTGTAAAGAGCCCTAAATGCCTCCTTACTTAGGTTTCTGAATGATGTTCTAACTTTTGCCAGTGTAGAGTACGCTGCTGTCGTTATCCTATTATATGTGCCTCAGGAGATAGATTAGGTGTTACGTCCACACCCAGGTCTCTTTCGCGCGTCGTCACAGGTAGGCTGTTCCCCTTCATTGTGTACTGTCCCTTTGGTCTCCTATCTCCTAGTCCCATTTCCATAACTTTACATTTGCTCGTGTTGAATTCCAGTAGCCATTTCTCTGACCATCTCTGCAACCTGTTCAGGTCCTCTTGGAGGATCCTGCAATCCTCATCTGTCACAACTCTTCTCATCAACTTTGCGTCATCCGCAAACATCGACATGTAGGACTCTACACCCGTAAACATGTCGTTAACATATACAAGAAATAGAATTGGTCCCAGCACCGATCCTTGTGGTACTCCACTTGTTACTGTTCGCCAGTCCGACTTCTCGCCCCTTACCGTAACTCTTTGGCTCCTTCCTGTTAGGTAGTTCCTTATCCATGCTAGGACCTTTCCCCCTACCCCCGCCTGCCTCTCGAGTTTGAATAGCAGTCTCATGTGCGGTACTGTATCAAAGGCTTTTTGGCAGTCCAGAAATATGCAGTCTGCCCAACCATCTCTGTCCTGTCTTATCCTCGTTATTTTATCATAGAATTCCAGAAGGTTTGTTAGGCACGATTTCCCTGTCCAGAACCCTGTGTGTGTGTGTGTGTGTGTGTGCGTGTGTGTGTGTGTGTGTGTGTGTGTGTGTGTGCGTGTGTGTGTGTGTGTGTGTGTGTGTGTGTGTGTGTGTGTGTGTGTGTGTGTGTGTGTGTGTGTGTACTCAACTAATTGTGCTTGCGGGGGTTGAGCTCTGGCTATTTAGTCCCGCCTCTCAACCGTCAATCAACAGGTGTACAGGTTCATGAGCCTATTGGTTTCTATTATATCTACACTTGAAACTGTGAATGGAGTCAGCCTCCACCACATCACTTCCTAATGCATTCCATTTGTCAACCACTCTGACACTAAAAAAGTTCTTTCTAATATATCTGTGGCTCATTTGGGCACTCAGTTTCCACCTGTGTCCCCTAGTGCGTGTGCCCCTTGTGTTAAATAGCCTGTCTTTATCTACCCTATCGATTTCCTTCAGAATCTTGAATGTGGTGATCTTGTCCCCCCTAACTCTTCTGTCTTCCAACGAAGTGAGGTTCTCCTCGTAGCTCATACCTCTCAGCTCGGGTACTAGTCTGGTGGCAAACCCTTCACCTTTTCCAGTGTGTGTGTGTGTTGTGTGTGTGTACTCACCTAATTGTACTCACCTAATTGTGCTTGCGGGGTTGAGCTTTGGCTCTTTGGTCCCGCCTCTCAACCGTGTGTGTGTGTGTGTGTGTGTGTACTCACCTATTTGTACTCACCTATTTGTGCTTGCGGGGGTTGAGCTTTGGCTCTTTGGTCCCGCCTCTCAACTGTCAATCAACTGGTGTACAGATTCCTGAGCCTACTGGGCTCTATCATATCTACATTTAAAACTGTGTATGGAGTCAGCCTCCACCACATCACTGCCTAATGCATTCCATCCGTTAACTACTCTGACACTGAAAAAGTTCCTTCCAACGCCTCTGTGGCTCACGTGGGTACTCAGTTTCCACCTGTGTCCCCTTGTTCGCGTCCCACCAGTGTTGAATAGTTTATCCTTGTTTACCCGGTCGATTCCTCTGAGGATTTTGTAGGTGTGTGTGTGTGTGTGTGTGTGTGTGTGTGTGTGTGTGTGTGTGTGTGTGTGTGTGTGTGTCTGTGAGTTCTCACCTAATTGTACTCACCTAATTGTGCTTGCGGGGGTTGAGCTTTGGCTCTTTGGTCCCGCCTCTGAACTGTCAATCAACTGGTGTACAGGTTCTCGAGCCTACTGGGCTCTATCATATCTACATTTAAAACTGTGTATGGAGTCAGCCTCCACCACATCACTGCCTAATGCATTCCATCTGTTAACTACTCTGACACTGAAAAAGTTCCTTCTTACGTCCCTGTGGCTCATGTGGGTACTCAGTTTCCACCTGTGTCCCCTTGTTCGCGTCCCGGCAGTGTTGAATAGTTTATACTTGTTTATCCGGTCGATTCCCCTGAGGATTTTGTAGGTTGTAATCATGTCCCCCCCCCTTACTCTTCTGTCTTTCAGTGTCGTAAGGTGCATTTCCTGCAGCCTTTCCTCATAACTCATGCCTCTTAGTTCTGGGACTAGTCTAGTAGCTTACCTTTGGACTTTTTCCATCTTCGTCTTGTGCTTGACATAGTACGGGCTCCATGCTGGGGCCGCATACTCCAGGATTGGTCTTACATATGTTGTGTACAAGATTCTGAATGATTCCTTACACAGGTTCCTGAACGCCGTTCTGATGTTAGCCAGCCTCGCATATGCCGCAGACATTATTCTCTTTATGTGGGCTTCAGGAGACAGGTTTGTGTGTGTGTGTGTGTGTGTGTGTGTGTGTGTGTTCACCTAGATGTACTCACCTATTTGTGTCTGCAGGATCGAGCATTAACTCTTGGATCCCGCCTGTCTTGCCCCCGGTTGTTTAACGCAATGACTCCTGTCCTATTTCCCTATCATATTTACTTTTAAAATTGTGACTAGAGTGTTTCCACAACCTGCTCCTTCAGTTCATTCCACTCACCCACTATTATGCTAAATGAAAACTCTACCATCTCCATGACCCATGTGAGTTTCCAGCTTCCACCTATGTCCATTTGTTCTATTACTATTCAGTGTGAACCTTTTGCTTATTTTCACTGTCAATCCTTCCTAAGTATTTTATATATCTCTATCATACCTCCTTCCTTCGTCCATTTTTTTAGCATCGTTCGGTTCAGTACCTTCGGTCGCTCTTCATATACATCCCTCACAACTCTGGGATGACAAGCATTGTCGCGAACCTTTTCAAGTCTCCTTTCGACTTTCTTCAGGTAGGGGGCTCCATGATGGGGCTGCATACTCTAAGACATTGACGCAAGACATACTAAAGTACGCATGGTAAAGGATTACTAAATGCCTCATTCCTAAGGTTTCTGAATGATGTTCTAACTTTTTTTCAGCATAGAGTACTCTGCTGTCGTTATCCGATTTATGTGCGCATCAAAAATTAGATTTAGAGTTATGTTCACTCTCAAATCTCTTTCCAATCGTCATAGGTTGGTAGTCTCCCTTCAGTGTGTACTGGCCCTTTGGTCTCCTGTCGCCTAATTCCATTTCCAAAACATTACACTTGCTTACGTTAAACTCCAGTAGCCATTTCTCTGGCCATCTCTGCAACTTGTTTAAGTCCTCTTGGAGGGTCCTATAATTCTTATTAGTCACAACTGTCACAACTCGTCTCATTAATTTCACGTCATCCGCATGCATAGACATATAGGACTCGACTGCTGTAGACATGTCGGATGCGTATATTAGAAATAGAACTGTTCCAAGCACCGCTCCTTGAGGTACTCCACTCGTTACTGTTCGCCCCTTGCTGTTACTTTCTGCTTTATGCCTGTTAGGTAATTCCTTACCCATGCTAGGGCTTTTAGGCTTACTCCCGCCTGCCTTTCAAGATTGAATAGCAGTCTCCTGTATGGTACTGTATCAAGGGCTTTTTGGCAGTCCAGAAATATGCAGTCTGCCCATCCTTCCCTGTCTTGCCTTATTATTGTTACTTTATCATAGAATTCCAGAAAGTTTGTTAGGCATGATTTCCGTTTCTTGAACCCATGTGGTTTATTTACGTATCTAATTCCCTCGAAGTGTTTAAATCAGTTTTAACCTGATTATTCTTTCAAGTCCTTTACAGGGAATGCTTGTCAGTGATATTGGTCTGTAGTTAAGTTCCTCTTCCCCCATCTCATATCTGGCCGATCGAGCATGTAATAATAAATCAAACTTATTAGGCCCGATTTCCCTAATTAGCTGAGATTTCCTAAAGTTATATATTTTTCTAAATGTTGTCTTATGAAATGATAAGGCATTACATTATATATGATTGAATTTTATTTTAGTACAAGTTAAAACTAACGTGGAAATATGACCAAACCTAACCTAAATTACATAACCTGACCTATCTATCCTAATATACCTAAACTAACCTACTTGACCAAACCTAACCTATCTTAACGTAACCTACTAGGTTAGGTTAGCAAGACTCGGGATTTGAAAAGAGGATATGATAGGCTGCAAGCTGCATGAACTGACCAATCAACAGGTGACCCGAAGATGTAGCGAGGTGCTCCATCGATCAGGGGAACCACAGTATGGCTTGAGACATCTAGAGAAACTACTCCCCCCTAGAACTGTCTGGCCTGTGTGGGGAGCCGAGGACATTAGGATGGTGCTAGGATCAGCCTACTACTATACCTGGACTGATCCTAGGTATACTATTGAATTCTAAATAGGGATGTAGAATTGGTCGATGCAGACGATGAGTCACAATAACTTGGGTGAAGATATGATGCTATATTGAGTTGCACATCTGGAAACAGCGGTCTGGGAGCTCTGTGCTAGGAGTTGTGGTTGTGAGGGAACTTGGAGTGCGGAGAGTGAAGGTGCGACCCCTCCACAGCCTACTCTAGGAGGTCACCGACGCTATGTCACAACTCAGATCAGTGGAGGATTGGTGATTCCGAGGTAAAAAAAAAAAAGTGAAGAGGAGTCGAGGTTCGCAACCAGTAACTCTTCGTACACTAAGGAATAGTTACAGTTATCATACAGTAATCAGGGAATATAGTGTAAGCTGGGATTGTCTCCTACTCCTCTGAAACTTGTTGTGAAGTTGTAGACAGTGAGGTGTTAGAAGTTATTAGTTTCGTCAGTGAATTTTGCAGTGTAAGTCGAGCAGTGAAGTGACCCAGCGCAGTTCCAATTACAATGGTACCTGTGACGAGGTGGCCAGTGACATGTGTAAGTGGTAGTCTTACGAAAGAGCGACTTATTTAATCAGTGACGAGTAATTACAGTGAGGAGTTCTCGTGACGTCACAATCACCGCCAGTCTTCGCTAGCGGACTGTGCCTGCAGAGGGAGATTACCTTGTGTATCGTCCTGGGGTCCCTGAGGGCCGCTGTTTAAAACCCTTAGTTCCCTGAAGGACCTTCTTGCCAGAAAAAAGGAAACGCAGCATTTCAGGGACCAGGACTTGGCTAAGGGGACGAATGGGAAGGGAAGGAAGAGGAACTACCAGAAGAAAGCGCCAGGCCATTACGGCTATTTAGGACTTGGAAGGATCAGGATAAAGATTTGGGATGGGACGGGGAGGGGGTAGAAAGAAGTAAGCAGTTGCAGGAGAACCGTGTCTGGAGAGGGCAGGGCGGCGCCAGTGACGACCAGCGAGGGAGGTGGCGGCGCCAGTGACGACCAGCGAGGACAGGGTGGCGCCAGTGACGACCAGCGAGGGAAGACACAGTGGCGCCCGAGACGACCAACGAGGGAAGACACAGTGGCGCCAGAGACGACCAGCGAGGGAAGACACAGTGACGCCAGAGACGACCAGCGAGGGAAGACAGGGTGGCGCCAGTGACGACCAACGAGGGAAGACACAGTGGCGCCAGAGACGACCAGCGAGGGAAGACAGGGTGGCGCCAGTGACGACCAGCGAGGGAGGACAGGGTGGCGCCAGTGACGACCAGCGAGGGAGGACAGGGTGGCGCCAGTGACGACCAGCGAGGGAAGACAGGGTGGCGCCAGTGACGACCAGCGAGGGAAGACAGGGTGGCACCAGAGACGACCAGCGAGGGAGGACAGGGTGGCGCCAGTGACGACCAGCGAGGGAGGACAGGGTGGCGCCAGTGACGACCAGCGAGGGAGGACAGGGTGGCGCCAGTGACGACCAGCGAGGGAGGATATAGTGGCGCCAGTGACGACCAGCGAGGGAGGACAGGGTGGCGCCAGTGACGACCAGCGAGGGAGGACAGGGTGGCGCCAGTGACGACCAGCGAGGGAGGACAGGGTGGCGCCAGTGACGACCAGCGAGGGAGGACAGGGTGGCGCCAGAGACGACCAGCGAGGGAGGACAGGGTGGCGCCAGAGACGACCAGCGAGGGAGGACAGGGTGGCGCCAGTGACGACCAGCGAGGGAGGACAGGGTGGCGCCAGTGACGACCAGCGAGGGAGGACAGGGTGGCGCCAGTGACGACCAGCGAGGGAGGACAGGGTGGCGCCAGAGACGACCAGCGAGGGAGGACAGGGTGGCGCCAGAGACGACCAGCGAGGGAGGCCAGGGTGGCGTCAGAGACGACCAGCGAGGGAGGACAGGGTGGCGCCAGAGACGACCAGCGAGGGTGGACAGGGTGGCGCCAGAGACGACCAGCGAGGGAGGACAGGGTGGCGCCAGAGACGACCAGCGAGGGAGGACAGGGTGGCGCCAGAGACGACCAGCGAGGGAGGACAGGGTGGCGTCAGTGACGACCAGCGAGGGAGGACAGGGTGGCGCCAGAGACGACCAGCGAGGGAGGACAGGGTGGCGCCAGTGACGACCAGCGAGGGAGGACAGGGTGGCGCCAGTGACGACCAGCGAGGGAGGACAGGGTGGCGTCAGTGACGACCAGCGAGGGAGGACAGGGTGGCGCCAGAGACGACCAGCGAGGGAGGACAGGGTGGCGCCAGAGACGACCAGCGAGGGAGGGCAGGGTGGCCCCAGAGACGACCAGCGAGGGAGGACAGGGTGGCGCCAGAAACGACCAGCGAAGACAGGGTGGCGCCAGAGACGACCAGCGAGGGAGGACAGGGTGGCGCCAGAGACGACCAGCGAGGGAAGACAGGGTGGCGCCAGAGACGACCAGCGAGGGAAGACAGGGTGGCGCCAGAGACGACCAGCGAGGACAGGGTGGCGTCAGTGACGACCAGCGAGGGAGGACAGGGTGGCGCCAGAGACGACCAGCGAGGGAGGACAGGGTGGCGCCAGTGACGACCAGCGAGGGAGGACAGGGTGGCGCCAGAGACGACCAGCGAGGACAGGGTGGCGCCAGAGACGACCAGCGAGGGAGGACAGGGTGGCGCCAGTGACGACCAGCGAGGGAAGACAGGGTGGCGCCAGAGACGACCAGCGAGGACAGGGTGGCGCCAGAGACGACCAGCGAGGGAGGACATAGTGGCCCCAGTGACGACCAGCGAGGGAGGACAGGGTGGCGCCAGAGACGACCAGCGAGGACAGGGTGGCGCCAGAGACGACCAGCGAGGGAGGACAGGGTGGCGCCAGTGACGACCAGCGAGGGGACAGGGTGGCGCCAGAGACGACCAGCGAGGACACGGTGGCGCCAGAGACGACCAGCGAGGGAGGACAGGGTGGCGTCAGTGACGACCAGCGAGGGAGGACAGGGTGGCGCCAGAGACGACCAGCGAGGGAGGACAGGGTGGCGCCAGTGACGACCAGCGAGGGAGGACAGGGTGGCGCCAGAGACGACCAGCGAGGGAGGACAGGGTGGCGCCAGAGACGACCAGCGAGGGAGGACAGGGTGGCCCAGAGACGACCAGCGAGGACAGGGTGGCGCCAGTGACGACCAGCGAGGGAGGACAGGGTGGCGCCAGAGACGACCAGCGAGGGAGGACAGGGTGGCGCCAGTGACGACCAGCGAGGGAAGACAGGGTGGCGCCAGAGACGACCAGCGAGGACAGGGTGGCGCCAGAGACGACCAGCGAGGACAGGGTGGCGCCAGAGACGACCAGCGAGGGAGGACAGGGTGGCGCCAGAGACGACCAGCGAGGACAGGGTGGCGCCAGAGACGACCAGCGAGGGAGGACAGGGTGGCGCCAGAGACGACCAGCGAAGACAGGGTGGCGCCAGAGACGACCAGCGAGGGAGGACAGGGTGGCGCCAGAGACGACCAGCGAGGGAGGACAGGGTGGCGCCAGAGACGACCAGCGAGGACAGGGTGGCGCCAGAGACGACCAGCGAGGGAGGACAGGGTGGCGCCAGTGACGACCAGCGAGGGAAGACAGGGTGGCGCCAGAGACGACCAGCGAGGACACGGTGGCGCCAGAGACGACCAGCGAGGGAGGACAGGGTGGCGCCAGTGACGACCAGCGAGGGAGGACAGGGTGGCGCCAGAGACGACCAGCGAGGGAGGACAGGGTGGCGCCAGTGACGACCAGCGAGGGAGGACAGGGTGGCGCCAGAGACGACCAGCGAGGGAGGACAGGGTGGCGCCAGTGACGACCAGCGAGGGAGGACAGGGTGGCGCCAGTGACGACCAGCGAGGGAGGACAGGGTGGCGCCAGAGACGACCAGCGAGGGAGGACAGGGTGGCGCCAGAGACGACCAGCGAGGGAGGACAGGGTGGCGCCAGAGACGACCAGCGAGGGAGGACAGGGTGGCGCCAGAGACGACCAGCGAAGACAGGGTGGCGCCAGAGACGACCAGCGAGGGAGGACAGGGTGGCGCCAGAGACGACCAGCGAGGGAAGACAGGGTGGCGCCAGAGACGACCAGCGAGGGAAGGACAGGGTGGCGCCAGAGACGACCAGCGAGGACAGGGTGGCGCCAGTGACGACCAGCGAGGGAGGACAGGGTGGCGCCAGAGACGACCAGCGAGGGAGGACAGGGTGGCGCCAGTGACGACCAGCGAGGGAGGACAGGGTGGCGCCAGAGACGACCAGCGAGGACAGGGTGGCGCCAGAGACGACCAGCGAGGACAGGGTGGCGCCAGTGACGACCAGCGAGGGAGGACAGGGTGGCGCCAGAGACGACCAGCGAGGACAGGGTGGCGCCAGAGACGACCAGCGAGGGAGGACAGGGTGGCGCCAGTGACGACCAGCGAGGGAAGACAGGGTGGCGCCAGAGACGACCAGCGAGGACAGGGTGGCGCCAGAGACGACCAGCGAGGGAGGACATAGTGGCCCCAGTGACGACCAGCGAGGGAGGACAGGGTGGCGCCAGAGACGACCAGCGAGGACAGGGTGGCGCCAGAGACGACCAGCGAGGGAGGACAGGGTGGCGCCAGTGACGACCAGCGAGGGAAGACAGGGTGGCGCCAGAGACGACCAGCGAGGACACGGTGGCGCCAGAGACGACCAGCGAGGGAGGACAGGGTGGCGCCAGTGACGACCAGCGAGGGAGGACAGGGTGGCGCCAGAGACGACCAGCGAGGGAGGACAGGGTGGCGCCAGTGACGACCAGCGAGGGAGGACAGGGTGGCGCCAGAGACGACCAGCGAGGGAGGACAGGGTGGCGCCAGAGACGACCAGCGAGGGAGGACAGGGTGGCGCCAGAGACGACCAGCGAGGGAGGACAGGGTGGCGCCAGAGACGACCAGCGAGGGAGGACAGGGTGGCGCCAGAGACGACCAGCGAGGGAGGACAGGGTGGCGCCAGTGACGACCAGCGAGGGAGGACAGGGTGGCGCCAGAGACGACCAGCGAGGGAGGACAGGGTGGCGCCAGAGACGACCAGCGAGGGAGGACAGGGTGGCGCCAGTGACGACCAGCGAGGGAGGACAGGGTGGCGCCAGAGACGACCAGCGAGGGAGGACAGGGTGGCGCCAGAGACGACCAGCGAGGGAGGACAGGGTGGCGCCAGAGACGACCAGCGAGGGAGGACAGGGTGGCGCCAGAGACGACCAGCGAGGGAGGACAGGGTGGCGCCAGAGACGACCAGCGAGGGAGGACAGGGTGGCGCCAGTGACGACCAGCGAGGGAGGACAGGGTGGCGCCAGAGACGACCAGCGAGACAGGGTGGCGCCAGAGACGACCAGCGAGGGAGGACAGGGTGGCGCCAGAGACGACCAGCGAGGGAAGACAGGGTGGCGCCAGAGACGACCAGCGAGGACAGGGTGGCGTCAGTGACGACCAGCGAGGGAGGACAGGGTGGCGCCAGAGACGACCAGCGAGGGAGGACAGGGTGGCGCCAGTGACGACCAGCGAGGGAAGACAGGGTGGCGCCAGAGACGACCAGCGAGGACAGGGTGGCGCCAGAGACGACCAGCGAGGGAGGACATAGTGGCGCCAGAGACGACCAGCGAGGACAGGGTGGCGCCAGTGACGACCAGCGAGGACAGGGTGGCGCCAGAGACGACCAGCGAGGGAGGACAGGGTGGCGCCAGTGACGACCAGCGAGGGAAGACAGGGTGGCGCCAGAGACGACCAGCGAGGACAGGGTGGCGCCAGAGACGACCAGCGAGGGAGGACATAGTGGCGCCAGTGACGACCAGCGAGGGAGGACAGGGTGTCGCCAGAGACGACCAGCGAGGACAGGGTGGCGCCAGTGACGACCAGCGAGGGAGGACAGGGTGGCGCCAGTGACGACCAGCGAGGGAAGACAGGGTGGCGCCAGAGACGACCAGCGAGGAGAGGGTGGCGCCAGAGACGACCAGCGAGGGAGGACAGTGGCGCCAGTGACGACCAGCGAGGGAGGACAGAGTGGCGCCAGAGACGACCAGCGAGGACAGGGTGGCGCCAGAGACGACCAGCGAGGGAGGACAGGGTGGCGCCAGAGACGACCAGCGAGGACACGGTGGCGCCAGAGACGACCAGCGAGGGAGGACAGGGTGGCGCCAGTGACGACCAGCGAGGGAGGACAGGGTGGCGCCAGAGACGACCAGCGAGGGAGGACATAGTGGCCCCAGTGACGACCAGCGAGGGAGGACAGGGTGGCGCCAGAGACGACCAGCGAGGACAGGGTGGCGCCAGAGACGACCAGCGAGGGAGGACAGGGTGGCGCCAGAGACGACCAGCGAGGACACGGTGGCGCCAGAGACGACCAGCGAGGGACGACAGGGTGGCGCCAGAGACGACCAGCGAGGGAGGACAGGGTGGCGCCAGAGACGACCAGCGAGGGAGGACAGGGTGGCCCAGAGACGACCAGCGAGGGAGGACAGGGTGGCGTCAGTGACGACCAGCGAGGACAGGGTGGCGCCAGTGACGACCAGCGAGGGAAGACAGGGTGGCGCCAGTGACGACCAGCGAGGAAAGGGTGGCGCCAGTGACGACCAGCGAGGGAAGACAGGGTGGCGCCAGTGACGACCAGCGAGGACAGGGTGGCGCCAGTGACGACCAGCGAGGGAAGACAGGGTGGCGCCAGTGACGACCAGCGAGGACAGGGTGGCGCCAGAGACGACCAGCGAGGGAGGACAGGGTGGCGCCAGTGACGACCAGCGAGGGAAGACAGGGTGGCGCCAGAGACGACCAGCGAGGGAAGACAGGGTGGCGCCAGAGACGACCAGCGAAGGAGGACAGGGTGGCGCCAGTGACGACCAGCGAGGGAGGACAGGGTGGCGCCAGTGACGACCAGCGAGGGAGGACATAGTGGCGCCAGTGACGACCAGCGAGGGAAGACAGGGTGGCGCCAGAGACGACCAGCGAGGACAGGGTGGCGCCAGAGACGACCAGCGAGGGAGGACAGGGTGGCGCCAGTGACGACCAGCGAGGGAGGACAGGGTGGCGCCAGAGACGACCAGCGAGGGAGGACAGGGTGGCGCCAGAGACGACCAGCGAGGGAGGACAGGGTGGCGTCAGTGACGACCAGCGAGGGAGGACAGGGTGGCGCCAGAGACGACCAGCGAGGGAGGACAGGGTGGCGCCAGAGACGACCAGCGAGGGAGGACAGGGTGGCGTCAGTGACGACCAGCGAGGGAGGACAGGGTGGCGCCAGAGACGACCAGCGAAGACAGGGTGGCGCCAGAGACGACCAGCGAGGGAGGACAGGGTGGCGCCAGAGACGACCAGCGAGGGAAGACAGGGTGGCGCCAGAGACGACCAGCGAGGACAGGGTGGCGTCAGTGACGACCGGCGAGGGAGGACAGGGTGGCGCCAGAGACGACCAGCGAGGGAGGACAGGGTGGCGCCAGTGACGACCAGCGAGGGAAGACAGGGTGGCGCCAGAGACGACCAGCGAGGGAAGACAGGGTGGCGCCAGAGACGACCAGCGAGGACAGGGTGGCGCCAGAGACGACCAGCGAGGGAGGACATAGTGGCGCCAGAGACGACCAGCGAGGACAGGGTGGCGCCAGTGACGACCAGCGAGGACAGGGTGGCGCCAGAGACGACCAGCGAGGGAGGACAGGGTGGCGCCAGTGACGACCAGCGAGGGAAGACAGGGTGGCGCCAGAGACGACCAGCGAGGACAGGGTGGCGCCAGAGACGACCAGCGAGGGAGGACATAGTGGCGCCAGTGACGACCAGCGAGGGAGGACAGGGTGTCGCCAGAGACGACCAGCGAGGACAGGGTGGCGCCAGAGACGACCAGCGAGGGAGGACAGGGTGGCGCCAGTGACGACCAGCGAGGGAAGACAGGGTGGCGCCAGAGACGACCAGCGAGGACAGGGTGGCGCCAGAGACGACCAGCGAGGGAGGACATAGTGGCCCCAGTGACGACCAGCGAGGGAGGACAGGGTGGCGCCAGAGACGACCAGCGAGGACAGGGTGGCGCCAGAGACGACCAGCGAGGGAGGACAGGGTGGCGCCAGAGACGACCAGCGAGGACACGGTGGCGCCAGAGACGACCAGCGAGGGAGGACAGGGTGGCGTCAGTGACGACCAGCGAGGGAGGACAGGGTGGCGCCAGAGACGACCAGCGAGGGAGGACATAGTGGCCCCAGTGACGACCAGCGAGGGAGGACAGGGTGGCGCCAGAGACGACCAGCGAGGACAGGGTGGCGCCAGAGACGACCAGCGAGGGAGGACAGGGTGGCGCCAGAGACGACCAGCGAGGACACGGTGGCGCCAGAGACGACCAGCGAGGGAGGACAGGGTGGCGTCAGAGACGACCAGCGAGGGAGGACAGGGTGGCGCCAGAGACGACCAGCGAGGGAGGACAGGGTGGCCCCAGAGACGACCAGCGAGGGAGGACAGGGTGGCGTCAGTGACGACCAGCGAGGGAGGACAGGGTGGCGCCAGAGACGACCAGCGAGGGAGGACAGGGTGGCGCCAGTGACGACCAGCGAGGGAGGACAGGGTGGCGTCAGAGACGACCAGCGAGGGAGGACAGGGTGGCGCCAGAGACGACCAGCGAGGGAGGACAGGGTGGCGCCAGTGACGACCAGCGAGGACAGGGTGGCGTCAGTGACGACCAGCGAGGGAGGACAGGGTGGCGCCAGAGACGACCAGCGAGGGAGGACAGGGTGGCGCCAGTGACGACCAGCGAGGGAAGACAGGGTGGCGCCAGAGACGACCAGCGAGGACAGGGTGGCGCCAGAGACGACCAGCGAGGGAGGACAGGGTGGCGCCAGAGACGACCAGCGAGGACAGGGTGGCGCCAGTGACGACCAGCGAGGACAGGGTGGCGCCAGAGACGACCAGCGAGGGAGGACAGGGTGGCGCCAGTGACGACCAGCGAGGGAAGACAGGGTGGCGCCAGAGACGACCAGCGAGGACAGGGTGGCGCCAGAGACGACCAGCGAGGGAGGACATAGTGGCGCCAGTGACGACCAGCGAGGGAGGACAGGGTGGCGCCAGAGACGACCAGCGAGGACAGGGTGGCGCCAGAGACGACCAGCGAGGGAGGACAGGGTGGCGCCAGTGACGACCAGCGAGGGAAGACAGGGTGGCGCCAGAGACGACCAGCGAGGACAGGGTGGCGCCAGAGACGACCAGCGAGGGAGGACATAGTGGCCCAGTGACGACCAGCGAGGGAGGACAGGGTGGCGCCAGAGACGACCAGCGAGGACAGGGTGGCGCCAGAGACGACCAGCGAGGGAGGACAGGGTGGCGCCAGAGACGACCAGCGAGGACACGGTGGCGCCAGAGACGACCAGCGAGGGAGGACAGGGTGGCGCCAGAGACGACCAGCGAGGGAGGACAGGGTGGCGCCAGTGACGACCAGCGAGGGAGGACAGGGTGGCGCCAGAGACGACCAGCGAGGGAGGACAGGGTGGCGCCAGAGACGACCAGCGAGGGAGGACAGGGTGGCGCCAGAGACGACCAGCGAGGGAGGACAGGGTGGCGCCAGAGACGACCAGCGAGGGAGGACAGGGTGGCGCCAGAGACGACCAGCGAGGGAGGACAGGGTGGCGCCAGTGACGACCAGCGAGGGAGGACAGGGTGGCGCCAGAGACGACCAGCGAGGGAGGACAGGGTGGCGCCAGAGACGACCAGCGAGGGAGGACAGGGTGGCGCCAGTGACGACCAGCGAGGGAGGACAGGGTGGCGCCAGTGACGACCAGCGAGGGAGGACAGGGTGGCGCCAGAGACGACCAGCGAGGGAGGACAGGGTGGCGCCAGAGACGACCAGCGAGGGAGGACAGGGTGGCGCCAGTGACGACCAGCGAGGGAGGACAGGGTGGCGCCAGAGACGACCAGCGAGGGAGGACAGGGTGGCGCCAGAGACGACCAGCGAGGGAGGACAGGGTGGCGCCAGAGACGACCAGCGAGGGAGGACAGGGTGGCGCCAGAGACGACCAGCGAAGACAGGGTGGCGCCAGAGACGACCAGCGAGGGAGGACAGGGTGGCGCCAGAGACGACCAGCGAGGGAAGACAGGGTGGCGCCAGAGACGACCAGCGAGGACAGGGTGGCGCCAGTGACGACCAGCGAGGGAGGACAGGGTGGCGCCAGTGACGACCAGCGAGGGAGGACAGGGTGGCGCCAGAGACGACCAGCGAGGGAGGACAGGGTGGCGCCAGTGACGACCAGCGAGGGAAGACAGGGTGGCGCCAGAGACGACCAGCGAGGACAGGGTGGCGCCAGAGACGACCAGCGAGGGAGGACATAGTGGCGCCAGTGACGACCAGCGAGGGAGGACAGGGTGGCGCCAGAGACGACCAGCGAGGACAGGGTGGCGCCAGAGACGACCAGCGAGGGAGGACAGGGTGGCGCCAGTGACGACCAGCGAGGGAGGACAGGGTGGCGCCAGAGACGACCAGCGAGGACAGGGTGGCGCCAGAGACGACCAGCGAGGGAGGACATAGTGGCCCAGTGACGACCAGCGAGGGAGGACAGGGTGGCGCCAGAGACGACCAGCGAGGACAGGGTGGCGCCAGAGACGACCAGCGAGGGAGGACAGGGTGGCGCCAGTGACGACCAGCGAGGGAGACAGGGTGGCGCCAGAGACGACCAGCGAAGACAGGGTGGCGCCAGAGACGACCAGCGAGGACAGGGTGGCGCCAGTGACGACCAGCGAGGGAGGACAGGGTGGCGCCAGAGACGACCAGCGAGGGAGGACAGGGTGGCGCCAGAGACGACCAGCGAGGGAGGACAGGGTGGCGCCAGAGACGACCAGCGAGGGAGGACAGGGTGGCGCCAGTGACGACCAGCGAGGGAGACAGGGTGGCGCCAGAGACGACCAGCGAGGGAGGACAGGTGGCGCCAGAGACGACCAGCGAGGGAGGACAGGGTGGCGCCAGAGACGACCAGCGAGGGAGGCAGGGTGGCGCCAGAGACGACCAGCGAGGGAGGACAGGGTGGCGCCAGTGACGACCAGCGAGGGAGGACAGGGTGGCGCCAGAGACGACCAGCGAGGGAGGACAGGGTGGCGCCAGTGACGACCAGCGAGGGAGGACAGGGTGGCGCCAGTGACGACCAGCGAGGGAGGACAGGGTGGCGCCAGAGACGACCAGCGAGGGAGACAGGGTGGCGCCAGAGACGACCAGCGAAGACAGGGTGGCGCCAGTGACGACCAGCGAGGGAGGACAGGGTGGCGCCAGAGACGACCAGCGAGGGAGGACAGGGTGGCGCCAGAGACGACCAGCGAGGGAGGACAGGGTGGCGCCAGTGACGACCAGCGAGGGAGGACAGGGTGGCGCCAGTGACGACCAGCGAGGGAGGACAGGGTGGCGCCAGAGACGACCAGCGAGGGAGGACAGGGTGGCGCCAGTGACGACCAGCGAGGGAGGACAGGGTGGCGCCAGAGACGACCAGCGAGGGAGGACAGGGTGGCGCCAGAGACGACCAGCGAGGACAGGGTGGCGCCAGTGACGACCAGCGAGGGAGGACAGGGTGGCGCCAGTGACGACCAGCGAGGACAGGGTGGCGCCAGTGACGACCAGCGAGGGAGGACAGGGTGGCGCCAGTGACGACCAGCGAGGGGACAGGGTGGCGCCAGAGACGACCAGCGAGGGAGGACAGGGTGGCGCCAGTGACGACCAGCGAGGGAGGACAGGGTGGCGCCAGAGACGACCAGCGAGGGAGGACAGGGTGGCGCCAGAGACGACCAGCGAGGGAGGACAGGGTGGCGCCAGTGACGACCAGCGAGGGAGGACAGGGTGGCGCCAGTGACGACCAGCGAGGGAAGACAGGGTGGCGCCAGAGACGACCAGCGANGCTGTACTGCTGTGCGTTGGAGCTGATTGACCTTAATAATAGTAAGTCACGGTGTTGGGGACAGGAGGCCAGAGTGTATTCATACACGTTTGGCTTTTATCGAGGTTCCCCCCCAAAAAAATGTCGAATTACTGACCCCGTCCAGGATGTAACCCCACAACAACCTGACTAACTCCTGAGTATCCTACTCTACTGCTGGGGTGAACAAAGGTATTGGTGAGAAAAATGTGCCCAATCATTTCTGTCTGCCCGGGATTCGAACCCAGAATTCTTGATTGTGTGTCGAGAACGAACCCGACTGTACTACCTTGACCCCCGATGTGAGTCTGTGGCTCCTGTAAATAGTCGAGTGCCTCAGGAGCCACTAACACTTAGGAGTCGAGGACTCTTACCAAGTAGTGTTAATCGCGCCTCACTCTACACCAGGAGGAGCCAGGAGGTTATCCTGAGGTTATTGAGATGATTTCGGGGCTTTTAGTGTCCCGCGGCCCGGTCCTCGACCAGGCCTCCACCCCCAGGAAGCAGCCAGTGACAGCTGACTAACGCCCAGGTACCTATTTTACTGCTAGGTAACAGGGGCATAGGGTGAAAGAAACTCTGCTCATTGTTTCTCGCCGGCGCCCGGACCACAGGATCACAAGTTCAGCGTGCTGTCCGCTCGGCCGACCGGCTCCCGAGTTTCTTCTTGTGGGAGGCGACAACAAGCTGTACAACATGCAGACGCTGGATAAAACTAAGGTGTTGTGGTCTTGTATAACAATGAGCCGACAGCAGAATCGGTGTGATGTAACCACGACATCCCTCATCATCACGACCACTAACACACCACATCGTTAAGTGTCATGGTTTAGTGCGTGGTTAAAACAAGAGTCCAACAACGGATTCCTAATCGTATTGCAACAATTTTACGTAGAGGAAAATCTTTTGTGGCTGACATGGTACCTTCACCTGTCCTCGTACAAATTACGTCTGAATTTGACCGTTTGCCCGTATGGCGAAAATGGACGTAATTTGAAAATGAAAAATAAATGAAAATTAGGATTTTCCCATAACAGCAAGTTAAGGGTCCTCTGGTAGGTTAGGAAGGCAGGAAGTTGTCATAAAGCTTCAAAACGTCATGAAAACTGTTAATTGAAAGTTTGCTCTCCTAACCGTGTAAGACAGAGGACCCAAACAGAAAACAGAACAGTACGTCATTTTCGTGAGCCGATTTAATTTCAAATTACATCCACTTTTGGCCATAGCGCGCATACGAACGAAAAGTTACGTAATGTTTAAGAGGACGGGTTGAGGAAGGAGCACGTCAACACGAAAAGGGAAAGGCATAGAACCCAATCATGGTAGTAAAAAAGAGAGGCAGAACAGATCAGGACATGCCAGAAATGCTGTGCAAGACTCTCACTCTCCACACTCTCCACCTTACAGTATGTCTGGAGGAAATAACTCCTGGAGTATGCTAGTCTCTCCACACTGCGCACCTAACAGTACGTCTGGACGAAACATACACTAGAGTATGCTGTCGAGGCTCTAACTCCCCGAGGCCCTGGAGTATGCTAATGGAAGAGTCCGACCTTATCTACATCCGTGACTAAAAAATTAAATGGAGTCAGTGTGGGATGGGTTACCGAGCACCAGGGGCTGTTCCAGCGCCTGGCCGGCGGGGTACGCCCAGTGTAACAGATATCACTTTACGACAAGGGCGGGAGAGTAATATAATTATTGGTAAACAGAAACAGTGGCGTTGAAAAGATTAAATCATGAGAAGAGTGGTAAGGGAAGAGCAAGCAGGAGTGAGAAGTGGAAGGGGGATGGGGAAGATCAAGCAGGAGTGAGAGGTGGAAGGGGGATGGGGAAGAGCAAGCAGGAGTGAGAGGTGGAAGGGGGATGGGGAAGAGCAAGCAGGAGTGAGAGGTGGAAGGGGGATGGGGAAGAGCAAGCAGGAGTGAGAGACGCAGTGGGGGAAATGAAACCAGGAGAAACGCGGGTTTAACGATTAGAAATTTCAGTGAAAATACGCGAAAACATAAAGAAGAACAAATGAAAGATGACATTAATGGAAAGGAGTGGAAGTTAATGCGAGGGGAAGGAAGGAATGAACATAGTAGGCAAGAAAGAAGGGGGAGGGGGATTTGGATGATGAGCTCAGAGAGTTAACACACTTCGGAGGTCCTGTGGGATACCCTTAAATTAAATTAAAAGTTATATAAAAACCTAATTTTCTGCTGTTAAGTTTTAAAACGTTTCCATAGAGGAGAACAACAAATGTATTTAGTTTAGGCAAGAGAGATGTAGAACATAAGTCTTATCTCTTCAAAATGCCCACAGTTTAAACGAAATTATGAGCAACGTACAATTTTAAAAGCACTCGTGGAGTTCACGCACCTCAATCTGTAGGCTTAATCTGACTAATGAATGTAAAGAGTTATCTATCAGCACTCTCTGTGCTGCTCTGGCGCACTTGACTACTATCTCGAGATGATTTTCTGGGGCTTACGGACTCCCCGCGGCCCGGTCCCACAGGCCCCTTTTTAGCAGATCTCTGATCCCGAGGAGACACCGTAGCAGCTGTCTAACTCCCAGGTCCTTATTTACAGCTAGTGACAAAGTGACACGTGCTGTGCTATGTGCAGTACATGTGTGTAAATATATACATAGTTAAGAAGAACATTTGGTGATGGTTCTGTTAGTCTTGTTTTCCATCTTTTCCTTTACATGACTATTACTGCCACGTTCTTAATAACTTGCCTTTGACTCTGGGTTGGATCTGGTAAGAGGCACTAAGGCCCATATAAATCGATAGATGACAACCCGATTACAGTGGTCTGTTACAGGCTACAGGTTAAGGGAAGCCGTAACATTTGTGGTGGAGGCAGACTCCATACACAGTTTCAAATGTTAATTTGATTACATTTAAATTTGAGTCCAATAGGCTCAGGACCTGTAACCGTTACTGACGGTTGAAAGGCACCTTTTCAGGTAGGTGTCCCTTACCTGAAAGGGACAAGGAGAAACTTGAAAACGTCGAAAGATATGCAACGAGACTCGTTCCAGAGCTGAAGGGACTTGAGCTGTGAGGAAAGTGAGATATTTGGCTCTTCCCACTCTAGAGTAGAGACAGGAAGACACGATAATAACATACTACATCCTAAGGATAATTGACAAAGTAGACACAGCGTTGTTCAAAGCTAGGAACAGCAGGACGAGGGGTCTTGGATGATGACTAGAGATGTAGTGAGAAATCACAGAGACGTCAGAAAATTCTTTTCAGTGTCAAGGTGTCAGTGACAATTTTAAATGTAAATGAGATAAAAGGGGGAGAAATCAGTCATTACATTAATGTAAGAACATTCAGACGGCGGGGCTAGGAGCCGAGCTCGGCTCTGTAAGCACACCTAGTTGAGTCACATCAGTCACTCTCTCTCTCTCTCTCTCTCTCTCTCTCTCTCTCTCTCTCTCTCAGTCGCACTCTCACTGCCTAAATATAAAACCCATTAAATAGAAGAGGG
>WNGS01164437.1:11454939-11471385 GCA_020271785.1 Procambarus virginalis
AACCCAACCCAGTGAACAACACAAACAGCCAAACTGGCCCTGAAAACCTACACAGAGAGGCACAACACAGAACACCAGAAAACAAATACAAAACACATCATCTGGCAACCAAAGCACTCGAGTGACGCATATCATGCTCCGGAAGAAAGGCCACATCTACACATTGCCCACGAAGTACAGCCACCAAGCCTATCTGCACAGCAAGTCACGCAATTCACGCACATGCAGCGTCGCACAAGTCAGATAGGGGCGCCATCAGGAAGGCAAGGAGGACCCCACCAACCCCACAGCTCCCGTAGAAGGTGGAGCAGAGTCCCCCGCATGGGAGGCAGTAGGAACAGGAGGTGCACATCCTGGCAACCCTGCAGTGGAGGGTCCCACAGGAACGTCGGTGCTCGCACTCTTTGTAAACTTTGTAGACTTCGTCAACTTCAAAGTCAGCGCATCACGGCCAGCACCGTCCACACCAGAGGACACCACCTACTGATCAACCACAAATGCGTCTGGGGCGTCACTGCCCTCAGAGAGGGCCCCAGGAGCAACAGACCGCAGCAGGTCACCGGAGGGAGGGGGAGGAGGAGGGGCGCACGCCACAGCAGCTCCAGCCGTAGACCCCACTCGCTTAAGGGGAGGACCTTTGTCAGAGGAACGCGCCCGTGCTTCCCGCTTACGACGGGGCTGGTCCGACGTCGCGACCGGGGAAGGCCCTCTAGAGCCACGAGAGGACCGCAGCGCCTCCGGAGCAGGAGCAACCACGTCGGATGCACGGCCACCAGATGAAGGAGCAACACCAAACGAAGGGCCCGCAGGATCGCCACTCCCACCCACACGCGATGGAGCAGCATCCACAGACGTACTCGTCTCCATGACAGCACCATCCGAAGCCCGACGAACCTCCGCAGTGATGACGTGCACAGGAAGCGAGGGCGCAGCATCAGACACCAACGAGCCAGGTGGGACAAACTGCTGAACAGCCAGAGTAGAATCAGTCGAAGCAGAAGACACCAACGACGAGGACATCGGAACACCCGGAGGAGGAGCCGCACCATCAGGAGGACTGCCGGGCGACGCAGGGGAAGCCGCAGCAGCCAACGGGACGTCAACATCCTCGCCCACGGAATCCACCCCAACAGGGAGCGGCGGGAAATCATCCTCCCGGAACAGGTTCACCGGAGCGACAGCAGCCTCCGAGCACCCGGCAGCCTGATGCCCCAACAGGCCACACCGAAAGCAGGTACGGGGCTGCCGGGCATAAAATACCCGGACGTAGTACCCCAGAAGCCGGACCGAAGAAGGGATGTCAGACCTCAGGCGCATCCCAAGGGTACGAATGTTCGTCCTCATACCCTTATACCTCCCTGAGGACAGCGTGTGCACCCGCACACTGACGACCATGCCAAACTGCTGGAAGTAACGCCGGAGTAGATCTTCGGGAACTCCAGGGGCGCCCCGTGCACACTCACGTAGGTCAGGGCACCACTACGGTCCGTAACGGTAACAGAGCCGGCACCATCCGGCAGCGACAAGGAACGCCCCTCGTAACGGCGGAGGAAAGAACGATACACCTCCTCCCCCATCAACTTGATAATCACCCGGTGAGCAGTTACCAGCTCAACGCCGTAGACGTCAGCAACCGGGACACGGAGCATGTCACACATGACAAGCTCAACGAGAGGATAGCCAACACGGCCCGTAAACTCCAGTCCCACAGGAGGGAGAGCGACTCCCATCGCAAGTCGGGCGCCGTCAACACCGGCCAAGCAGCAACTGCCACTAGTGGCAAAATGGATTAAACTAAAGGAGCAGGTTGTGGTAGCAAACTCTATTCACAGTTTAAAAAGTAAATATGCAATCTGTCCTCAGACGAAGTTCATTTCATCCAGGGGGGGTCGACCCCAAACCATTCATCAATTATAACATGCTGTTCATTCAAAATAGGAATTTTCTCAAATATTAATTAATATTGTTAAGTATTAGCGTACTTGGCATATTTAGGCACTGGTTAGGTTAGGTGTTTAGGTTCTGATGGCGATTATATGTATTTGTAGTTCATGGGTGAAGCATTTACAGCGTTGTTGTTCATAAGAGTCGTCAGCAAACCACTTGTTCCAGAAGTATTCGGACGTCATCCGTTGTGAGTCGTGTGTAAACTTTTTTTCATACGTAAACAGTGGGTTTAGTTGATGCATGGAATGGACTTTGACCTTTGTTTATGAGGACGGGCTGAAATATGATATGAAGTAGGTGAACACACACACACGCAAGCACATGAGATGAGTAGTTAACAAATGGAATGCATTAGCCAGTTGTTGTTGTTTGTGTTGTGACGATGTCAACGCCATCTGTTGAGCACACCCAATCTCATTGACTGTTCCCGGTGGAAGGATGTGTAGTTTACTGAAACCTACTGTGTAGTCGGTGTTTACTGACACCTGTGTATTTTCCATCTTACTATACAATTTTTACACCCCAGAAGTGATGTAGGTGGTACCTTGGACAGTTATCTTGAGGTTATCTCGAGATGATTTCTGGGCTTAGCGTCCCCGCGGCCCGGTCCTCAAGCAGGCCTCCTTTTTGCTACTCATCCCGAGGAAGCAGCCCGTAGCAGCTGTCTAACTCCCAGGTCCTTATTTACAGCTAGTGACAAAGTGACACGTGCTGTGCTATGTGCAGTACATGTGTGTATATATATACATAGTTAAGAAGAACATTTGGTGATGGTTCTGTTTAGTCTTGTTTTCCATCTTTTCCTTTACATTGACTATTACTGCCAGTTCTTAATAACTTGCCTTTGACTCTGGGTTGGATCTGGTAAGAGGCACTAAGGCCCCATATAAAGTCGGATATGATGACAACCCGATTACAGTGGTCTGTTACAGGCTACAGGTTAAGGGAAGCCGTAACAGTTGTGGTGGAGGCAGACTCCATACACAGTTTCAAATGTTAATTTGATTACATTTAAATTTGAGTCCAATAGGCTCAGGAACCTGTAAACCAGTTGACTGACGGTTGAAAGGCACCTTTTCAGGTAAGGTGTCCCTTACCTGAAAAGGGACAAGGAGAAACTTGAAAACGTCGAAAGATATGCAACGAGACTCGTTCCAGAGCTGAAGGGATTGAGCTGTGAGGAAAGTGAGATATTTGGCTCTTCCCACTCTAGAGTAGAGACAGGAAGACACGATAATAACATACTACATCCTAAGGATAATTGACAAAGTAGACACAACAGCGTTGTTCAAAGCTAGGAACAGCAGAACGAGGGGTCTTGGATGATGACTAGAGATGTAGATAAATCACAGAGACGTCAGAAAATTATTTCAGTGTCAAGGTGTCAGTGGACAATTTTAAATGTAAATGAGATAAAAGGGGGAGAAATCAGTCATACATTAATGTAAGAACATTCAGACGGCGGGGCNCAATGTAGTTCCAATATACAAGAAGGGTGATAGGCAGGAGGCACTGAACTACAGGCCAGTGTTCCTAACTTGCATTCCATGCAAGATGATGAAAAAGATTGTGCGAAAAAGCTAGTGGAACATCTGGAGCAAAAGAACTTTGTAACACAACATCAACATGGGTTCAGAGATGGCAAATCATGCCTAACAAGATTAATTGAGTTCTATGACCAGGCAACAAAAATCAGGCAAGAGAGAGAGGGCTGGGCAGACTGCATATTTCTGGACTGCCAGAAAGCTTTTGACACAGTACCACATAAGAGACTAGTGCACAAACTGGAGATGCAGGCAGGAGTGAACAGGAAGGTACTCCACTGGATAAGAGAGTACCTAAGCAACAGGACACAAGAGTCACCGTGAGAGGTGAGGTCTCGGAGTGGCGGGGAGTCACCAGTGGAGTCCCACAGGGATCAGTCCTTGGACCTATACTGTTTCTGATATACGTAAATGATCTTCCAGAAGGAATTGACTCGTTCCTCTCGATGTTTGCTGATGATGCGAAAATTATGAGGAGGATCAGGACAGAGGAGGATAGTATGAGGCTACAAGATGACCTAGACAAACTGAAGGAATGGTCCGACAAATGGCTACTAAAGTTCAACCCAAGTAAATGTAAGGTAATGAAACTAGGAGGAGGAACTAGGAGGCCAGTCACTGGATACCGAATGGGAGATGAAGTCCTTCACGAAACGGACAGAGAGAAAGATCTGGGAGTTGATATCACGCCAAACCTGTCTCCTGAAGCCCACATCAAAAGAATAACATCAGCGGCCTATGCGAGGCTGGCTAACATCAGAACTGCTTTCAGAAACCTGTGTAAGGAATCCTTCAGAACCTTGTATACCACATATGTAGGGCCAATCCTGGAGTATGCAGCCCCAGCATGGAGCCCGTACCTAGTCAAGCACAAGACGAAGCTGGAAAAAGTTCAGAGGTATGCCACTAGGTTAGTCCCAGAACTAAGAGGCATGAGTTATGAGGACAGACTACGTGAACTGCACCTCACGTCGCTGGAAGACACAAGAGCTAGGGGAGACATGATCACCACATACAAAATTCTCAGGGAATTGACAGGGTAGACAAGGATGGATTATTTAACACGGGTGGCACACGCACAATGGGACACAGGTGGAAGCTGAGTACCCAAATGAGCCACAGAGACATTAGAAAGAACTTTTTCAGTGTCAGAGTAGTTAGTAAATGGAATGCACTAGGAAGTGATGTTGTGGAGGCTGACTCCATACACAGTTTCAAATGTAGATATGACAGAACCCAGTAGGCTCAGGAATCTGTACAGCAGTTGATTGGTGGTTGAGAGGCGGGACCAAAGAGCCAGAGCTCAACCCCGCAAACACAACTAGGTGAGTACACACACACACACACACACACACACACACACACACACACACACACACACACACACACAACACACACACACAACCACACACTCACACTCTCTATCTCTACCTTCTCTATCTCTACCTCTCTCTCTCTACCTTCTCGCTCTTTCTCCCTTCTCTCTCTCTCCCCTTCTCTCTCTCCCTCCCTTCTCTCTCTCTCTCCCTTCTCTCTCTCTCATAAGGAAAAAAACATGGGAGAGAGAAACTCGAGGAGACAAACGCAGGTGGACACACATGGCAGGAACAAACTCAGAGGAAGGGGAGGGACAGGAAGCCTGGATTAGGGAAACAATGCAACTAATGTGGAGTGAATTCAGGGAAGGACTGAGGGCAATGAAGGAGACGGTAACCCATCTGCAAGATGAGCTGAAGGATGCAAAAGAAATAAAAAGCGTGAAGCATAATCCTACTCATTATTAGATGTAAACCATCCCTCAGGGAGATGGTAATCTTCTTGTAGAGGAGTCTTCTTCAATACAACCCTTATTTGCAGAATTGTTTAAAAAAATGCCCTGAAGCTAGGTTTGCAGTAAGGGAAGTTGCCATGGAAGTGCCTTCTTCTTAGGAAGCGACTAGATGTATTAACCGGCTGATAGATAGAAAAAGAGCAGTAGTAGTATTAGCACGCATTAAAGAGCAAACAGGGACCACCCCAGCAGAGAGGAGAGACAAGGACAAAAACACAATTACCGAGATCCTAAAAGAGGTAAAGATGGAGAGGGCTTACCAGAATATCGAAAAGGTTTTCAGGCTCGGACAGGACAACAAGGACAGAGACTGATTGATAAAGGTGGTATTTATGAGTGAGAACACAAAAGAGGATCTGTTAGCAAATGTACCGAAGTTCAAAAAAGTATTCCAGCAGAGGGAAATGACAAGGGACAAGAGAATGAGGGCAGCAGATACAAAGAGGGAGCGCAGCGAGAAAAGGATTCAGGGAACCACAAGCCCAAACCATACAAATTCCAATTGGGAATGGGGAACCCTCCACAAGCAGTTTAACAGGGAGAGGAGTACCACCCCCACTTTCCACCCATTAGACATCTTACTTGCCCCATCCCCTTCCAGATCTCATTAAGTGCCCACCTAGGGCATCCTCTGCCACTCACCCCTCCCCTCCCCTCCCCCATAAGGACCTCCCTTCTCCCCCACCCCCCTAAGTCTTCCATTCTCCCCCCCCCCTAAGCCCTCACTTCTTCCTCACCCCCCCCCCCTCAGCCCTCCCTTCCTCCCCTTGCCCAAGCCCTACCTCCTCCCCCATCTCCCAGAGACCCCATCCTTCCCCATCTACCCCAAGCCCTCCCTACCCCCATACCCCCCAAGCCTTCCTCTCTCCCCCCCTTCCAAGCCCGCCCTCCCTCCACCACCCTCCCTGTACCAGATCCTCCCTGCACACATCCGATCCCCCAGGTCCCCCTTCCTAGGCCCTACCATTCTGGACACTCGCAGTTTCCCTACTTCAAGGGAATTAACAGAAACTGAGCAAGGGCAGAAGAAAGTCAGTTTCAGGGTGATGAACTGGAACATTTATGGGATTACAAGCAAGGCAAGTGAACGAATAGAAAGAGTACAAGAGTGAACCCAAATGTAATCGGACTCACAGAAACAAAACTCTCAGGAATTATAATGAATGCGGTGTTTCCCCAGGACTACACAGTAATAAGGAAAGAGAGGGAAGGAAGGGGAGGAGGTGGAGTGGCCCTACCAATGAGAAAGAGATGGAGTTTTCAAGGAGATGGCTATCACGGGCTGTGAGGGATTCAGAGACTACATAATAGGCATCATGACAATTAGAGGACTAAGAATAGTAGTAGCAGCGATATATAACCCTCCAACAAATGACAGAAGACCCAGGCAAGAGTATGACAACCACAACATGCCAGTTAACAATATAATTGAGAGGGCAGCCTCTGCTTCCTGTAGAAACAGATCCCATCTGCTCATCATGGGGGACATCAATCACAGAAGGATAGACTGGGAGAATAAGCAACCGCATGGAGGTGAGGATACGTGGAGAGCCAAACTATTGGAGGTGGTGACTAGAAACTTTTTAACCCAGCATGTCAGAGAACCCACAAGGATGAGAGGAAATGACGAACCAGCGAGACTTGACCTAGTCTTCACTCTGAAAGACTACAATATAAGGGAAATTGGTTTCGAGGTCCCATTAGGAATGAGCGACCACAGTGTACAGACGTTTGAGTATCTGGTTGAAGAAAGGGTAAGGAACTCGAGGAAGGGAACTGAAAACAAAAGGCTGGCATTCTGTAAAGGAAACTATGAGAAGATAAGGAAATTCCTAACAGATATAACATGGGAAACAGAGCTTAGGGAAAAGACTGCCCAAGACATGATGGACTACATCACGCGGAAGTGTGAAGAGGCAGCAGACAAGTTTGTCCTGGTCCAAAAAGAAAACAGCAAAATGCAGATGAGAAACCCATGGTTTAATCAGATATGAAGGACCTAAGCAATAAGGAAGCACAGAAAGACCATGCTGAAGTGGAGGAATGTGGAGACGCTACAAAAATAACAGGACACTTGAGAGCAGAGAAAGATGCCAGAGCGCCAGGAATGAATATGTCAGGTTGAGAAGAGAGGCTGGAGGGCAATATGAAAATGACATTGCAAGCAAGGCAAAAACTCAACCTAAATTGCTGCACAGCCACATCAGGAGAAAAACAACAGTAAAGGAACAGGTAATGAAATTGAGAATAGGGGAAGACAGATTCATTACAAACGACATGGTAGTGTGCGAGGAACTGAATAAGATTTTCCAGGGGGTCTTCACATTGGAGCAAGGGGAAGTTCCAGAGATACGAGAGGAAATAGTTAACCAGGAACCACTAGAAGAGTTTGAGATTACCAGTGAGGATGTAAGGAAGCTTTTACTTGAGTTGGATGTGACAAAGGCTATAGGCCCAGATGGAATCTCCCCTTGGATACTAAAGGAAGGAGCAGAAGCACTGTGCCTGCCACTCTCCATACTGAATGACAAATCACTAGTAACAGGGGGAACTGCTAAAAATTTGGAAGACGGCTAATGTAGTCCTGATATACAAGAAGGAGGGATAGACAGGAGGCACTGAACTACAGGCCAGTGGCCGTAACTTGCATAGCATGCAAGATGATGGAGAAGATTGTGCGAGAAAAGCTAATGGAACTTCTGGAGCAAAAGAACTTTGTAACACAACATCAACATGGGCTCAGGGATGGCAAGTCCTGACTCACAGGATTAATTGAATTTTACAATCAGGCAACAAAACTCAGGCAAGAAAGAGAAGGGTGGGCAGACTGCATATTTTTGGATAGCCAGAAAGCCTTTGCCACAGTACCACACAAGAGGCTAGTGAAAAAGCCGGAGATGCAGGCAGCAGTGAAAGGGACGGTACTCCATTGGATAAGGGTACTAGTACCCAGTAAGCAACAGAAGACAGCGAGTCACTGTGCGGGGTGAGGTCTCAGATTGGCGAGACGTCACTAGGGGAGTCCCGCAGGGTTCAGTCCTTGGCCCTATACTGTTTCTGATATATGTAAATGATCTCCCAGAGGGAATAGAATCGTTCCTCTCATTGTTTGCTGATGGTGCAAAATTATGAGAAGGATTAAAACGGAGGAAGATAGTAGGAGGCTAAAAGATGATCTAGACAGACTGAATTAATGGTCCAACAAATGACTATTAAAGTTCAACCCGAGTTAATGCAAGATAATGAGACTAGACGGTGGAAACAGGAGGCCAGACACAGGATACAGAATGGGAGATGAGGTTCTTCATGAAACGGACAGAGAGAAAGATCTAGGTGTTGATATCACACCAAACCTGTGTCCTGAAGCCCACATAAATAGAATTACATCAGCAGCATATGCAAGGCTGGCTAACATCAGAACAGCCTTCAAGAACCTGTGTAAGGTACCATTTAAAACCTTGTATACCGCATTTGTAAGACCATTCCTGGAGTATGCAACCTCAGCATGGAGCCCGTACCCTGTCAAGCACAAGACGAACCTGGAAAAAGTTCAGAGGTATGCCACTAGGCTAGTCTCAGAACTGTGAGGCATTAGCTACGAGGAAAGGCTGCGTGAGATGCACCTCACGACACTGGAAGACAGAAGAGTAAGGGGAGACATGATCACTACCTACAAAATTCTCAGAGGAAATGACAGGGTAGATAAGGATAAACTTTTTAACACGGGTGGTACGCGAACAAGGGGACACAGGTGGAGACTGAGTACCCAAATGAGCCACAAGGACGTAAGAAAGAACTTTTTCAGTGTCAGAGTAGTTAACAGATGGAATGCACTAGGAAGTGTGTCGGGGAGGCTGACTCCATACACAGTTTCAAATATAGATATGACAGAGCTCAGTAGGCTCAGGAATCTGTACATCAGTTGATCGACGATTGAGAGGCGGGACCAAAGAGCCAGGGCTCATCCCCCGCAAGCACAACTAGGTAAGTAAACACGCACGCACGCACGCACGCACGCACGCGCGCGCGCGCACACACACACACACACACACACACACACACACACACACACACACACACACACACACACACACTGAACCAAGTCCACTGAATAGGGCCATATAATGGTACCAGAACTAGACCTGGTCTGGGCAGTTTTTTAATGAAGAAGCTACATACTGAGGCACATACATTTACTAAGGAGCAGTGAAGGCTATTACAATGTGTTTATTGACAGATACATGACCAAGAAAAACAGCAAGAACTCAGGACAAGGTGACCAGGATCATTTCGAGACTTGACCCACCCTTGTCCCAGCACTCCTTCCTAACTCACACCCGCCCCAAAATAGACTCTATCATTTCTCCTCCCACCTTCTTCCCCAACAACTTCCCTGTCCTTTCCTCCCCCATCTGCACCCAATCCCCTCAGCTCCATCCCACCCTTTAGCCTTTCTTCTATCCCTGTCATAATGCCTCCTCCAACATTTCCACCTCCCTCACGGTCTCATCATTCTCTGCCCCTCTTCTCCCCTTCGTCCCCAAATCCCCTTTACCACCTCAGCTCGCCACCCCATATCCTCCCCCCCCCTCCCCTCACCTCAGGACTGCCCTCAAAACCCTTTCTCTTGCCCAACTCCCATCCTCAGCCCCCACCTCCTACATACTCCCCTTCTCCCCACAAACCCACTTCTGCCCCTGATTCCCCATTGCCCCTTGTACACCCCCTGACTCTTACGTTTTCTCTTCCACTCACACCCCCATGTTACTCACTCCCCTATGCCCCTCACCTCCCCTCTTCCGCTCCCCCTCTACTTCCCAACCTCTGTCTGATTTTCAGCTCCCTAATGCCCCTCAGAGACTCCTTACCACACGGATCCACTATGCACTCCAGACCTCCCTAGTTGCCCAGATCCCCTCTGCTGCCCAGACCCCTGGCTCCAAGAGCCTCTCTGGCTCTCATCCTCCTCCTCATTACTGGCCACTTCCAACAGAGTTTCCAGTAAGAGTCTCAAGGTTTGGTACACCAATGCTGATGGGGTATCAAATAAATCAGAGAATATGAAAGAAAGGGTTAATGAAACAGATCCTGACATAATCGCAATAGTGGAAACTAAAATAAATAATATTTATTTATCTAGGATGCAATCTTTCCAGGGGGATTCCAAGTGATAGGGGAAAAGGAATGACACAGAGATAGGGAGGGGGAGTGGCACTCCTTATAAATCTGGAAAGGAAGTTTAAGAAACAAGGAAATCTGTGGAATAATGAAAACACAAGGTTCATACTTAAGACTCTGACAGCAGACGGGAAGAAGATTGTGATCTTGGTACTCTACAATCCCCCACCACACAGTAGTAGGCCTAGAGAGGAATATGATGACAACAAGGCATTTATAGACGGACTGCAGAAAGCAACAACAACAGCTCACAGAATAAGAGTGAAACTGCTGGTCATGGGGATCCCAAATCACGGAGAGATCGATTGGGAATCAAGTAATCCCTATGGTGGGGACGAAACGTGGGGACCAAAGTAAGTGGAAGTTATAGACAGGAATATCTTAACTCAGTTACACTGAGCCTATTAGACCTGATTTTCAGCCAGAACGAGAAAGACACTGAGAATTTGGAACATGAAATACCACTATGAGCCAGTAATCATTGTGTTCTAGTCTTTGATAACAAGATCGAACATAAAACTGTAACCACGAAGTAAGAGATCTAGGAAAGGAGAGATGACAATAGGAAAGGGAATTACAGGAAGATAAGAGACATCTGGAAGATAATCTGGGAGAAGTGCAGTAGAAAAAAGAACTTAGAGGAAAAACAATACACGATGGACCTAGTCAAATAGTAATGCAAGGAAGCCAAATTGAGTTACATACCAACAGTAAGGTTTAAACGTAGGAGGTAATATAATAACCCATGGTTTAATAGACAGTGCCAGGAAGCAAAAATGAGAAGCAGAAGGGATTGAAGAAAGTACAGAAGACAAAGGACAGAGAACTACAGGAATAGATGCAACAGAGCTAGGAACGATTACATTAATATAAGGAGAGTATCGGATAAAAATAATGAGAACGACGTTGCGATCAAAGCAAAAAAGCAAAATAAATTACAACATAGCAAAATATGAAGGAAACCAACAAGTAACTATACTTAGAAATAGACAAGGGGCATATACGGAAAGCTACAAGGAAATCTACGAGGCACTGAATCCTAGTTTCCATGGAGTGTTCACAACCGAGCCCGAGCAGCTCCCAATCTTAGAAGAGGAGATGACCTTAGATGATAAACTATCAGATATAGAGGTGACAGCAGAGGATGTAATGAAACAGCTAACAACACTAGATTAAACTAAAGCAGTTGGACCAGACAACGTATCACCATGGATACTAAAAGAGCATCCAAATATCCCAGTCATACGACCCAAAATAGAGTAACCTCATTCATCTTTGCCAGCATACAAACACTAAAATAAGAACAAAAAACAAAATACCGTTCATAAATGTCCTCCTCACCGAGTCAAATGCAGTGTTTGGAACGTTCACAGAAACCCATGCAGGGAAACTCTTGGACAGTGAGATCTGGATGCCAGGATATAATCTATACAGATGTGATAGGGTAAATAGGTCACATGGAGGAGTGGGACTCTATATTAGAGAAGACTTTGTATGCTCGGAGCTTCTTAACTCTACAAATGAGGTGGTAGAAGTACTGGGAGTGAAAATAGAGAAAATAAACTTAGTTATTATTATAATATACAAACTGCCAGATGAAATGGCTGAGGAATTCACAGAGCAGATAAACAAAATAGAGAATAACTTTGATAATTTGACAAACCCGATACCTGATAATATCTTCTGAGGTGATTTCAACCTGCCTAGTCTAAGATGGAGAATAATAAGAAATAAAAAATTCAAAATAAAAATGTTTATTCAGGTAAACATACATACATACTATGAAGATGAGTTACAAACATAATGTTGGATTTATAGATAGAGCTAGTACATGCAATAACTAAAACCACTAATACGCACAGCGTTTTGGGCAAAATATAGCAAACAATAGCAAATAGCAATAGCAAACAATAATATTATACCAGGAAATCTGTCTTGACATAACCAACCACAGATTAGAGAACTGCTTTTGTGCCAAATTTTCACTCAACCAGCAGGTAACAGAGCCAAGTAGGAATGAAAATATTTTAGATCTGATCTTCAAAAACAATGAAGACATAATTTGGGACATTACAATTTCATATACCACATACTCAGATCACAAGTTCATTGAAGTGCACACTAATATCAATACTCATAATAGAGCTAAAAAATGATCAGGCGAGGGGGGATATTCAGTAAATTAAATTTTAATAATAAAAGGACAGACAGGAAAAATAAACAGGAAACTTACAAACATTCAATGGGAAACTGTTCTAAGTAATACAAATCCAACACAAGGAATAGAACATCTGACTTCCGAAGTATATAAAGTATATAAAGTCTGTCTGAAACATGTTCCTTTGCGGAAAGCCAGAAAGAGGTCCAGCATAGAAAGAGAACGCAGACGACACTACAAAAGAGGGGAAAAATCACGGTAATGCTTAAGCAGAAACGACTTTCCCTATAGAGAATTAATATTTTAATCAGGGAGATTGAAAATATCGAGCAGAGATTGAAGCATTCAGATCAGATTGAAGAAAGGCAACTGGAACAGAAAGCAATTCAAGAAATAAAAAAATATTTAGTCACATATGCAAAATCAAAAGCAAAAACAACTGCTAGTATTGAACCTATTCTTTCGAGTGAAAGTTCATACACTGAGGATGACAAAGAAATTAGTAAAATTTTAAAAATACAGTATGAGGACATGTTTAGCACTCTCATAAACAGAATGAAAGTGCAAGATCCAGACAACTTCTTTATGCGTGATATCCAAACCCCTGTAAATATAACTGATATCAACACGAGCGTGGCAGATTTTGATAGATAAAATGACAACATGCCCATGCACTCAGCCCCGGGGCCAGACTCATGGAATTCAAACTCTATTAAGACATACAAAATGCCAGTAGCACAGGCACTCAGTATAGTGTTAAGGAAGAACTTGGACACGGGGGAGATACCAGATGCACTTAAAGCAGCAGACAAAGCTCCTCTGCACAAGGGAGGTAGCAAAGCATTGGCAAAGAATTATAGACCAGTTGCACTAACGTCCCACATGATAAAAGTATTTGAGAGAGTGATCAGGAGTCAGATCACTAGATTCATGAAAACCAGTGACCTTCACAATCCAGGCCAGCATGGATTTACAGCGGGAAGATCATGCCTCTCACAGCTACTTGACCACTACGACAAGATCACTGAGGCATTAGAAGAAATACAAATGCAGATGTGATATACACGGACTCACAAAGGCATTCGACAAATTCGATTTTGCGGTCTCCATGGCGTAGTGGTAAAGCACCTGCCCGGCGCTTCGCGAGTGCTTTGGCGTCGGTTCGTATCCTGGCCGGGGAGGATTGCCCTGGTGCCAATCCTTAGCTAAAGCCTTTGTTCACCCAGCAGTGAATTGATATCTGGTTGCTTAACGATTTTGCGGGTCGTATTCCGGCGAAAAAAATTGGATTAAGGACCTGCCCGAAACGCTATGCGTACTAGTAGTTTTACAAGAATGTAAGAACTCTTGTATATGTAAATAAAATAAAAAATAAAGAAATAAATGTGACCATGAAGTGATAGCATACAAAATGAGGTCAGTAGGGAATAACTGGTAAAGTAGGACGGTGGATACTCAATTATCTGTCGAACAGAACACAAAGAGTAGCAATCAACCAAATAAAATCGAATCCAAACGCAGTTAAAAGCTCTGTACCTCAAGGAACAGTCTTTGCACCACTGCTTTTTCTTATTCTCATATTCGATATAGACAAAAATACAAGTCTCAGCGTCGTATCACCCTTTGCAGATGACACAAAAATCAGCATGAAAATTCTCTCTGTTGAAGACATTGAAACACTACAAGCAGATATTAATAAAGTTTTCGACTGGGCAGCAGAAAATAATGTGATGTTTAACAGTGATAAACTTCAGGTACTCAGGTACGGTAAAATTGAGGACCTTAAACAAAATACAGGGTGCAAAACACAAATGTGACCATAGTAGGAAAGCAACATGTACAGGATCTGGGAATAATGATGTCTGACGACCTAACGTTTAGGGAGCACAACCAAGCAAATATTGCGTCAGCCAGAAAAATGATAGCATGGATTACGAGAACCATCAAATCCAGGGATTCAAACACAAAGGTTGTACTATTCAAATCACTTGTGCTGTCCCGTCTTGAGTACTGCTCGATACTCGCTTCCCCCCTTCAGAACAAGAGAGATTGCTGAACTTGTGGGAATACAGAGAACATATACAGCATACATAGACACGATAAAGCACCTAAATTATTGGCATCGTCTCAAAGCTCTCCAATTGTTCTCCCTAAAAAGAAGAAAAAGAGTTCAAATAATATACACGTGGAAAATACTGGAGGGCCAGGTCCCAAATCTAGACAGTAAAAAACAACATAATGGAGTGAATGATATAGAAGAAAATGCAGAATGGAACCAGTGAAGAGCAGGGGTGCCATAGGCACAATCAGAGAACACTGTATAAACATCAGAGGTCCGTGATTGTTCAACATCCTGCCAGCGAGCATAAGAAATGTTGGCGGAACACACGTGGACATCTTCAAAAAGAAAACTAGACAGTTACTTCTAGAAGTGCCGGACCAACCGAGCTGTGGTTGATATTTGGGCCTTCGGGCCGCTTCATGCAACTGCCTGTTGGACCAAGCTCTCAAAAGTCAAGCCTGGCCCCAGGCCGGGCTTGGGGAGTAGAACTTCCAGAACCCCATCCAGCAGGCAGTGCAGGCCCTTAGCAAGGGCAATGCAGGCCCATCTAGCAAGACTCATTAATGAGTCATTTACGAAAGGAGAGTTGCCTAGTTGTTGGAGGAAGGCAATTGTGATACCAATTTGCAAGAAGGGAGAAAGAGAAGAAGCACTTAATTACATACCAGTATCACTGTCAAGCATCCCCTGCAAACTACTTGAAAGAATAATCAGGTTAAGACTTAAAGAAACACAGGTACTTAAACAAAGACTGACATTGGTTTAGGGAAGGAAAATCATGTCAACAAACCTTTTGGAATTCTTTGATAAAATAACAAGAAAAAGGCCGGAAAAGGAGGTATGGGTGGACTGTATATTTTAGGAATGCCATAAAGCCTTTGATACAGTGCCGCCGCACCAATTCAAACTTGAGAGGCAGGCAGGAGTATGCAGAAATGTCCAGGTATGGGTAAGGAATTACTTAACAGGCAGGATCCAGAGTGTAACAATCATGGGCGAAAAGTCAGACTGGCGAACAGTAACGAGTGGAGTACCTCAAGGATCAGTGCTGCATCCAGTTCTATTTATAATATATGTAAACCACATGTCTACATCAGTTGAGTCCTATATGTCGATGTTTGCGGATAACGCAAATTTAATGAGACGAGTTGTGACAGATGAGTATTGTACGATCCTCCAAGAGGACATAAACATGTTGCAGAGATGGCCAGAGAAGTGGCTACTGAAGTTCAACACGAGTAAGTGTAAAGTTATGAAAATGGGACTAGGTGCAGACCGTCCTCCAAACAAAGTTCCAAAGTGATTCCATGCACTCGCCAAACCCCTGTTATGAATGAAAAAGCGGTTTACACACGACTCACAACTCCTGACATTCGAACATATCTGGAACAAGTGCTTCACTGACGAATTTGTTCGAACCACAACGCTATAAATGCTTCACCCACGTACTACAAATACAAATAATCGCCAACAGAATCTAAACACCTAACCTAACCTATCCTATGCCTATATATACACAATATGCTAATATATTATAATATTAATTTTTACTTGAGAAAATTCCCGTTTTGAATGAACAGCATGTTAAAATTTATGAATACGTCTGAGGGGTTGACAAATGGATGTAATGGACTTGAGTCGAGAAGGGTTGACTAGGTGACAGGAGATCAAAGGCATACACAATGAAGGAACACCTACCTGTGACGATTCAAAAAAAGACCTGGGA
>WNGS01164437.1:11512352-11522533 GCA_020271785.1 Procambarus virginalis
TTCACAAAGACCTGAAATTTGTAGCATTAAATATTATGATAGATATCGTGAGGAGACATTCACATATGGGACTAATAGAGCACGAACTCGGCAAGGTGATGTTATAGTGGCCAGAATACGCCTGGGATATAGACGTTTCTGGCAGCTTTCTCAAAACCCAAATGTCGAGTGCACAATGTGTCAACTTTGTGAAAGTGAAAACATGCACTCTCTTGAACATTATACTGTAGAATGTCCCATACTGACTGACTTTCGCCCTCCTGGGCTGAGGTATGCTGAACTCTGTAACTACTATATGAGTACTGGTACACTTGATGATATATTGGACTTGTACCCAAAAGTGACCATGTAATGTATCAATTATACAATGTATGTAAGTGATGAAACTATATAACCTGAGTTTGTAAAGTCGCCTTAATCACCTTCAGTGGTTAAGTGCTTAATAGCACACTAGTTTTTCTATCAGCTATCTCACTCTGTCAGAGTAAAAGAGAAAAATGTATGTGTATGTGTGTATATATGTACGTATATATGTATGTACGTATATGTGTGTGTATGTATATGTATGTGTATAAAGTATATGTGGAAACTGATCAGAATTACATTTCACGTTTGTAATGTGAATATGACGAAAAAGTAAGATTAATAATTCTAACACGAATTCTCAATTTTCCTTATGTTTCTTTTTATGATGACAGTAAATTAAAAATCAATTCTCCAAAATTCATTCTTTATTTCTAGTATGACGCGACACTTGAGCGCGTTTCGTAAAACTTATTACGTTTTCAAAGACTTTTAGTTTATCTACACAACTTATGCTTTATGAAACAAACATTGGCTCTTATACCTGCATTTGGGTGAGGTGATGTAATACATTAGTGGGGTGAAACACAGAACATGGAAAACGGGGTATAGATTTGTAGAAGTAGAAGTCGGGTCCCAATAGAACTGCAGAAGGCCTATTGGCCCATATTTCTTGATGTTTCTATATTGGAGCGGAGTCTTGAAGTGGGTAGAATATAGTTGTACGTTAATTGGCTGTTGATTGCTGGTGTTGACTTCTTGATGTGTAGTGCCTCGCAGATGTCAAGCCGCCTGTTGTCACTGTATCTATCGATGATTTCTGTGTTTGTTTGTGTTTAACAAACAACACAGAAATCATCGAAATCATATATATATATATATATATATATATATATATATATATATATATATATATATATATATATATATATATATATATATATATATATATATATATATGCGAACAAGCCTGAATTCATATATATATATATATATATATATATATATATATCATGATGTGATATCCCATATCTTTACACCATGTGATATCCTAAATCTTTACACCATGTGATATCCCAAATATTAACACTATGTGATATCCCAAATCTTTACACAATGTGATATCCCAAGTCTTTATATCATTTGATATCCCAAATCTTTACACCATGTGTTATCCCATATCTTTACAGTATGTGATATCCCAAAAATTTACACTATGTGATATTCTAAATCTTTGCACTTTGTGATATCTCAAATCTTTACACTATAATATCCTAAATCTTTGTATCAAATGATATCCCAAATCTTTACTCTATGTGATATCCAAAATCTTTACGCTATGTGATATCCCTAAAATCTTTGCACTATGTGATATCCCAAATCTTTACACTATGTGATATCCTAAATCTTTATATCATGTGATATCTCAGATCTTTACACCATGTGATATCGCAAATTTGGCTCATATCATTCTGGCTTACAGATACGCAAGAGTTACAACTAGAACCTCTTAAACGCCAGAAACTTAAGGAAATGAGATGAAGTAGCTCCATAAATATATTTCTAAATATTTAATATTTACGTATAAAATAATCGAATAATTACATTAATTTTATAAATTAGAGTTATTTTAGCAATGTTTTAAGCAATTAATATACTGGGATTTATATACAATTAATTTACATTCCCAGGATGGGAATCGATATTATGCTTAATTGTTGTAAAAAAATATTTATAATTTCTTAAATTAAATAAAATTTTACTGGTTGAGAAAAGAGAATTTAAGGAAAGAAAACGTTTATTAAACTGGGGGCGGTAGCCTAACTTATTTATACCGTATATTACTTTATATTAATATTAACAATTATTTCTGGGGGCGTGATTTATTTACTAAGACACGCCCCCTCGCCCTTCTTTCTTTGAGTTTCAAAAGGCAGTCCTTCACCTTGGCTATTCCCCTTAGCATCTTCCATGTATATATCATGTTCCCTCTTTTCCTCCTTTTATCTAGGTTTGTGAGATTAAGTTACCTTAACCGTTCCTCGCAGATCAGGACCTGATTCACAAAGCTCCATGTATTTCTTCGTAAAGTAGGTTTGCTACGAAGGTTCCTAAGTACGCCCTACAAAGATGCTTACGTGTAATTCAGGTACGTATTCATACGAAGATATTTGGGTTCTGGGTCTGGTTCACCATGCCGACAGAGGTCACTACTGTGTTTCGTTTGGCCAAACAGAGAACAGGCAACATTCTTCATCTTGAAGATTAAGCCAATCATGACGCTGGCTTATCGGAGCTCACTTGCCCACTATTTACTTCGAATTATCTTATAAAATTAGTATATTTCGAAGTAAAACTATGTTTTTTTTCAACTTCTACAGCCAGCACCGACATTGTAGTAAACAAATGTGTTACATTTTTTGTTTACCTACGTAATTCTAAGAGATACTGTGTGTAGCTTTCCTTGTCTCTCGGAGATGCACTGGCACTTATCCATATATATTTGCCTGAATTTACCCAAGGGCCACTAACTATCTAGTGGCCTCGATGAGGACAGAATGCCAGCGACTTGTTAAAGGGCCCGCCAATTGTCTTAATGATATTATTAGCTGGATTTTGGCATTTACGACTTAAGCGGGTAGGCGGTTCCATGGGTTTATAACCCTCTTGGTGGAAAGAACATCTGTTTTCAGTCGTACTTGAGAGGACATACTCTCCAACACTATATCTGTGAGTGCCCTGTTATCAGTGACTTCATATCAAATGGTATGATGTACTTTGAGCTCTGTAATTACTTCATACACTCAGGAATATTAGAAGATATTCTTGTGCTGCACCCAGATTTTGCCAGTGGAGGCTAATAGATCAGCCTTACATACACTATTTTGTTCTCTCCTGATTCCATGTATGACTGGCCGTCCTGAGAGATGGGGATGTTGGATGAGTTTGTAGCTGTTTTTTTTTATCTACACTGTGTGGTCCTTTATACAGAATAGGGAAGCAGCACATTGCTGTGTATACCTACGCATGTTAAAAAATATTGTTTGAGAGGAGTCTTGTAGAAACTGGTAAGAGTAATTATAATATAATGTTTCCATGATTCAGTGCTTACTTCTTGTGAAAATCGCGAAGTTGTTGTTTAGTCAGTGTTGATTTGTTTTTTGTATTGAGGCTGGTATTTTCTCCCCAGATTCCATGTATGCCTAACCATACTGTGAGATGGGAGTATTAGATGAACTTATAGCTAGATTTTTATCTACACTGTGTAATCTTCCGTATAGAATAGGGTAGCAGCCCATTGCTGTGTATACCTAAGAATCTTAATAAAAAAATCAGTAATAAAGATTTTAATTTATAGTTTGTATTATTACCAGTATTATCCTTACTAAATCATGTTAACCATGGATCATTAAGATCTCATGTTGATATGTAATAGTCATATTTCTTTTGAATCATTCATTAAATTGTGTATTATGTCTCAATTTTTCACTTCTTTGGGTACACTGTACAGTACAAAAAGATAGAATAAAAATATACCAGTAATATTTCTTTCATTATATATTTTATTTAAATAACTGCATCAATATTTTTACAGCTTTGATATCCCCAGAGTCAAACTTAATCTGTGTAAAACACTACGCAAATAAAGGGACTTAGTCTATGTAACTCACTCCCTAATGAGTTGAAAACCTGTCCAACTTTTGCCTCATTCAAAAACAAAACTAAAAAGTACCTAATTTCATCGCCATAGTTTCCTACCTTGTGTTTTATTCAAAATTCTATATTTGCCTCATTTTTATTCCTATATTTCCTATATTTGCCTTCCTATATATGACTATATTTATTCTATATTTGTCTCATTGAAAAAACAAATCAAAAAGTGCCTAATTTTATCTTCATAGTTTCCTATCTTGTGCTTTAAAATTACACTGTATCTAGTGCTACCCCAATCCCCCAATCTTAATGTACCTAATCCAAACAACTTTGCCATTGTGATCATTGCTGTCTTCTTATATGTGCTGTCAAAATGCTGTATTGTGCCTATTAATCTTTGTTAAATTACCAATCAAGCTGTCATTGCAATCAATCAGAGTTACTGATGTGCTTTAATATACCTACCAATTTCTCTCATCTCATTTTTTTCTTGCGATGTACCTGTTATCATTTTATAAATTTTGCTAGAATTTATCTACTTAAAATTATCTGTTAGATTAAGGACCTGCCCGAAACGCTGTGCGTACTAGTGGCTTTACAAGAATGTAAACACCATGCTATGTATCCTCACACACCAATGTGCCTTCTTGTATATATATATATATATATATATATATATATATATATATATATATATATATATATATATATATATATATATATATATATATATATATAAATAAATAAATTATTGTTACACAGCCAAATTGTGTAACAGGAAGAGGTCTTGGACCCCTACTTCCCCCTCTCTTTTTTAACAGGTCATAATAGTCCATACAGTCATAATAATTGAATTATGTATTCAATGAGAGAAGTTTTTGAAGTTTTTACCCATCTTACCTAACAACATTTGTGCAGTGGGGCAGTTGGTGATAGTAAGTGCTCCCACCAGCCACCTTCTCTCATATTTCATGTTCACCAGTGTTATTTACTTAATAACTACTGGTATAATATCTTGTTATTATAAAACTAATTATAATATCATAAAAGACATATTTACAACAAGTTTCAAGCAGAGAATGCATGTATAACTAACACGAAGGACGCCTCTTCACGAGATTCGCCAACTAAAATCTTTTGTTTATATCAAAATCGATCCTCCGTGTTGTGTAGTAGAGAAAAATTGAGTTAAATCCAGTTTACGTAAAGCTACGAGTGGCTGACAGCAACCTTAGCCGACTGAGCATACTTACAAAGGTTTTTCTTCTTAGTGTGCCTACCTGATTACCAACGTAGCCACAACGAAGGCGCTAAGAAGAATAACATTCGTAAGCTGCTTCGTGAATCTGGCCCAAGGTATCTTAGTTCCGGAAGTAGTCTTCCTACAAACTTCCGTAAGAACTAAACTTCAGTTTTGTGCTCCACGAGGATTTCGCAAACCACAACAAGTGTAGTGAACCTTCTTTGTCACTTGTGAAGTTTAACACACTCCACGGACCAATGGTCTTCTGAGCTTGAGTAAACACGTGGAAATTTATTAATTTACCACAACTCCTTTGAAGCTCCCCTGCCTGACACCAGGAGCTAGAGCTACCAGTACAGTGCTGGGTGACGCTCCCTGACACCAGGAGCTAGAGCTACCAGTACAGTGCTGGGTGACGCTCCCTGACACCAGGAGCTAGAGCTACCAGTACAGTGCTGGGGTGACGCTCCCTGACACCAGGAGCTAGAGCTACCAGCTCTGCAATGCGGACATTGACAGCTCAACAATACGATTCCCATGTCATTTTGTCTGTGAACATGTGGCAAAACATCAGAAATATACATTGTCTGCAATATTGCACAAATATTGTGTGTTGTCTCTGAAGGTGAGTCTGTCAGGGAGTCCAGGGCCATAACATCTTGTCATAGATCCATCAGACTATTGTGGTTTTATTGTGTATTATGCTTAGGGAGATAACATTTTATCTTGATAAATGTGCAAGTACTTACCTGAACTAATGAGACATGTGACGAGTTGAACCACATTTATCATAGTGGTGACGTGGGAGAATAGCACTGGAGGACTCTCGCCACCAGTAGTAACGTGGGAGAGTGGCACTGGAGGACTATCACCACCAGTGTTGTGATGGGAGACGCCACGCCACCAGTTGTGTGTTCAACAGCTATTGAACGTTCAGTAATAACAGTAATATGTTCGGTAGTGCTCTAGCATCACTCTCTTGCAATGTAATTCCCTTTCACTCTCGTTAATGAATGATTATTGTTTCCCTGTTACACAATATATTCAAACTTTGAATCTTGTTCTGATTTGTTTTTATATCGTTAATTTCTATTTAGATCGAAATAATTTAATTTATAATTAGTGTTATATTTCCTAAGTCACTTTAATCAGTGAACACTTAACTGGAACACGTTAGTATTATCAAAGGCAAACACTAATAGCTTCGGTTAACTCAATGTTTACATCCTATTTGAATACAGCTGCATCCATTTAATTCGAGCCAATCTGAAAAGAGAAAATTGGCAGTGAGAATAGTATATATGGTTCAGCGGGGACAAGCTTCCCTATAGTGTATGGAGGGACAAACAAATTAATCAATACAACCTACCACCGTAGCCAAAGGGTAAGGGACAAAAACACTAAGGAACCCCGCGAGTAAAACATTAGTGACAAAGAATGATACAAGGTTCCTTCATGGAATAATTTGTGGCTGTTCTTTTTTTTATTTCTGTCACCCCTCTAGACACCAGACACACACTTGTGGAACATTTTCAACCAACATTTTAGCATAACATGTTTTAGTAATGGTCTATGGAAGCACATGGGGTCAGGCTTGTTCTATTTATAGAACAAGCCAAGCTCTCTCAAGAGTGTCAAATCAACATATTTCGACTATTTTGTGAGCACCATCCCAGGGAGGCCTCTCTCCATAATGAATCCATATCAGGATATGTAATTAGATCTAACAGCTATAAGAATATCTTGTAATATGCCAAAATAAATGCAAACACAGTATTCAATAAATAATTGTTTAGCCAAATACATTTGGTTAACATTTGTATAAATGGAGCATTAAAGAGGTAGGGCAACGATATTCGCCTTGTGGTGGATTGTAGTCTGTGTCCAGACTCAGTACGACATAAGTAGTAAACATTACTCTTCGGGACTCATGGTTCAACCTTGACGCCGAGCGGACGTCTGGATACTTCCTCAGCCTGGAGCTGCGGATCACGTCTTGTTTTCGCGTTTTGGCTTTGCTACTGCCGTTTGGCATCCCTCTTCAACGGTCCGATTGTACGACGCCTGGCGCACATATCCTGGAGTATGCAGCCCCAGCATGGAGTCCATATCTAGTCAAGGATAAGACTAAACTGGAAAAGGTTCAAATGTTTGCCACCAGACTAGTACCTGAGCTGAGAGGAATGAGCTACGAGGAGAGACTACGGGAATTAAACCTCACATCGCTGGAAGACAGAAGAATTAGGGGGGACATGATCACCACATTCAAGATTCTGAAGGGAATTGATAGGGTAGATAAAGACAGGCTATTTAACAGAAGGGGCACATGCACAAGGAGACACAGGTTGAAACTGAGTGCCCAAATGAGCCACAGAGATATTAGAAGAACTTTTTTAGTGTCAGAGTGGTTGACAAATAGAATGCATTAGGAAGTGATGTGGTGGAGGCTGACTCCATACACAGTTTCAAGTGTAGATATGATAGAGCCCAATAGGCTCAGGAACCTGTACACCTGTTGATTGCCGGTTGAGAGGCGGGACCAAGAGCCGGAGCTCAACCCCCGCAAACACAATTAGGAGAGTACACACACACATATACATACATTACCCCCGACCCCCGCCCCTTCCGTACTTACTCTGTAGCATACCAGATACCCCCCCCCCCTAAACCCAAACCCCTCACACACAGCAGTGTACAAACCTGCCTCCTGAAGGCCACATCAAAATAATAACATCAGCGGCCTATGCGAGGCTGGCTAACATCAGAACTGCTTTCAGAAACCTTTGTAAGGAATTCATCAGAATCTTGTATACCACATATGTAAGGACAATCCTGGAGTATGCAGCCCCAGCATGGAGCCTGTATCTAGTCAAGCACAAGACGAAGCTGGAAAAAGTTCAGAGGTATGCCACTAGGCTAGTCCCAGAACATAAGAGGCATCAGTTATGAGGACAGACTACAAGAACTGCACCATACGTCGCTGGAAGACAGAAGAGCTAGCGGAAACATGATCACCACATACAAAATTCTCTCGGGCATTGACAGCGTGGACAAGGATGGATTATTTAACACGGGTGGTACACGCACAAGGGGACACAGGTGGAAGTTGAGTACCCAAATGAGCCACAGAGACATTAGAAAGAACTTTTTCAGTGTCAGAGTAGTTAGTAAATGGAATGCACTAGGAAGTGATGTGGTGGAGGCTGACTCCATACACAGTTTCAAACGTAGATATGACAGAGCCAAGTGGGCTCAGGAATCTGTACATCAGATGCTTGACGGTTGAGAGGCGGGACCAAAGAGCCAAAATTCAACCCCCGAACCACAACTAGGTGAGTACAACTAGATGAGAACACACACACATACACCACGTACCTAAGCAATAGGAAGCAGAGAGTTGCAGTGAGGGGTGAGACCTCAGATTGGCGTGAAGTCACCAGTGGAGTCCCACATGGGCTCTGTACTCTGTAATATTCTGTTTCTGATAAACGTAAATGATATTCCAGAGGGTATAGACACATTCCTCTCAATGTTTGCTGACGATGCTTGAGGCTTCAAGAAGACCTGGACAAGCTGCAGGAATGGTCGAACAAATGGTTGTTAGAGTTTAACCAGAGCAAATATAATGTAATGAAGATAGGTGTAGGGAGCAGGAGACCATATACAAGTTATCATTTGGTAGATGAAATACTTCAAGAGTCAGAGAGAAAGACATTGGGGGTTGATATTACGCCATACCTGTCCCTTGAAGCCCATAATAAGAGGCTTCCCACCTTCTCTCATCAGCGGCATATGCCAAGTTGGCCAACATAAGAACGGCATTTGAAATCTTGTGTAATGAATTTTCAGAACTTTGTATACCACAAATGTCAGACCAATCCTGGAGTATGCAGCTCCAGCATGGAGACCATATCTAGTCAAGCATAAGACTAAACTGGAGAAGGTGCAAACGTTTGCCACCAGACTAGTACCCGAGCTGCTAGAGGTATGAACTACGAGGAGAGACTACGGTAATTAAACCTCACGTTACTGGGAGACAGAAGAGTTAGAGGGGACATGATCACCACATACAAGATTCCAGAAGAATTGATAGGGTAGATAAAGACAGACTATTTAACACAAGGGGCACACGCACTAGGGACACAGGTTCAAATTGAGTGCCCAAATGAGCCATAGAGACGTTAGAAAGAACTTTTTCAGTGTCAGAGTAGTAGACAATGGAATGCATTAGGAAGTGATGTGGTGGAGGCTGACTCTAAACACAGCCTCAAGTGTAGATATGATAGAGCCCAGTAGGCCCAGGAACCTGTATATTGGTTCATTGGCTGTTGAGAGGCGGGACCAAAGAGATAAAGCTCAACCCCCTCTAGCACAAATATGGGAGGACACACACACACACACACACACACACACACACACCCACACACACACACACACACACACACACCACACACACACAGACTGCATAAGGCTTCATATATCGGGACATCAGAGGAATACGCGGGAAATTCGCGTGATCAGTGAAAATACAAAGTGTAACACCAATTAGTGACTAGTAATTTCATGGAGTGTGTCCGATAGTGCAAATTAGTCAAGATCAAGGGTACGACATCAGTGCCAGGACAAGCACGTGGGCCACTGCTTGGTCAGAGTGTACACAACTAGATGTGATAGCGAAGATCATAACAAAAGTGAATAGGATAGTGAAGAAGTGATTCTAAACGTGTAGCATTAGAACTATATCGGTGGTATGGGGAACAAGAAGCAGAGTACTGGTGATATATAGTGACAAGTTGGAGAGACCTACGCCTGGCAGCGGCGTGGAAAACCGCAAGCCTACGAGGAGTAAATAAGACTGTTAACAGTACTATTAACACCTGTTTGTGCTGTGGGATGTTTGAATTGGTGGTAAGGTAAGGCCTCTCAAAAAGTCGGTCAATCAAATGATGTACAGTGTATTGCATTTTAATAATTAGTCTTG
>WNGS01164437.1:11522633-11535419 GCA_020271785.1 Procambarus virginalis
TCAATAATTGTGTATATTATTTCTCCAAAAAAGAGAATTATTTAATATATGTTGCACTAGTGTTCACAATACATTATTTACTAATTGCCAATCCACAACAGGGTAGGATATACATTGACTAGTGTTCAAAGATAACCTAGTCCCCTATTACCATTGACTAGTTGAACTATTTATTGTTCATCCTAGTCCCATTATTACCATAGTCTAGTTGTACTATATTAAACAACCTAGCACCATTAATGAATGGTACAGGCCCTATTTTGGGTGTAATTGTTACCAGCTCGAGTTGAGTTGTGTATATATAATAATTTACTTATGATCATTACACCTTTGAGTGATTAATTAGTGTCTATACCATCCTAGGGTGATAATCGAGGAGCTAACCTAAAGGTACTTCCAGTGACACTGGTTTATCACTGAAATCATTAGTGTGTATGATTATTTATATATAATGTGTATTAATTTTAAGTGCTAACCTCTAGAAGAGGTAGGATTATAGCCTAGTGATTGCAGAATTTTACCCTAGGCTACCATTAGTACTTGCTCACAATTTATGAGCTAGTACTATCCAATTAACAAGTCACCATGACTAATCCACAGAAAGCAAAGCGTGCTGTAGTAGCACCTAAACGCCAACTGACAAGAGATCTCGACCAATATGAAAAGTTGTTATATGAACCTGTAATTAATTATCATCGGTTGAAAATACCACTATTACAGATTCAAACCCAATTGCATATATTGATAGCAAATAGGAAATCTTACCAAAATCAAGTCCACGACGACGACGACATAGTTGAAGACGTAGAACCATTCCTGTCTGACCTAGCACAATATGAAGAAGAAACTGAAGCCAGGGTGGAATATTTGCACAGGATTATTGAATCAGAACAAATAGCAAGTACATCAAATAAAGTAGATAATGTTATGGATGATCTGGATCTTTTTGAGAATAAATGTCAAGCCAGATTAGATCCTTTAATCAACGAGGATAAAGCCTCACGCACTACAGCATCACCCAATATTATACTACCAGAAATTAAGCAGTTCTCAGATAATTTATCCACAGTCTATGTGGATTCTGAAGACCCAATATCTGAGGCTACTAAGTTAACATGCCTCTAAACTGAAATTAGAGGTGAAGCTAAACCAGTAGTAGAAAATGTAAATGAAGATAGCGACAGCACTAATTTCCCAGTCCAGCTTCCTAGGGATAATGCTGGCAATGAGAAAACTGTCATACTTCTAGTACTACAATTGCTGGACTTACCTCAACCTGATCAGACTGCTGACTCATTACAATCCTTCAGCATGGAGTTTGAGTCACTACTAAGAACATTCTGTCTTAAGGTTGATATAACTACTAGTGAATGGATGACCAAAGTAGTCCTTCAACGAAAATTGTCCAGCAATATACTAGATGAATTATATGCACATCAACATAACACCATCCTGACAGTACAGGACATCACCAAAGGTTTGCATTCCATCATAAACAAACGACGTGCAAATGAGGAAGTTAAAGCCTCATGCAAGCCTTCAGAAATAGAAAATAATAGTCAATTAAAGGGTAAAACAACTACCCCAAATAAACATCAGTCAATTACTCTCACATCAAGTTGGAGAAAATCTGCAAATGCAGCAGAATCCTCCAAGCCTACTGTTACTAGTTCACCCAAACCGGTAACTTCCAAACGTGCAGTAGGCTGGGGGACATGTATGTTCTGCAAAAAGAAACATTCAACATACCGTTGTGCTAATTATCCAGACAGACACACTCGTATTGAGCGACTCCAGGAATTAGGGAGATGTTCAAGGTGTCTCAAGTCACACAACATAGACTATTGTGATACCCAATTCAACACCTGCAACAAGTGTAGAAGAGGTAGACACCATACAAACATACGAAATTAACGTATTCAAGACCCAAGGTGGAAGATAGCATTCCCACCACAGTACAGTTTTGCAAGGTGCGACAGAAAATTAGTGTCCAAGCGGCAGAGTCCAAAAGTAATGCGACTCTGCCTACTGCCCAAATTACCATCCAGAATAAAAGGGCCTAGGTCCATACCCGTGGGTTGTTTGACCAAGGCTCCCAGAGAACATATGTCACAAAGGTTGGCAGATGAACTACAATTAAGGCCTGTAGCCCAGACGACAATCAACATCTCAGGGTTTCTAACAGATACAAGGCATCAGGTTTACCAGGTGGTACAATCATCAGTACGTTTAGGCAGGTACGTCTGTCAAGTACAAGCAATTGTGGTGGACAAAATACCAGCAGAGCTACAAGTACAAGGTCTGAGAGCAACAGTCAAATTCCTGAGAAAAGAGGAATAAAATTGGCAGATAATATTAAGTCTGATCACCTCACCGACTTCGGTATCCTTGTAGGTACAGACTACCACCATCGATTCATCGGTAGCCCTACTAAATATCAGGGCATAACCATGTTAAATTCTGCAGGAGGTAAATTACTCTCAGGCCCAGTATTAAGCCTGAGGAGACCTGTGCCTGCAGATAAACAATACCAATAGAAATCTCAATTTGTCAGCTTATTATATATCTCCAGTAGCATTATACTAAGGGGATTACAGCTGACTATAGCAACAGAGGTTGATGTTAATATCATCATTTAAAGCTGAAGATGAGTTCATGAGGCCTCAGTGGCAAATCAGTGAACAGTAGCCTAAACAGCTACAAGTCACTGCGACCAATGTCACTGAACCCACTGCAGTCTCAGAACCATACTTAGCTTTAGTGATGGGCTATTCAATTCTCTGAACAATTAACTAAATTAAACCCCAATAAATCTGACGACTGTTTTTGATACATTTATTATTTAATCAAGATGAATTTCATGGGCCTCAGTGTTTATATATCAGTGACCTGTTACCTGAACAAGCTTCAAGTTATATCTAATGTCACTGATCTCACTGCAGTCCCTGAATCATACTTGGCTGCAATACTTGATCACATTCAGTCTTCTGGGTTAAATAATATGTATTTGGCTTGAATTTTAGCCTCTCAAGAGTTAACAGGGAAATTAAATCGCATTAGATTTCTAACCCCTACAACTCTAGTACGGGACATCCGTCCTGTACGAACAGACACACAAATGTGTGATTACTAACTACTAACATCAAATTAATCTAATAATTCGAAGGAGTAGTATCGGTGTTCGTTTGTTCTAAATAGGACTTCGACCGGTCAGCAGCCCTCCGGGGAATTATGTCGGAAAATCCGACACCATTTAATAATATTACATGCAATTGCAGATAATACTGCTGCTTCGTTGTATACACAAGTTAACCCTTAGAAAATGTAGGTTGTCGTGGAATTTTCCATCAATAGAAAACGGGATATCATTACCACGTAGTACTATAAATTCACCACCTATTCTGTTGGGAATTATTCTTAGATACATTAGTCTTTGGACTTTTTATATCATAAAAATATCTCATTTTAGTTAACTTAATTATCAGTACCAAAATAGAGTAAATGTGACCCTTCTATCACTGACATCTGGACAAACTAAGCCATGAGCATCAGCAGGGAGTAGTCAGACATTGTTTGTTAAGACCAGAGGCGCAGGAAAGCGAATTCAGCTCCTATAATTTCTCTTGGACTAGGTGTTATGGAGATCAAAGTGTTCTACCATCATCAACACGCTGTCAACATAAATAAGGGAAGTGTCCTACCGAAACCCGTTTATCTAATCATTTCTGGCCAGTTAATGTTAGGTAGATAAGGGCGAACCAGTTAGGATGCGAACAGCCTCTTAATAAAAGGTAATAAAGCCTTGGTCCTTATTATTTAATATACAGAATTTTCTCCGATATCGCTGTCATATAATAGGATTCCGGCTTTATAGCTAGTGCCCTTTGACAGGAACAAGAAGAGGAAGCATGGCTTGGTATATCAGTTACCAGGGTGATGGAAGCTAGCCTCAATTGAGAATAATTTGGTGTCTACATCCTAGTTATATTTGGTGGACTAAGCCTGCTGTACAATAAGATAGGGCACCTCCACTTTATTTACTAATATATGTAGTTAATACTGTAGTTTGATTGACTGCATATATATATATATATATATGTCGTACCTAGTAGCCAGAACTCACTTTTTGGCCTACTATGCAAGGCCCGATTTGCCTAATAAGGCAAGTTTTCCTGAATTAATATATTTTCTCTAATTTTTTTCTTATGAAATGATAAAGCTACCCATGTCATTATGTATGAGGTCAATTTTTTTTTATTGGAGTTAAAATTTACATAGATATATGACCGAACCTAACCAACCCTACCTAACCTATCTTTATAGGTTAGGTTAGGTTAGGTAGCCGAAAAAGTTAGGTTAGGTTAGGTTAGGTAGGTTAGGTAGTCGAAAAACAATTAATTCATGAAAACTTGGCCTATTAGGCAAATCGGGCCTTGCATAGTAGGCTGACAAGTGCGTTCTGGCTACTAGGTACGACATATATATATACAAATTTAATATAACCCTCCCCTAATGTGTAAGGATCGATTTGTGAGATTACTGCAGAAATACAGTCCACTTATCATACCAATTGCTATCGAAATATATAAATTAACGTAAATATAAATTCTATATAAATTCATATAAATTAAATATAAATCTCACAGGTCGGTTCCCACAATATATATATATATATATATATATATATATATATATATATATATATATATATATATATATATATATATATATATATGCAGCAGTCAGCAAGAAAATAGAAGGAGGCAACACAATAGGGGCAATCTGTCATCACCAGCCGGTAGGCCGAGCGGACAGCACGCGGGATTTGTGATCCTGTGGTCCTGGGTTCGATCCCAGGCGCCGGCGAGAAACAATGGGCAGAGTTTCTTTCACCCTATGCCCCTGTTACCTAGCAGTAAAATAGGTACCTGGGTGTTAGTCAGCTGTCACAGGCTGCTTCCTGGGGGTGGAGGCCTGGTCGAGGACTGGGCCGCGGGGACACTAAAAAGCCCCGAAATCATCTCAAGATAACCTCAAGATAACTAACCAGCGAGGACACAGTTGCCAGCAGAGACGCCGATACTGCACAAGCCCTGAGAGAAAAACATTCGGAGCTCCACTTGATGACAGTGTTCCTCTAGTCGGTGTCACCAGAGCAGAGCCTCTGTGTGTGCTCGAATCCATGGTGCATAAAGCAGCTTTATCCTTCCCACCTGGATCAGCAGGCGGGTTCACAGGACCAAGACCCAACCACATCAAACAAATGCTCAACCTTGCACTGGGATGCATTGCACAAGGCCTCCTGGTGGAACCAAGTAGATTTGCCAACACATGTCTAGCTGGCAACATACCAGAGACCGTACGGCCTATCTATTTTTATTCTTCACTTTGTGTCCTCAGGAAAAAAGATGGGGGAATCAGACCGATAGCTGTGGGCCATTCACTCCGGCGCCTCGTCGCTAAAGCTGTTGCCAGAACAGTCAGGCAGCAGCAGACATGCTGAAAACAAAACAGCTTGGGTTTGGCATTCCCCAAGGGTGTGAGGCAGCGGCTCATGCAGCTAGAGTCCACATTGCCAACATTACAGATGAAAAAGCCCTGATAAAACTGAATTTCAAAAATGCTTTCAATCTGGTTAGAAGGGATGCAGTACTCAATGCTGTTCATCACCTTTTTCCTTCCCTCTACACTTTTGTAAACTCATGTTACATCAAGAATCTCACTTTGCTTTGCTTTTCGGGGAACATGAAATTGAATCACAAGGTGACAACAACAAGGTGACCCACCTTGCTCCTTTTCTTTTCTGCCTAGTCATCAAGGAAATCACCGATAACATGTCCAGTGAGCTCAACATTTGGTTTTTGGACGATAGTACTCTAGCTGGCTCACCAGACTCATTCTTGGATGACATAAGAATAATTCAGGAGCAAGTCTGGGCCTCGCCCTGAACTCTTCCAAGTGCGAAATAACCTCCAGCACATAATAGAGCAAATAAAGGTTGTTTTGCCTGACATTCACATAACCAACACTGAGGACAGCACACTCCTTGGTGCTCCTCTTGGAGGGAATGCCATGGACGAGGTCCTTGGTAAGATCACTGACCTGAAGAGGATGAACGAGAGGATTGAAGACATCGATGCTCATGATGAACTTTACCTCATCACCAGATTCTTGTCCCTCCCCAGGCTGACCTACTTTCTTAGATGTTCGCCATCTTTCAATAATATTAAATTAGAAGAGTACGACAGCTTGCTGAAATCAATGCTAGAAACAGCCCTCATCCTTTCTCTCAGCGACTCACAGTGGAAACAGGCCTCCCTTCCTGTCAGACTCGGGGGGCCTCGGCGTACGCACAGCAACACAAATTGCGGAACCAGCGTTCCTGTCCTCTTCAGTGGCGTCTGACAGCTTCGTGAAGGAAATCCTATCTGAGCACCTAGTTCAACAGGCAGGGATACATGATCTCAGCTTTACAGACTGCACCACCAAATGGGTCTCTCTTGCAGGACCAGCACCCCAACCACTGGTTTCTGAAGTTCATAAGCAATTCAGCTGGGATCGCCCCATTACCGATCAAGAAGCTGCAACATTATTAGAAGCTGTGACAACACCACATGACACTGCCCGTCTTAGAGCTGTAGCAGCTCCCCATGCAGGGGAGCATGGGGGAGCTGCATGCTCCCCATGCATTAGCATGGCTGCTGCATTAGCAACCCCAATGTCAGCAACTGGCACTCGTCTCACACCGCAGGCCCTCCGAATTGCTGTGGTTCTCCGCCTCGCTGCCTCAATCCACACCGAATAAAGGTGTATTTGCGGCGAGGCAGTGGCCGACAGGTATGGACGGCATGGCCTTCTCTGCCAAAGGACAGGAGGATGGCATGCAAGACACGACGAGGTTAACATTATCAAGAGAAGCCTTACCACGGCCGGTTGTCCAGCAGAGAGAGAGCCTTGTTACCTAATGCCCCGCAACTCTGCTAAGCCTATCGGTCGCCCAGACAGGATCACACGAACACGGAAGAATGGTAGACAGTTGGTGTGGAATTACACTTGCGTTTCAACCTTAGCCAAAACCTATGTTAACTTCAGTGCTGCACAGGCAGGTGCTGCTGCCAATCACCGGGAAGCAGCCAAGTCACTTAAATACGGAGACGACCTTGATCACCACTACAATTTTGTCTCCATTGCCTCAGAGACACTTGGTGCCTGGGGTAAAAGTGCTAAAAGTTTCTTGAAGGAACTAAGGTCCAAGCTAATTGAAACAACTAGAGACCCTAGAGCCGCCAGTTTTCTCTTTCAGCGCCTTAGTGTGGCGATCCAGAGAGGAAATGCTCACTGCATCCTTGGTTCCTGCCCGCCATCTGAGGAGCTGGAAGAGCTATACAGCTTATGACAAGTAGTCTTGTACCTTGCATGTAAACAATGTTGTAACCCTTTTGTGTAATGAAATTTAAAAATAAAGTTAGATACACACATAATAAAAGAATAGGAGTGGTAGGAGAAGAAAATATCAAAGTGTTCAGTGAGGATCCACAAGGTCTTCTCTGAGTACTCATTATTTTCTTCTCCGAGTCTATGGGTCCCTACACTTGCACCAGAGGTGGTACCCCTTTTAGGTTTAAAAAAAATATATATGTAATATATATATAATATATATATATATATATATATATATATATATATATATATATATGCGAACAAGCCTGAATGGTCCCCAGGACTATATGCGAATGAAAACTCACACCCCAGAAGTGACTCGAACCCATACTCCCAGGAGCAACGCAACTGGTATGTACAAGACGCCTTAAACCACTTGACCATCACGACGGACAAAATGAGGTGATAGCCGAAGCTATTTGAACCACCCCACCGCCGGCACCCGATGGTTATCTTGGCATAGCATTTTACCAAATCACCTCATTCTTTGGGGCACACGTGAGGAACACAAATGCGAACAAGCCTGAATGGTCCCCAGGACTATATGCGAATGAAAACTCACACCCCCAGAAGTGACTCGAACCCATACTCCCAGGAGCAACGCAACTGGTAGGTACAAGACGCCTTAACCACTTGACCATCACGACCGGACAAAATGAGGTGATAGCCGAAAGCTATTTGAACCACCCACCGCCGGCACCCGGATGGTTATCTTGGCATAGCATTTTACTAAATCACCTCATTCTTTGGGGCACACGTGAGGAACACAATGCGAACAAGCCTGAATGGTCCCCAGGACTATATGCGAATGAAAACTCACACCCCAGAAGTGACTCGAACCCATACTCCCAGGAGCAACGCAACTGGTGTACAAACGCCTTAAACCACTTGACCATCACGACCGGACAAAATGAGGTGATAGCCGAAGCTATTTGAACCACCCCACCGCCGGCACCCGATGGTTATCTTGTGCATAGCTTTTTACCAAATCACCTCATTCTTTGGGGCACACGTGAGGAACACAAATGCGAACAAGCATGAATGGTCCCCAGGACTATATGCGAATGAAAACTCACACCCCAGAAGTGACTCGAACCCATACTCCCAGGAGCAACGCAACTGGTATGTACAAGACGCCTTAACCACTTGACCATCACGACCGGACATAATGAGGTGATAGCCGAAGCTATTTGAACCACCCCCACCGCCGGCACCGGATGGTATCTTGGGCATAGCATTTTACCAAATCACCTCATTCTTTGGGGCACACGTGAGGAACACAATGCGAACAAGCCTGAATGGTCCCCAGGACTATATGCGAATGAAAACTCACACCCCAGAAGTGACTCGAACCCATACTCCCAGGAGCAACGCAACTGGTATGTACAAGACGCCTTAAACCTTGACCATCACGACCGGACATAATGAGGTGATAGCCGAAGCTATTTGAACCACCCCACCGCCGGCACGGATGGTTATCTTGGGCATAGCATTTTACCAATCACCTCATTCTTTGGGGCACACGTGAGGAACACAAATGCGAACAAGCCTGAATGGTCCCAGGACTATATGCGAATGAAAACTCACACCCCAGAAGTGACTCGAACCCATACTCCCAGGAGCAACGCAACTGGTATGTACAAGACTGCCTTAAACCACTTGACCATCACGACCGGACAAATGAGGTGATAGCCGAAGCTATTTGAACCACCCACCGCCGGCACTCGGATGGTTATCTTGGGCATAGCATTTTACCAAATCACCTCATTCTTTGGGGCACACGTGAGGAACACAAATGCGAACAAGCCTGAATGGTCCCCAGGACTATATGCGAATGAAACTCACACCCCAGAAGTGACTCGAACCCATACTCCCAGGAGCAACGCAACTGGTATGTACAGACGCCTTAAACCACTTGACCATCACGACCGGACATAATGAGGTGATAGCCGAGCTATTTGAACCACCCCACCGCCGGCACCGGATGGTTATCTTGGGCATAGCATTTTACCAAATCACCTCATTCTTTGGGGCACACGTGAGGAACACAATGCGAACAAGCCTGAATGGTCCCCAGGACTATATGCGAATGAAACTCACACCCCAAAGTGACTCGAACCCATACTCCCAGGAGCAACGCACTGGTAGGTNCGCCTCGCATACCAAGAGCCTTTCATCCTCCATGTCGACGCCAGCGGTACCGGCATCGGGAGTGTCCTAATGCAGCAACGAGGCAAGGAGGTTCTACCTTTCAGCTACTACACCTACAAGTTGAAGCCTCACCAGAAAAACTACAGCACTATAGAGAAGGAACTCCTCTCCATCGTCCTGAGCTTGCAACACTTTGCACCATACCTGCAAGGTGCTCGGTCCACTACCATCAACTCAGACCACAATCCTCTACGTTTCCTACATCAAGCCCAATTCAATAACCAACGTCTGCTGCGATGGGCTTTATATCATCAAGGCTTCAATCTGAAAATCTGTTACATCAAGGGGCCTGATAACATCATCGCCGACGCCCTCTCCAGAGTTCATGATGTAGAGGCAGCTCCACCTACCACTCTACCTCCCGAGAACGTGACTTCTACCGGAACCGCAGGCTTCGGGGGAGAGTTGTGACGATAATCTCTTCCAAGAGATTTACCCTGCTCTTTCCTGCAATCGTCACATCCAAAGCTACATTCAAGACACGTTCTACAGTAGCTAAAACGTATATCAAGACACCACACGCACCTGCACCTCCTCCCCCCACACACTCCTCACCGCCTGTTCGCCGACTGCACTTCAACTAGCAAACTACCAGCTGTGGGTCTGCCTGCATTCTCATTGGCTGTTCGAGATCTCACCACTCCAGCTCTCCACCACTCACGCACGTCGTCAAGTCAACGTTGGAGTCAGCGAGCTGTACCTTCCTCAGAATATCTTGTGCTCTAAAGCTGTGAACATCTAATTGATATTCCTCGGAATCAAGTAGCGGTTCTTAGCTTGCGCTAATATTCCAGTACCATTTTATTACTTGTATTATATTTTGACCTATTGTTAACGTAATCCATTATTCATTTTATGTTAGTACTTTTTCACTTGTTATACTCGCACCCTATCAAGCCAAGGAATTGTCTTTATTTAAATTTGTTTTCTAGAGTAATTAAATTTCATTGTTTATCTTTTGTGTTTGTGTATCTTACCTTACTTTACCACAGACTATCAGACAAGCAGTCATTCTTTTTGTTTGTGTATGTGGCCTGACTTTGACATCTGCCATTGGAAGACTGCTGAACACCATACTCCATTACTTTACCGTCACAGTGGTACTGATTGTTGATGGTACTGGTGTTGGTGGTACTGGTTGTTGGTGGTATTGGGTGTTGGTGGTACTGGGTGTTGGTGGTACTGGGTGTTGGTGGTACTTGTTGGTGGTACTGGGTGTTGATGGTCATGGTTGTTGGTGGTACTGGGTGTTGATGGTCATGGTTGTTGGTTGTACTGTTTTTGGGGGTACTGGGTGTTCGTGGTACTGGGTGTTGGTGGTACTGTTTTTGTTGGTGTACTGGGTGTTGGTGGTACTGTTTGTTGGTGGTACTGGTTATTGGTGGTACAAGTAGTTGGTGGTACTGGGTGTTGGTGATACGGGTTTTGGTGGTAATGGTTGTTGGTGGTAATGAGTGTTGGTGGTACTGGTTGTTGGTGGTACTGGGTGTTGTGGTACTGGTTGTTGGTGGTATTGGTTTTTGGTACTGGGTGTTGGTGGTACTGGATGGTTGTGATGCGTGTTGGTGGTGCTGGTTGTTGGTGGTATTTGTTGGTGATACTAGTTGTTGGTGGTACTTGTTGGTGGTACTGGGTGTTGGTGTACTGGTTGTTGGTGGTACTGTTTGTTGGTGGTACTGGTTTTTGGTGGTACTGGCTTTACGTGGTACTGGGTGTTGGTGGTACTGATTGTGGTGATACTGGTTTTTTGGTGGTACTGGTGTTGGTGGTACTGGTTGTTGGTGGTACTGGTTGTTGGTGGTACTGGAAGTTTGTGGTACTGGGTGATAATGGTACTGGATGTTGGTGGTACTGGGTGTTGGCGGTACTGGTTTGTGGTACTGGTTGTTGTGGTACTGGTTGTTTGTGGTACTGGGTGTTGGTGGTACTGGTTGTTGGTGTATTGGGTGATGGTGGTACTGGTTGTTGATGGTACTGGGTGTTGGTGGTACTGGTTGTTGGTGGGTATTGGTGGTGGTGGTACTGGGTGTTGGTGGAACAGGTTGATGGTGGTCCTGGTTTTGGTGGTACTGGTGTGTTGGTGGTACGGGGTGCTGGTGGTACTGGGTGTTGGTGGTACTGGTTGTTGGTGGTACTGGGTGTTGTGGTACAAGTAGTTGGTGGTACTGGGTGTTGGTGATACGTGTTTTGTTGGTAATGGTTGTTGGTGGTAATGAGTGTTGGTAGTACTGGTTGTTGGTGGTACTGGATTTTGTGGTACTGGTTGTTGGTAATACTGGGTGTTGGTGGTACTGGTTGTTGGTGGTACTGGTTTTTGGTACTGGGTGTTGGTGGTACTGGATGGTTGTGATGCGTGTTGGTGGTACTGGTTGTTGGTGGTACTTGTTAGTGGTACTAGTTGTTGGTGGTACTTGTTGGTGGTACTGGGTGTTGGTGGTACTGGTTGTTGGTGGTACTGGGTATTGATGGTACTGTTTTGTGGTACTGGTGGTACTGGGTTTACGTGGTACTGGGTGTTGGTGGTACTGATTGCTGGTGATACTGGTTTTTGGTAGTACTGGGTGTTGGTGGTACTGGTTGTTGGTGGTACTGGTTGTTGGTGGTACTGGAAGTTTGTGGTACTGGGTGATAATGGTACTGGATGTTCGTGGTACTGGGTGTTGGCGGTACTGGTTTGTGGTACTGGTTGTTGGTGGTACTGGTTGTTTGTGGTACTGGGTTACAATTGTGGTACTGGTTTTTGGTGGTACTGGGTGTTGGTGGTACTGGTTGTTGATGGTACTGGGTGTTGGTGGTACTGGTTGTTGGTGGTATTGGGTGTTGGTGGTACTGGGTGTTGGTGGAACAGGTTGATGGTGGTCCTGGTTGTTGGTGGTACTGGTGTGTTGGTGGTACTGGGTGCTGGTGGCACTGGGTGTTGGTAGTACTGGTTGTTGGTGGTACTGGGTGTTGGTGGTACTCGTTGTTGGTGGTACTGGGTGTTGGTGGTACTGGGTGTTGGTGGTACTGGGTGTTGGTGGTACTGGGTGTTGGTGGTACAGGGTGTTGGTGGTACTGGGTGTTGGTGGTACTGAGTGTTGGTGGTACTGAGTGTTGGTGGTACAGGGTGTTGGTGGTACTGGTTGTTGGAGATAC
>WNGS01164437.1:11543114-11558571 GCA_020271785.1 Procambarus virginalis
AACAAAAAGAATGACTGCTTGTCTGATAGTCTGTGGTAAGGTAAGGTAAGATACACAAACACAAAAGATAAACAATGAAATTTAATTACTCTAGAAAACAAATTTAATAAAGACAATTCCTTGGCTTTATAGTGCGATTTAAACAATTGAAAAATACTAACATAAAAATGAATAATGGATTACGTAACAATACGACAAAAATAATACAAGGAATAAAATGGTGCTGGAATATTAGCGCAAGCTAAGAACCGCTACTTGATACCCGAGGAATCAATTAGATGTTCACAGCTTTAGAGCACAAGATATTCTGAGGAAGGTACAGCTCGCTGACTCCAACGTTGACTTGACGACGTGCGTGAGTGGTGAGAGCTGGAGTGGCGAGATCTCGAACAGCCAATGAGAATGCAGGCAGACCCACAGCTGGTAGTTTGCTAGTGTGAAGTGCAGTCGGCGAACAGGCGGTGAGGTGTGTGGGGGGAGGAGTGCGGTGCGTGTGGTTTCTTGATATACGTTTTGCTACTGTAGAACGTATCTTGAATGTAGCTTTGGACGTGACGATTGCAGGAAAGAGCAGGCTATCTCTTGAAGAGATTATCGTCACAACTCTCCCCGAAGCCTGCGGTTCCGGAAGAAGTCACGTTCTCGGGAGGTAGAGTGGTAGGTGGAGCTGCCTCTACCTCATGAACTCTGGAGAGGGCGTCGGCGATGATGTTATCAGCCCCTTGATGTAACAGATTTTCAGATTGAAGCCTTGAAGATATAAAGCCCATCGCAGCAGACGTTGGTTATTGAATTGGGCTTGATGTAGGAAACGTAGAGGATTGTGGTCCGAGTAGATGTAGTGGACCGAGCACCTTGCAGGTATGGTGCAAAGTGTTGCAAGCTCAGGACGATGGAGAGGAGTTCCTTCTCTATAGTGCTGTAGTTTTTCTGGTGAGGCTTCAACTTGTAGCTGTAGTAGCTGACAGGTAGAACCTCCTCGCCTCGTTGCTGCATTAGGACACTCCCGATGCCGGTACCACTGGCGTCGACATGGAGGATGAAAGGCTTCTTGGTATCTGGCGAGGCGAGAATAGGATTAGAACAGAGGAGGAATTTGAGTTGTTCGAAAGCAACGGTTTGCTCCATGGTCCAATTATACCGTTGCTTGGGACTGGTTAAGGTGATTAAGGGTGTTGCAACAGTGCTAAATTCCTCACAAACCTACGGTAATAAGAAGCAAGACCAAGGAAGCGCAGGAGCTGCTTCCTGGTAGTAGGCTGTGGATACTCTTTGATGGCTTGAGTGTGGATATTTACGGAGCCAGGCTGCCACTCCCTATAACATGACCAGATACCGCACTTTACCTTTGGCAAAGTGGACTTGCCCAGATTGATGGTGAGGCCGGCTTTCAGGAGCTTGGCGAACAATCGTTGCAGCTGGAGCAGGTGTTGGATGCTACACAACGATATCATCCAATAGGCGTAGGTGTTGTCCAAGCCCTGGATGACGCGGTTGACAGCTCTCTGAAAGGTGGCCGGGGCATTGCAGAGTCCAAAGGGAAGGCGGTTATATCTGAAAAGTCCGAAAGGGGTGATAAAGGCAGACAGTTCTTTAGCTCGCTCCGTTAAGCACACCTGGTAATAGCCCTTGAGTAAGTCCACCTGGGACAGGTAGCGGGCATTACCAATGGCGTCAAGGATGTCGTCAATCCTAGGTAATGGGTATGCGTCTTTAACGGTCACACTGTTAAGTTTCCTATAATCGGTGCACAGCCGGATCTTACCGTGAGGTTTGGGTACCAAGATACATGGTGAGGCCCAGGGGGACTCACAGGGGGTAGCCAGTCCATGGTCCAAGAGGTACTGTACCTCAGCACGCATGACTTCCTTCTTGCTAGGGCTGATTCGGTAGAATGGTTGGCGAATCGGCTGGGTGTCAGGTAGCAGTTGGATGTCGTGCCGAGTCACAGTACACTCTTGTGGATCATCTCGAAACAACTCCTGATGTTCTCTGATGAGTTTGATGAGTGAAGCACTATTATCGTCCTGAAAGTGATTATGGATGTCAGTAAGGATTTCCGAATTAGAAAGCGCTGTCTCAGTGTCAGTGCTTTCGGAAGGAGAAGCAGGGAAGGTCTCACTGTGGCTGTATGGACCTGTAAAGGTGGAGAAGTTTAGTAGCACAGTGGGAGGAGTACCATGATAGAGCTTTAGTAAGTTGATGTGGCACAGCTGGGTCTTCCGCCGCCTATCGGGGGTCTCGAGAACGTAGTTGTAGTTATTCCGGCACTCCTTAACACGGTAGGGTCCTGAAAACCTGTTTTGCAAAGGAGAACCTGGGATAGGGAAATAGGCGAGTACTAAGTCTCCCGGTTTAAACTTCCTTACTTGGCAGTGCTGGTCGTAACGAGTCTTCATCCTCTCTTGGGCTTTCAGTAGGTTGTTTCTGGCAAAGGAATGGACCCTCTCTAGAATGTGTCGGAGGTTTTGAAGAAACTGGGGCACATTCTGATGCTCACTGAAGGTGGCATCACGTAGAGAATCCTTGAAAGCCTTGAGAGGTGTACGGCACTTACGTCCGTAGAGCATCTCATAAGGAGATACTCCTAGTGACTCGTTGGGAAGACTTCTGAAAATACACATGATGAGATCAAGTTGCCTATCCCAATCCTTTGAGGTCTCATTACAAAACTTTTTTAGGAGTGCCTTGATAGTCTGATGACTACGCTCAAGAGAACCCTGTGAAGCAGGATGATAGGGGCTGGACAGTACCTGTTTGATGTTGAACTCCTCCAGAGTCCGTTTGAAGAGATCACTGGTGAAGTTGGTGCCACAGTCGCTCTGAATCTCCCTCGGAAATCCATACTGGGTGAAGATCTTCAGTAAATTCTTCACCACTGTAGCAGCCGTAATGTTTTTCACTGGAACTGCTATGGGGAATCTGGTGGTAGGACACAGGATGGTTAAGATATAGGCGTTGCCGGAACTGGTCCGAGGCAAGGGACCAACACAGTCAATAATAAGTCTGTGGAAAGGTTCCTCAGGCACCTGGATGGGTGTCAGTGGTGCTCTGGGGATCGAAACGTTCGGTTTACCTGCCATCTGACACACGTGGCATTGCTTTACATGTTGCTTGACATCATTAACCATACCTGGCCAGTAGTAGTCTTGACGAATCCCATGGTAGGTCTTGTTAAACCCGTAGTGTGATAGTGCTCCGTGGGCCAGGTGTAGAATCGTGGGCCGCAGGCTGGTAGGAATCACTAGTTGTTCAACGTTTGCCCAATCGTCCTCCTCCTTCAGTTTACTGGGTCTGTATCTGCGATAGAGTAACTCGTTCTCTAAGAAGAACCCAGGAATACTGTCGGATTGAGTCTCAGCCTGAAAGAATAATGGTGTCAAGGTAAGATCTTCCCTCTGTAACTTACGGAACTCCAAAGCGGTGAGATTTGGGGGTAGTTTCGAAGGGTCTTGAGGGACAGCGGTAGCAGTAGAGTCAGCTGGCTGCGGTCGTGCTGCTTGAGCACGGGTGGTCACCATAACAGGAGGAGAAACTTCATCACTCTCTTGAACCTTTGCTGGAACATGCTCAAAAATCGGATTATCCAACACAGAGGTACACACCTGGGGTTTGTCCTTGACGATCAGGTTGGTCGGTTGCAGGTCTTCTGCCAAGTCGTTGCCCAGGAGAAGTTGCACTCCAGGCATGGGAAAAGGCTTTTCCCTGACGGCGACTTGGACTTCACCGGTCACGAAGGGACAATCCAGGTGGACTCTGGCGAGAGGATAAGGAGTAGTAGCAGTAAGGTCAGTGATGAATACAGTCTCTCCTGTGTAGGCGACGTTGGGCACAGCTGATTTCAAGACTATTGATTGAAGAGCCGCTGTGTCCCTCAAGATCTTAAGTCCAAAACGTCCCTCAGAATCTGAACCGTTGGTAGTGATAGTTCCAGGATACAGATGCTTGCTGAAGAGAGAAAGATCATTAGCATGAACACCAACATTCATTACAGGCTTACCGGACTTAGGAGGAGTCTGTTTGGGTTTGCTGGATTCGGTGTTACCTTTATATGGAGACTTACCACATTTTTCTATGGTGTGTCCATAGAGTCTACAATACTTACAGTACAGTTGAGAGGTACCTTGATCTGGGCTCACTTTCTCGTAACTGTACCAAGACTTCTTACTGGTAGGTGGTTCTGGTGTCAGCCGGTGGATGAGGCTGTAAGTGTCAGCCGACTTCGCGCATTTCACCAAGTCGGTCTCTTCCTTATCTGCTAAGTATAGGCGGACAGGAGGAGGTACACGCCTCAAGAATTCTTCAACCAGCATGAGGTTGACGAGTTCTGGAAAAGTAGAGACATGTGCTGCCTCCAGCCATTTCATAAAATATCTCCGTTTGGTGTTGGCAAATTCTAAGAAGGTGGTGGTACTTGCCTTTATGTAGTCACGGAATTTTCGTCGGTAGCTTTCGGTGGAGAGAAGGTAGGCGTCCAACACAGCTTGCTTCAGGGTTGAGTAGTCATTCTCAGACGCCAAAGTGCTGAGTGTGACGGCTGCTCTACCTGTAAGATGTACTCGGAGAAGGGTAGCCCAGTGGTCGGTAGGCCAACTAAGTTGATTAGCAAGTGTCTCAAAAGTCGTAAAAAAACATCAACCTCCGACTCTACGAACGGTGGCATTAACTTACTTGCATGGGAGACTTTGAAACTTGGAGGAAGACTAGCTGCAGCTTGTAGGCATTGAGCTTGGTGTGTAGTGTCCAACGTGAGTTCTCTATCACGACATTCTAGAGCCAGAGCCGCTTGCTGTTTTTCATGTTCGCGTTGCATCTCTAGTTGTCGTCGTTTTGTTTCAAGTTGTACTTTTTCACGCTCTCTGAATAGGGCCAACTCACGTTCTTGTTGTCCTTGGAGGAGGAGGGCCTCTCTGTCACTTTCCTCTTTCCTCAGGGCGGCCTCTCGCTCCTTGAGGTGGATTTCTCGATCTTGTTGTTCCTTAAGCAATGCGGCTTCTCGTTCCTTGAGGGCCACCTCACGCTCCCTGATTGCAGCTGCTTCCTTTTGTTGCTCCCGCTCGATCTTAGCAAGTTCTAGTTTGAGTTTCATTGCTGTCAAATCATGCTTATCTGAAATAGTGTATTGTTCGTGAGTATCAGAGTCTATAATCCCTTCTTCCACAAAGTGATCCAATAGTAGGTTATGTACTTCATACTTGTTGGCTCCATGGGGAACTTCTAGGTGATACTCATGTGCAAGAGTTAACAAGTCGACCCTCTTAGCATGACGTAAGTTCCCTATTTCACCTTCTGGATCTGTCTGGAAAGCTTGCATACGAAACATGGTGAAAATAGCAAATAAATGTGACACGAATATATTGTGATGATATGGTGAATGTCTGAAACAGGAAAACGTGGCAACTGGTACCTATCCTGTGAAATTGTTAATAATTAAAGTTAATTCAAAATGGTAAATGATTAAGGTCGCAGGAAATCTTGTACCCGGTACTCACATTGGGAGGATAAGGGCAAGAAAATCCTACTAATTAGTTGAAACTGAGTTTCGAAAAACAAATGAAACACTTAATGGTTCCAAAGTAAATTAGGTAGTCCAAGAATGTAGGCATACCTTGCCGAGTCACAATAGAACATAAGCAAGTTTTTCCTACTGAAATTAAATATGATACTTACAGAATTAGCGAACTTTGTGCTCTGCAAGAAAGAAAGAAAGCTAATTCCCTACCTAAGTAAGTACCATTAATTCTGACCGACGAGTAGGGGTGCGAGTGTCAACTGGTGACGAGAACTATTGGCGAGGTCCCAACTCGTCAATAAAAGTCCGTGCGAGAGGAACTATGGCCCTCTTTATCCTCCTAGAGTCGGATTGCAGAAATTAGGTGCTATTGACCCGGAGACAGACCACAGTACCAGGGTACCTATATGATGATCTGCCGAAAATATGAGAAATATCTGAGGGACAAAAGATGTTAAACACGGGTAATAACACGGAGGGAGAGACGACCAATTAAGAGTATGACTGTGGCCTACAGTCACCACGTAATCCAAAGTTGTCTCACACTCACCATATGCTACTCCCGGAATGCACAATACACACAGCACCATATGAATAATAAAAGTGATTAGTGTAAATATTGAAAGCAAGGGAATTAAAGCCAAGTACGCTTACCACAATTACCAATACCTGAGTGAAGCTCCCGGACAGGCCCCCATGTATATGTGACGGTAAAGTAATGGAGTATGGTGTTCGGCAGTCTTCCAATGGCAGATGTCAAAGCCAGGCCACATACACAAACAAAAAGAATGACTGCTTGTCTGATAGTCTGTGGTAAGGTAAGGTAAGATACACAAAACACAAAAGATAAACAATGAAATTTAATTACTCTAGAAAACAAATTTAAATAAAGACAATTAACAATTGTTGTTGATACAATTTATTTGATACAGTTGATACAGACATTTTAACAAGTGAAAAAGAACTAACAAAAAATGAATAATGGATTACGTTAACAATAGAACAAAAATATAATACAAGTAATAAAATGGTGCTGGAATATTAGCGCAAGCTAAGAACCGCTACTTGATACCCGAGGAAATATCAATTAGATGTTCACAGCTTTAGAGCACAAGATATTCTGAGGACGGTACAGCAGGCTAAATCTCTTGGAAGAGATTATCGTCACACCACCAACACCCAATACCACCAACAACCAGCACCCCCAACACCCAGTAACACGAACAACCAGTATCACCAACAACAAGTACCAGGGGAGCTGGTCAGCCGAGCGGACAGCACGCTGGACTTGTGATACTGTGGTCCTGGGTTCGATCCCAGGCACTGGCGAGAAACAATGGGCAGAGTTTCTTTCACCCTATGCTAGCCTGTTACCCAGCAGTAAAATAGGTACCTGGATGTTAGTCAGCTGTCACGGGCTGCTTCCTGGGGTGGAGGCCTGGTCGAGGACCGGGCCGCGGGGACACTAAAAAGCCCCGAAATCATCTCAAGATAACCTCAAGATAACCAACCAGTACCGCCAACACCCTGTACCACCAACATCCAGTACCATTATCACCCAGTACCACAAACTTCTAGTACCACCAACAACCAGTACCACCAACACCCAGTACCACCAACAACCAATACCACCAACAATCAGTACCACCAACAACCAGTACCACCAACACCCAGTACCACCAACAACCAGTACCACCAACAATCAGTACCACCAACACCCAGTACCACGAAAACCCAGTACCACCAAAAACCAGTACCACCAACAAACAGTACCATCAATACCCAGTACCACCAACAACCAGTACCACCAACACCCAGTACCACCAACAAGTACCACCAACATCCAGTACCACCAACACCGAGTACCAAAAACCAGTACCACCAACAACCAGTACCACCAACACCCATTACCACCAACAACCAGTACCACCAGCAACCAATACCACCAAATCCAAGTACCACCAACAACCAGTACCACCAACACCATAGGATACCATGGTAAACAGAACTTAGAGACAAGAATGTGCAGGTCATGATGGATTTTGTCACCCAGAAGAGGCAGGAAGTTGCTGACAGGTTTATCCCTGTCCAAAAGGAGAAAAACGAAAAACAACAGAAAAACCCATGGTTCAACCAGGAATGCAAGGTAGCGAAGCAACTGAGTAAAAGAACATGGAGAAACTACAGAAATATCAGAACACCAAAGAGCAGGGAGAGATACCAGAGGGCTAGAAATGAGTACCTCAGAGTGAGGAGGGAAGCAGAGAGACAGTTTGAAAATGACATAGCGAGTATAGCCAAGACCCAACCAAAGCTGCTCCACAGCAACATCAGGAGGAAAACAGCAATGAAGGAACAAGTGATGAAGCTGAGAAAAGGGGAGAACAGAGACACGGAGAATGACAAGGAGGTGTGTGAAGAACTCAACAAGAGATTCCAGGAGGTCTTCACAGTAGAACAAGGAGAAGCCCCTGCACTAAATGAGGAGGCGGCAAACCAAGCAACATTGGAGGAATTTGACCTCACCAGTAATGAGGTCAAAAGGTGTCTGCTGGAGCTGGATGTGACAAAGGCTGTTGGGCCTGACAGAATCTCACCATGGATACTAAAGGAAGGTGCAGAAGCACTAAGTGTGCCACTCTCTATGGTGTATAACAGGTCACTGGAAACAGGAGACTTACCAGAAAGTTGGAAGACAGCAAACGTGGTCCCAATATACAAAAAGGGTGACAGGCAAGAGGCACTGAATTACAGACCAGTTTCCTTAACTTGTATACCATGCAAGGTGATGGAGAAGATCGTGAGGAAAAGGCTCGTAGAGCATCTGGAGGGAAATAACTTTGTAACGCACCACCAACAAGGGTTCAAAGATGATAAATCGTGCCTAGCAGGTTTAATAGAATTTTATGACCAGGCAACAAAAATTAGGCAGGAAAGAGAAGGGTGGGCCGACTGCATTTTCCTGGATTGCCAAAAAGCCTTTGACACAGTACCCCATAAAAGGCTGTTAAAAAAGTTGGAGCAACAGGCAGGAGTAAAAGGGAAGGTGCTCCAATGGATAAGGGAGTACTTAAGCAACAGGAAACAGCGAGTAACGGTGAGGGGGGAGACATCAGAGTGGCGAGATGTCACCAGCGGCGTCATACAGGGCTCAGTACTTGAACCCATCCTGTTTCTAATATATGTGAACGATCTTCCGGAGGGTATAGACTCATTCCTCTCATTGTTTGCTGATGATGCAAAAATTATGAAAAGAATCAAGACGGATGAATATAGATGTGGGATGTTTTCTTTTTTTGCTGTCACGACTGCAATGCGTACGTCGCCAATGTACATGTGGCAGACGCTTCACGAAGCTGTCGGAATTAGCAAAATAGAAAATACGAGAGCAACCGTACAGGGCCTGGGAGCAAGGTCGAGTTAGAGTCCTTGTGGGTCTCTTCTCAGACTAGCCTCACCTGGTCCTGCTCCACGTTGGTCGTTGGAATCTCCTCAATGATGTAACACTTTAAGGGACTCCTAGGGTCCTCATCAAATTTATAGTTTAGTGACTTACAGGCAACTCGGTGTTGAAGACACTTAGAGCTGAAGGCTTGAGTAATATTGGCAGTATTCAGAAGTGGTTCAACGGAAACACCGCATAAAGCTTAACAGTAGTTTATTTACTAACTTAACCACTAATACACAGGGTGCTTGATTTACTTTCGATTGGCGTCAGCAAAGCTATGGTTGCATTAGCGAGACTCTTGACGTCTGGCTAATCGACTCGTATCCACTCGTGGAGAAACACCTAACTTAACACAGTTGACAGCCAATCACTAACACGGCAACCTAACTGCCGGTATGCAAAGGGATCACAAGAGTTCCAACCGGATACTCGGTAATGATGATATGCAATAAACACAATAATAATCACACAATAACTAAATGTGTGGTGTATGTGAAGCTCACATCCACAGACGAGTGAAATGCTGTGATACCACACAGATAAACACGCATTCACCGTCGATTCACCTATAACCTGCGACAGGTATAAGAAGGTGAGAACTGTGGTTGATCCCTCAGATCAACACAGACACAATAAAACAATGACAAGATCTTGTACTTACAGATAAGGTACCTTTCCTTACGCACTCACTCAGACTCGTTTATACAAGCACTCGTAGGTGGCCTGATAGCTGGTTTCGCTCGTAGACACGGAGGGTACTCGCAGTATCTTGAGATGATTTCGTGAGTAGGGCGTGCTGTATGCTTAACAGACAGACACACGCGCACACACTGGCACTGGCGGTGCTAAGGTGGTGACGTCACGTAGAGTGAGGGCGGCGGCTGGCGTCGGCTGGCGGCGCTGGCGGCGGCTGGCGGCAGTACCATGCACTACACTGTACACTGTGGTACAGGTACACTGTGGTAAAGTCACACACAGATTACTTAGGCGGCGGCACTGCCTTAGTTCACTCTGGTCACTCACGACGATCTTTGTCACCAGGGGTTACCTGATACCAGTCTGTTTCGCTCTGGAGATTTGTCACTTTAGGCTTCTAAACAATATATTCCCACTCGTGATTCTGGCGAGTGTGTGGTATATCGCAAAGACGCTGAGTTAACTTGACGGTGAGGGATAGACGGTGATCAGTCTATTGGCCGGTAGAACAGAACACGTCCTCTTCGTATGGTCTCTCTCACGTGAATGAGTTTGCAAGGGTGCCGGGCATCTCGTGGCACACAACACAAAAGGAGTTACAATTTGACCAATAGCATTGCAGCAAATGAGCGGGAACCAATCATATTAGCTCGTTCGATGAGCAGTAGCAGGAGTGACGTCATGAACACGTCATAGCTGTTATTCCCATCGCGCCGGTTGACCCCAGAGGTCAGACGCTGCTGGCGCCTTCCCCTCTCTCAGCGGGCACCAGCCATGTACTCACTGACCCTTGGTAGCAAGTATACTTAGCTCCCTGTATCTACTTCCTGCCTAGACATACGGCGGCCTACGTATTTTAACAGTGTTCCTGGTTAAGTGGGCATTCTGGAGATACCCAACATGCCAGGAAACTATCCAGGATTAAGGAGATAGGCTTTGTGCACGAAGATCAGTGCACTGTGCACTGCAATGAGCCATTCAAGTCAGCTGTGGGAGGATCTTGGGAGACATACTCCCACATCACCCCCCAACAAAGATCGAGCTCCACAGCGTGGCGCTCGTTCCAACTCACACCGCTGACAACATGTGCACAAACTGAGTGCACTGAGCGCGGCCGGGTCCAGCGGACCCCGTTTTCTATACAGCTAGGCGAGGCGGGGCCTCGTCTAGACTATTCTCTTCTGGTAAGTGAGGAATTTCTTCAGTCACCGGATCACATGTGGCTATCTGTTCAGGTTTTGAGCAGGCACTGTGGTTGGACGTAGCTCCAGGTCTGGGTCGGCTCAACGCCTCGAAACCCTGAGTGGCGCTGGTCTGTCCACTGCCTCTCTCCACCTGTGTCATGCCTGAAACATCAGAGACACACTGGGAACCAGTGTCCGGTGATGCGCGTTGCGTTTCCTCGCTCATGTCTCCCTCGTTCGACGTCTCGTTAATCACCCCTGACCTACTCAACCAGTCAGCACCTACGTTGTCGGCTCCCTTTATGTAAACCACGCGGAATGTGAACTGTTGAAGGAACAACACCCAGCGCATTATTCTAGGGTTGGCGTTTTTAAGCGTACCGATGTGGCTGAGGGGTTGGTGATCTACTTGAAACGTGAAACGCTTACCATAGAGATACTGGTAGAATTTCCTTACTCCCACGACAGCAGCAAGGAGTTCCTTTTCTACAGTGGAGTACTTCTGCTCAGCATTGCTCAGTTTACGACTGGAGTACGCAACTGGCCAGATTTCACCGTCGTACTCTTGCATGAGTACAGCACCAATACCTGTATTTGAGGCATCTGTCCGAAGGATGTACTCCCTGGTAGAATCTGGTAGTCTAAGGATGGGTGCTTCAGTCAGCTTCTTCTTGAGCGTCGAGAATGCTGAGTTCTCCATTTCTGTCCAACGTACTCTAACAGGTGCATTCTTCTTGGTGAGATTAGTTAGCGGAGTTGCTATAGACGTGAAATTGGGAATGAAAGTTCTGTAGTACCCTGCCAGTCCCAGGAATGACTTAACCTGAGTCTTGGTGGCGGGTGGAGCGGCTTCACTGATCTTGGTGATCTTCTCAGGCAGCGGCCTGGTGAACCCTCCCCCTATCACGTGACCAAGGTACCTGACCTCCTTGCACCCCAACTCACACTTAGTGGGTTTTGCAACCATTCCTACTTCTTGTAGTCTTGTCAACACCTGCCTTAGCAAGGTCAGATGTTCTTCCCACGTAGCAGAGTGGATGAGCACATCGTCCACGAACACTTCTACTCCAGTAATTCCCCCCAAGACTTTGCGCATAGTTCTGTTGAACACGGCTGGGGCGTTCACCAGTCCAAACGGAAGAACTGTGAACTGGAAGAGACCTTCGCTTGTCATGAAGGCAGTGCAGCGCTTACTGTCTTCATGTAATGGAATCTGCCAAAATCCTTTTGTCAGATCAAGCTTGGAGAAATAGCAACTGGAAGCTAACCTCGAGAAGATCTCATTTTGATTGAACATCGGTTCAGCATCAAACTCTATGATGGAGTTCAACTTCCTGAAGTCGAGGCAGATGCGCACACCTCCCCCAGGCTTCTTCACTAACACCATCGGGCTTGAGTATGGTGAGGTCGACTTCTCTATTACTCCCGCATTAATCATAGATGCCAGTTCTTCTCTCACCTGTGGTACAAGGTGATGAGGAACAGGATATGGTTTTGTTCGTACCGCTTGCTGCTCTAGCAAAGGTATGCGGTAACCCTCTACTTTTGCTACCTTAGTGACGTCAGAGAGTACCTCCTTGTACTCTGCTACCAGTCGAGTAACCTGGTCGACTTGATCTTCAGACAGCTGATCATCAACCTTAACATCTCGGTGTGTCTCCTGCTGCTGTTGATTGAAGAGACCTGGCTGACCTTCCTCCTCGTCGGCGGTTATCACTGAGACACCGGCGATCGTTGCTGAGAGCAGAGGGTGGTCGATCGGCCCTGTCGATGTCGAGCCCTGCGGTCCTCTCCTGTTTTTACGTCTTACATGCTTCTTCGGCTTGTTGGATCCATCTGCAGGAGGGTCCTCGTAGCGTTGGAGCATGTTGCGTTCTTTTGCTTTCTCTCCCTTATACTTCAACTGGGTGAGGGTGTGGTCACTCCCTGTGACGTCATCCCCGGGCGAGTCGCCCTTGGGATCAGCTGGCTGAGGACGGCTGCTGCAGCGTCCTCACGCTCCCCCGTTTTCTTCGAGGGTGGACTTGGGCAATCAGAGACTCCCGGAACATTTCCCAATAAAAGTCCATATACAGCACGTTCCTGTTGAACGGCACGGATTTTACCTTTGATGTAAGGTGTGTCGACCCACACATACACCTCCACCATCTCTTTAGTATAGCCATTTGGGAATTTGACATAGACATGTCTACCTGTCTCAGATCCTGGCTGTACTAGGCTCTTTCTTACCATGTGAGTAGTGGCGCCTTTGTCACGGAAGATTTTCGCCGATTTTCCGTTAACATTTCCGTCCACCACCTCAAGGGTCCAAGCTAGTGGATCCTTTCCAACGTTGGGATGTTTCTTACCACTTGAGCTCACACCTGCTATGTAACCTGATTTCGGTTTTACCTTGCAATCAGCTGCACGATGACCTGGCTTACCACAGGTGTAGCACTTGTGCACCTGCTTGTTGGAGGAGTTTCCCTGCTCCCCCGACACACCAGTCTTAAGCTTAGCTCTATCGCCAATACCTGTAGCATGATGCTTCTCGTGCGGCTTCACCCCTTTCACCTGTCTCCTGGCCCCAGCCCACAGATCAGCTTGCTTGGCCATAGACAGATTTGACACAATTTCTTGCTCTTTGAGCTTGACACGCAGAGACGATTCGCATGCTTCTAAGAACTGTTCACGAATCATCAGTTGATAGAACTCCATGCTCCCAGGAGCAGTCTCCATGAGTTCACAGTAACGGTTTAGACTCGATTCTAACCGCTGTAACATGAGCACATATGTCTCACCTTTTTGCAATTGAGCCCTACGGAAATTCTCTAGCATCCGGTCTGCAGTTATGCCAAAACCGTTCAGCAGCGCTGTTGTCAATGCCTCGTAATCTCCGCGCTGGTGCGGACCCAGACTGTGGTAGATAGTTAATGCCCTACCCTTTAACAATGCACTAAGAGCGAGTGCCCACTTTGATCTTTCCCACCCGCAATCAGCGGCGTGACCTTCGAAACGCTTGATGTATGCATCCATCGAGTCGTCCCTCTCATCAAAGTTAGCTAGTTTAGGTAGTTTGACAGTCTTACCTTGTTCAACGTTAGTCTCCGTTGAACGACCACTTGTCTGGTCATCCTGCCTTGCTTGCAACTGCATGCGAGCTATGCGTTCAGTACTTTCTCGGTTCTGCTGATCAGTCCAGCGTTTGTTTTCTCTCTCTTGCTGATCAGTCCACAGTTTGCTTTCTCTGTCCTGCTGATCAGTCCAGAGTTTCATAGCTTGCTCTGCTACTTTATTCCCTTCGAATCCCAACTCCCTAACTTGGTTACGGTATTCCTCTAAGGTGAATAATTGCGAGCCTGTAATACCTACTCTTTGAGTTGGTGTCGTCCACAAGGACCTTTTGGGCCGAGATTCTTCCCCATAGAATCCCCCCAACGGAGTATTGCAAGGGTTAGATTCCCGCGTGACTCCGTTTTCTTCCGCAGCGCGCGTGATTCTAGTGACATCATTCTCGGTGACGTCACCCACAGGGGTCTCTACCTCCAAGTTCTCTCTCACTGGGGTCTCTCCCACTGTGTTATCTCTCACTGGGGTCTCACCACCGATAGCTTCATCCAGTGTGATGAGACTCGTGCACGCCACCTCAGCACTACCCTGCATGTGTGCTTGTAGCATCACCTCTTCCACGGCCCTCATGTGCTGTTCCACTCGTTCCTTACACTCTTGTTCAGTAAGAGTGTCGTAGTCGTCAGGTCTACGAGCGGTCAAGGCCAGGTGAAGATGCAGGTAGCGCTGTTTGTACTCTACACACTCAGACATACTGGTGGTGTGTGTACCTAACAGGGTGTTAAACATCCTCTGAATACTGCTCGTCACTTTTGAATTTTCAGGGAAAATTTAAGTGCGAAATTTTACTGTACAACCTAGCTCATAGGTTCCAACTAAGCCTAACACGTTGGGCGCCAGATGTGGGTGTTTTCTTTTTTTTGCTGTCACGACTGCAATGCGTACGTCGCCAATGTACATGTGGCAGACGCTTCACGAAGCTGTCGGAATTAGCAAAATAGAAAATACGAGAGCAACCGTACAGGGCCTGGGAGCAAGGTCGAGTTAGAGTCCTTGTGGGTCTCTTCTCAGACTAGCCTCACCTGGTCCTGCTCCACGTTGGTCGTTGGAATCTCCTCAATGATGTAACACTTTAAGGGACTCCTAGGGTCCTCATCAAATTTATAGTTTAGTGACTTACAGGCAACTCGGTGTTGAAGACACTTAGAGCTGAAGGCTTGAGTAATATTGGCAGTATTCAGAAGTGGTTCAACGGAAACACCGCATAAAGCTTAACAGTAGTTTATTTACTAACTTAACCACTAATACACAGGGTGCTTGATTTACTTTCGATTGGCGTCAGCAAAGCTATGGTTGCATTAGCGAGACTCTTGACGTCTGGCTAATCGACTCGTATCCACTCGTGGAGAAACACCTAACTTAACACAGTTGACAGCCAATCATTAACACGGCAACCTAACTGCCGGTATGCAAAGGGATCACAAGAGTTCCAACCGGATACTCGGTAATGATGATATGCAATAAACACAATAATAATCACACAATAACTAAATGTGTGGTGTATGTGAG